>MU269990.1:50482193-50974693 GCA_021432705.1 Caranx ignobilis
TAAGTCATTAGAGGATGATGCAATCACTTCTGAATGTGTTTGAAGGCTCTTCAGAAAGGTGGGGAAAGAGGAACAGCAGACTACAGCGACCGCTGATGTATTACACTTCATTTCAGTGCGGTTGAATCGCTTCAATTAAAGTAGTATAAACCACCAATTACACTTTAATGAGGGGCCGGACAGGATAGCTGTTAATCTTCGATAGGAAACTAGTTCTCCTGGAAACGATCGTCCAATTAAAGCGATTGTGTCCTGAACGCAACTTTTCATGACTGATATTAAAGCCCTCAAAGAGAAGGTTCCCCACCATGCGGCCCCGTAATTACCATTACCACCCCCACCCCCGACACACCCCCGTTAAAAATAATTAGAGCACATTGTTGCCGTGGATAATTTTGTCACGTTGCACCCAACTTTCTTTCCGTTTGAAAATATTCCTTCTCCGGTGTAATTATCTCCTCCGTTGTGGCTGAGGTGGGCGTCTTGAGTGGGCTCAGCTCTTTTACCAGCACTGTATGTTCTGTCCAGGCTGCCGACAGGAGAACAATGTTTGTTTTCACCCATCTTCTCCAAGAGCTGAGATTAGATTGCACAGTGAAGAATGGGGCCAGGTCTGCTCTTAGGTCTCTCTCTCACGCTCTTTTTTTTTTTCTCCTCTCTCCTCTCCTCTCTCCTCTCTCCACCACAGCACAATTTTCCCCTAGTAAATTGGTCTGTGTTTGCCTCACTCTCTACACCAGCAAAACAACATCTCCCCTGGAGCTATAGGATCTCAATTCGTTCTTTCCTCCAGTGTTGCACTCTCACAACTCCAATGTTTCGGCTCCTACATGGTTGCCTCTTTGTGATCTTTGCTCTCGGTTCATACAGTCTGCTGCTGCTGCTGCTGCTGCTGCTGATGTTTTTTTTTTTTTGGAGGGGGGGGGGCTTTGCTTCAGCTCTGATCTTCAGATGCTCAGCTCTCCCTCCATGTTGCTAACATTTGCAAGAATGAACGCTCGAAGTCGCTACAACGCTCAGAGCAAGCCAAACCCCGCCCACTTTGGAAAATAAACCTGTCACCCCCCACCACCACCACCACGTTTGTGTAATTACAATCTGTCTGCGAGCAGACCTCGGCGACAGATGATGCAATAAAGAGGTAAATGTTTACATAACGCTGACGCTCCTGAGGAACAAGAGGTGGAAACAGTTTGTCGTCATTAAGCATGCGGCGACGGCTTTGTTGAACCTTTGTTGCTATAACCACCTGTTCCATGTCCCCCCACCCCCCCCACACACACGAGGTCTCGTCTTGTGTCACAGATCGAGACCTTTCACAGATTGGCTTGTAGCACCTCCGCGAAATCCTTCCTCAGCAAACCTCCCCTGTGCCATCTGAAATGAAATTAGAAAGCCCACCAACCCCTCACAATGTGGCTTATTGTTTTTCCTCTGCATTTCCCTGGGAACGCAGCTTTTCATTTTGGTGAATGATTCTGTGACCCACATGGATCAGCTCCTCCGAGGCGGGGCGGGGGAAGGGGGGGTCTTTTTTTTTTTGCCTTGAACGGATGATGCTTTTGGAAAACACAATCTGCATCATTGTGCTCTGTGTGTGTGGTATTCTTTATGACGCATGCACGCGTGGTGCCAATTCAGCCCCCACCCCACCCCACCCCCAGTATTACCTGCTTATGAGCTATAAACACATGATGTCACCGCAGGGCAGTTAGCTGTTTTACAAGTGTAATGGATGGCTTTTGATACGCCTCGCGCCAACTGTTGTGTGTTTGTGAGGCGGGCTGATATTTCTGGAGGAGAAAATCGCTGCCTGATCTTTATTTGAAATAAGACGCCGGCCAAAAACTAGCTGCACGCTGCAGATTTATGGACAGATTTACATCTTGGGGATAACAACAACAACAACAACAACAACAACAACAACAGCTGCATCAATTCTCAACGTTCGGCTCACTTCTACATTTTACCTGCGGCCATCCACGCTGTCCATTTGTCTACAATTGAAAACAGAGGCTTCTGTGAGGGGAAACAAACACAAGCAGGAGGCAATGATCTAAAGATCAGTGGAAGGCTGGTACATGTCTAAAGTTTGTTTGAATATTATTGGCTTGTGAGGGTCAAAGTTCAAGATATAAATGTGAATATGATCTGTGGGTCCTGAGTTCTTTGAAATGTGAGCTGTCTTCTAGTTGGAGCATGTACAAAGTGCATGAACAAAACAAAACGAAACCAAAAAAACAAAAAAAACAAAAAAAAAAAAAGCATTTTCAATGGATAAAACAACTCCTTCCTTCTTCTTTTGTACATCAGGATCTATGAATTATTGTTCAGCTTCTGCTAATGAAATCGTACTTTGGGTTCGTACATATAGAAGCCTACCAATACGACCTTACTTACAGGTTCGGAGTCTCACAATGTGCTGTAATATTGTCAAGTGGAGCGAGTGTGTTAAGATGTTGTTCCTGTCGTCCGTTTTACTTTCCCTCGTTCTCTAAATGGTACTGTACTGTAAGATGACATATATTTTTTTACATGTATCATTTCAAATGTATTGTATATATTGTACTTAAAGACGAAATTAGATTAAACGAATGAATGCCCTGAAGTGTGCGGTGTGCATTCACTGCAGAGATGGAGCTCTGTGTGTGCATGTGTGTGTGTGTGTGTGTGTGTGCAGGAAGCTCAAGGGAGCACAAAATATTGAGTAAGTGTCCGATGTGTCAGGCCTTGATTATTGGAGAGCCTGGAGGAAAACAAAACGCTATTTACATGACCCCCAAAATCAAGAGATGCTGTTTAGTTGCCTTTGTCTTTGCCTGAGTGGTAGTTTTTGCTTCACTGTTAGAAAGGTTTATACTTGGATGTAAAACGTACAGTTGAAGTGCACATTTTAAACTAAAAAGGAAAATATAACTGGCATTTGCAGTTCCTTGAAACTTGCAAGCCTCTTCGACTCAGATCTCGCTGTAGCCAAAAGCAAAATCCATACATTATTCATTTCAATATTCATATGCTTTCTGCGTTTTTTTTTTTTTTTTCTTAACTGCATACTTAATGAAGGTGTGGGGACTGTTCTTACGGGAATACTACACTATTTAAATCTTCATGCTCTTTGTGTATTTGTCAAAAGAGGTCAGACATTGCCCTGATATGAAGTGCACAGTCAGACACCTGGGAACGCCTCGGCTGTTGAGGAAATACACGGTGAAGCTGTGGAGGAAACGAGGCTGTAGGTGATGATGAAGCAGGTTATTCACAGCGAGTGGTTGATATAAATAAATAAAGAGTTCTCAAGCAAAGGCCACACAGCAAACTCGATATCCTTATGGCGAGCCAGTGCTAATGAAAAATCAAGTGTTTAACCATGTCCATGATGTTTTTTATGCAGTAGAAGGGAAATAAGAAGTTCAGCACCAGGACTGTGTAGTTTCACCTTGGACCTGATGTCTCCTAAGAAAAACAAGTGAAAGCTATTGGTTCGGATGCAACTAGCAACTCAACGAAAGGAGCATCTAATGGTTTTAATACGTCGCTAAAAAGTTTATATCCTTAAAATTCTTTTAACTGCCGACATATAACAACATATTTAACAACATATGTAACTGATGCACCACAGGCTGTGAATCTATAGACTCCAGGTATTAAGCCGAGTGGCAATCAGATGAGATACCAGGAGGCGACATGGAGCAAGAGCACATGTAAAATAACAGCAACAATCAGATAACAGAAAAAAAAACTAACCAACCAGCACTGAATCCTCAAAGAAATCCACAACTCAGATCCAAAAATGGTCCAAAAACCAAAGTTAGTAAAGTCCAACAGCTTAACAGAGATACACTCAGAGGGATTTCAACAAAGACTCAACAAGAACCAAACCAAGAAACTGTGAGACCAAAGGACAGAGGATAACCCACTGAGAAACAGGTGTGCAAAGACAAAACAAAAACGCTCAATGGTGACATTAAGTGACCAGCAAATGGTCCTAAACGTGACATTTAACAAAATAAACTCCAAATAAAGGCCCCTAGTTCACTTGCACTCTCTCATACAGTCTCTCTTATACAGCTGTTTGTACCATGTCATCTTGTGGTCGATGCTTATAAAACCCAATCAGGGAGCGACTGTGCAGGTCTGCACCAATGTTTCCAAGAGTCTCTGTTTTTGCCCCGTCCAGGTTATTTACAACATGTAAGATGAAATGGTGTCAGCAGGATGTGGATTACAGCTGCAGCCTTCCTATTCCACTGAATGTGAAACTGTGTCCAAGTGTTTGTCCTCCACTGTATGAATAAGACATAACCCTTTGTATTAAGACAAGGGGAGACACTGTAAACATTGGCAGAATCTGATAGCACACACTACTTGGACTCACTCCCAGTGAGATCTCAGAGATCGCACTTTTCTCTTTTTGCTGCTGATGGTGAAAACTTGTATCATCAGCATTTAAAGAATCAACATTTAAAGATGTCCCGAACTTCATATATAATTCGAGGTGAAAGGAGTGAAACGGCTCAGGATCAACAAATAAACCTCAGTGTTGTGGTGCTGACAGCTTTGACAGAGGCCACTCCTGATAATGGAGCTGAGGTTCATACTCAGCTTTACACCTTGAGGCTTTCACTGCACCAACGCCATTACAGAGACCTTAAGTGTTTTGTCACAGCTGTGCCCACCTCTCTCCATATCCTGTCCTTCAAAGTCATCCAGAACCAAATGGAGGGTAAGTGTACACCACGGCGGCCGGGTTAGACCACAGCTAATGCACACTATGACGGAGGACGCCACGGCCACGAGTAAGAAAAAAAAGAAAACCAATATGCCACTTAACAAGGCCTGCAGAGCTGCACAGCGGGGGGACGTTGGGCCAATCAATTACTCTGGTTGCCATGGCACCTGCCAGCACGTTACCTGCACAGGGGGAAAACCCCCACATGATACTGCGGGGCTGATATGGATTGTATGGAGTTCCTCATTTACCTTTATGATCCGTCCTGCTCTCCCCACTCTGAGGAGATTTTAATTCCACCGCACATTCGACATCCATCCATTAAGAAGCAGTGTGTGTGTGTGTGTGTGTGTCAGTGTGTGTGTCAGTGTGTGTAGGTAGCAAATCAGAAGAACAATGGACACTGCTCGTTTTATTTTTTCCTGCCATCTTTTTCTCTCTCAAGTTGCAAGCGCAATATGTTTTCAAGCACACGCTGGAGCAACATCAAAGCTTGTCAATATTGCAGTACGGCCCCTCATGAGCCAGGTGCACATGTGAAGGTGGAGCTATAGGCTGGGGGTGGAGGGGGTTGAGGGGAGGGAAGATAAACGATATATTGGTGGAGCTGAGAAGAAGAGCAGCGAGCAGACGAATGGGTGAGTGCAGGGATTTGAAAGTATTGAAGCTCGGCTGAAGGCAGGGAAACACGCAGCAGGCACAGGTGATGAATGACTCGTAATAACCTGGTTAGGAACCTGTAATTGTGTTTTGGAGGTGGAGGGGGTGGGAGGGTGGGGGTGGAGGGGTTGGAGGGTTCAGGTGCTCTTGGGCTGATGAGCAGACAGTTATGGTTGATGTTACCATGAGGCCTGAGCCAGGTGGAGCTGCTGGGTATTGAACCGGCTTCATGACTGGAAAGAAACAGGAATATTTGTTTTGTTTGGTACCTGTTAAAATACTGAGCGCGTCAACTTGACTCTCGTGCGAGACTTTGTATTACAGTTACGTTTACAAACATGTTCGCTTTCACAACGGTTATTTTGACATAAGACGATCGACAAAAGCCGGACAACATTTCAAATCATTTTTGATTTTACATACTAGTTGATTTAATGTTGAAAACAACACACCTATGTCACAGGCAGTCTGGGAAACACTGTAAACTTTAACACATGATATGTTAGCATGTCACCTTGCAGTCCACTAGGGGTCGCTCATGAACCACTCTTTGAGAGAGGCTGCTCTTAAAGGGGACGAGCTGTAACAGCACAAGTTCAAAGCTGGGGCCTTATTGCGTTGATGATCCGCGGCAGACGACCCCTAAGAAATTCTCTTTCTCTCATTTGCCGCCTCAGTGTTGAGCATTAACGGTGGAGCGGCCCAGCAGAACGCCGTGTGCTTCACTTTAACTACTCCCATGGCATTTACAGGGCCTTCATGAGAAGTGGAGATAAAAGGGAGCGGCGCTGCAGGCGCTGCTGGAGCCAGCTCCTTCCTCAAAGTGGGTAGTCCCTGCGGCGAGTGAGGCTTTAATCGTTCCCAATTGCTTTGCCTCACAAAAGGTGTGACCCCCCTCTCCACCACCACCCCTTCTCCTGCTACCTCCACCACCACCACCTCCCATCTGTCTCTCATTGTTGCCAGTGAACAAATCTCACCTCAGGGACGTATGTGCTGTTACTTCTCCCTCAGTCCCTTCTTCCCTGAGCCTCAGGTCTCAGCTTTTTTTGTGTGTGTGTGTGTGTGTTTGTTTCATCGTCTTCACCCAAGATGAAGGGGGGGGGGGTTCGAGGGGGGGTAATCAAAACAATTACCCAAGTCGCATTTTGTCTCATAGAAGACTTGTCTTCTTTCATGTGGATCTTCAGCCAGAATGAAACAGGTTGTGTCTTGGGGGCTTTTTGTGGAACATCACACAGGCAGCAGCTGTCACAACACAGGAGGAGCCTCAGCAGCAGACTGGCTGCACCGGCAGGTTCATCACTTGGCTCTTTCAACAAGACAACCACAACAAATTACCAAAAAAAGAACAGAAAAAAAATAATGTGAAGAAAAACGTGAGAAAGTGTGAGCAGCAGTCACCTTGATACGTTCACACAAACAGAAAACGTCCTCTCATCAGCGAAGAGTGGAACAAATAGCAATCTGGATCATTGTGTGGAAAACAAAGCAGACACACGTTTCACTACCATCACCTCAGGGGACTGTTATCTATTCTCTCAAAAGACAAAAAAGAAAAAAAAAAAAAAACCTCTTTAAAAATAAACCTCTGAATGCTGAGCTCATACCTCACAGAGCGTCTTGTGATCAGTCAAACAGCTGAAAAGAAAAGCCAGGCACAACGTCTTGGCAGATCAAGGGAGGCTTGACTTTGATGAGACAAAATGAGCTCACCACAAGATACAATATGTTGCCAAGCCCCCCCCCCACACACACACACCAATCCTCCCTGCTGCCCTGCTCCTTCATATCTATCCCCTACAGTAGCTCTCAGACTCCCGGGTATGTCGTCCGAAATTGTAAAGGCCTTAATTAAAGATTAATGTCGGGGTTTCTTCATGCTGCTGCTTAGATAACTCATTTCCCAGGGTGCATTGGTAAAAAAAAAAAACAAAAAAAAACTGGACACCAGATTTTTCCAGGCTTTTCACAACAAAAGCCCACAGCTCTCAGGCCAACAGGCTCCTTTCCTGCTGAAGGACAGGCAATAACAACCCTCACAGTCTCCGACGCGATGGACGCTACCACTGTAAGTGGGAATCAGGTGGGGATGGGAGTCACTTTAATTATCACAGGCATGCAAAGAGACACAATCAGCCCCTGCTACACCGGATGTTTGCCCTCTCCGTCCTCCATCATCCACCCTTCACAACAATTACTGAGGCATCTTCTTTTGCAGCAAGCCTGTTTATAATGTTAGTGCACAACATGCAATGTTTGAGTCAATCAGCCTCCAGCTATAGACCTCATACATACAACCAAGGTGTAAATGCACAGCGTATATATGCACATGCAGGCAGAGGCTTTCAATCATATGCATGCACACGTGTGTGTTTGTTCATGTAAAACCTGTTTTGTCAGCAGTTTCAAACAGATGTACTGTAGATAAGACCTGGCCAATTCCGCTGTCACATAATACCAGAGCCTCCTTTTTTTTTTCTCCAGCATGTCCAGAATGTCCAGAATTTTTGAGAAAAAACTTACAATTTTTGACAAAAATCCAATTCTTTTATTACAAAAAAAGTCGAAATTTTGGGTAAAAAAAAATAAAAAAAAAAAAATCGAATTTTTGTGAAAAAAATCTGAATTTCTGAGAAAAAAACGTCAAAATTTCTGAGAACAAAACTCAGAATTTTGAGAAAAAAACTTACAATTTTTAACAAAAATCTAATTTTTTTTCACAAAAAGTCGGAAATTTGGAGAAAAATGTCAATTTCTGTGAAAAAACGTCAGAATTTTTGCAAAAGAAAGACAGAATTTTTGAGAGAAAAAATTCAGAATTTTTGAAAAAAAGTCAAAATTTCTGTGAAAAAATGTCAAAATTTCTGTGAAAAAACATAAAAAAAATTTTGTTCAACAAAAATCCAACTTTTTTGATTGAAAAAAAGTCAGAATTCACAATTTTGGAGAAAAAAGAGGTCAGAATTTCTGAAGAAAAAGTCAGAATTTTTGAGAAAAAAAGTTACTTTTTTATGAAAGAAAGGTCTGAATTTCTGAAGAAAGTCAGAATTTTTGAGAAAAAAAGTTACTTTTTATGAAAAAAGGTCTGAATTTCTGAAGAAAAAAGGGGTTTTTTTGAAAAACTGAGAGTTTTTGTGAAAAACATTCAGAAGTATTGAGTCAAAATTTCGAAGAAAAAAAAAAAGTACAATTTATAACAAATATCCAAATTTTTTTGAAGAAAAAATCCAATTTTTTTTTTTGTAAAAAATTCATTATTTTTTGTCGAAAAAATCTAGACTTTTTGAATTTCTGAAATAAAAGTTTTTTTCTTTTAATTTTTATGAAAAAGTGAGAATTTTTGTGAAAAAATTCAGAACTATTGAGGAAAAAGTCAAAATTTCTAAGAAAAAAAAGTCTGAATTTGTTAGAAAAAAGTTGAAACAATCCAAATGTTTTTGACGAAAAGGGGTTAGGGTTAGGTATTTTTGTGAAATTTTGAAGTTTTAAAAAAAGTTGAATTTTTTGTGAAGAAAAGGTCAGAATATCTGAAGTAAAGATCAGAATTTTTGAGAAAAAAGTCGAAATTTCTGTGAAAAAAAGGTCTGAAGTTTGTTTTGGAAAAAAATGTTTTTTTGAAAAACTTTTTTGAAGAAATTTTTTTATTTTTGAAAATTATTTTTGCTAAAAAACTTTGTTTTTGAAAATTTTTGGAAAAAGATTTTTGAAAACATTTTTTGAAAAAAGATTTTTGAAAACATTTTTTGAAAATGTTTTCAAAATTGTTTTTTATGAAAAAGTGAGAATTTTTGTGAAAAAAATGAGAATCTAAGCCTTTCTGAAGTAAAATTTTTTTCTTTTAATTTTCATGAAAAAGTGAGAATTTTTCTGATTTTTTTTTTGAAAAATTTTTTTAAAAAATATATTTTTCTTTTTTGAAAATGTTTTTGGGAAAAAAAATTTTGAAAAAAATTTTTGAAAAGTTTTTGAAAATTTTTTGAAAAAAAATTTTTTTATGAGAAAGTGAGAGTTTTTGTGAAAAAATTCAGAATCTCTGACAAAAAATTTGTTTTTGATGAACCAGTCCAAAGTTGTTGACGAAAAAGTCTGACTTTTTGAAAAAAAAAACCCTAAAATTTCCAAAAAATCCAAATTTTTTTGACAAAAAATTTTTTTGACAAAAAATAATAATCCAAACAGAAAAAAAAAACTTTTTCAAAAAAATAATAAAAAAAAAGTTTTTAATAAATTTTTTTCAAATTTTTTAAACAAATGTTTTTGTGAAACATTGAGAATTGTTGTGAAAGCTTTGGGGAAAAAGTCAAAAATTTCTACAAAAAAAAAAAAAAAAGTCAGAATTTGTTGGTGGAAAAGTGGAAAGAATCCAAATTTTTTTGACAAAAAAGGGGTTAGGGTTAGGGGCTTTTGTGAAATTTTGAAATTTAAAAAAAGTTTTAATTTTTTATGAAGAAAAGGTCAGAATTTGAAAAATTTTTTATGAGACAGTGAGAAGTTTTGTGAAAAAATTCTGAATCTTTGAGAAAATTTTGTTTTGGATGAACCAATCCAAATTTGTCAACGAAAAAATTCTGAATTTTTGGAAAAAAAACTACAATTTATAACAAAAATCCAAATTTTTTTGACAAAAAATTTTTTTTTGAAAATTTTTTGAAAAAATGTTTTCATGAAAATGTGAGAATTTTTGTGAAAAAAAAATCAGAATCTGAGAAAAAAAAATTTTTGATTAACCAATCCAAATTGTTGATGAAAAAGTCTGAATTTTGGGGAAAACAAACCTACAATTTATAACAAAAATCCAAATTTTTTCGACGAAAAAATCTAAATTCTTTTGAAAAAAAAATTCAGAATTTTTGTGAAAAAATTCAGAGTTTTTTATTGTCTGAAGAAAAAGTTAAAAAACAAAATTTTATGAAAAAGTTCGAATTTTTTGAAAAAATTCAGAAGTTTTGGGGAAAAAAGTCAAAATTTCTAAGAAAAAAGAGTGAGAACTTTTTCAACGAAAGAATCCAAATTTTTTTTACAAAAATCCAAATTTTTTGACTGTGAAAAAATTCAGAATTTTTGAATTTATGAAGAAAAAGTTTTTTTAAAAAAAATTTTTTTGCATGAATACGTGAGAATTTTTGTGAAAAAATTCAGAAATTTTGAGGAAAAAGTCAAAATTTCTAAGAAAAAAAAGTCAAAATTTCTAAGAAAAAAAGTCTGAATTTTTTAGAAAAAACTCAGAATTTTTGTGAAAAAAATTCAGAATTTTTGAGAACAAAGTCAGAATTTTTGAGAAAAAAAGTCTGAATTTCTGAGAAAAAAAGTCAGAAATCAATTTTGACTTTTAACTCTGAAAAATCTCCGTTGTTGGACCCATGCTCTTCCATACATTTCTCCTACAACAATAAAAAAAACAAATAACATCCACAGCAGGCTGAGATACGTCAACCACAGACACATCAGCTCCCATGTTTACAATCAATATAATAAGGCTTGGTGATGGTGACAGAGGCTCACTGGGATACTAGATAACAGATGCTGGGCGTCCACATGCAGCAGAGAGCCAAAATTGACTGTATCATTGCAGGGGCTGCTACCATGTACCATGTAAGCAAATATCTGCACTGACACAGGGAGTGAATGGCAGCTGCAGTCATTGATTCTGTCTGCTATTGCCTTCTTGTTAGCTCCTTTCTCAGAGTGAGGGGGTGGGGGGATTGATTTTGCCTTCTTCAATAGTGATCAACATGTCAGGCAGAAGTGATGTTATTTTTAGTCAATAATGAAGCTGTGGCAGCCGGTGAGCAGTTTTCGACTTCTGAGGACGGACATCTTTACTTGTTTAATGGACAGTAAACACATGACAAGGTGTCACGATGTTAGAAAATAAGAGATGAAGGCGATGCTTTTCAATGATGCCAAGATGAGTTTCCATGCACCAGTTAATTGTTTTTTTTTCTGTACTGGGATGCCTCAGAGGACCTTATCACTGTTTCAACATTGACAATTAGCAAAGAAACAAAGGCAGAGGCTGTGTTTAATTAACTCAAGACAAATAATCAACAGGATTTATTGGCGACAGCACCTGCTTGACCCAGGTAGTGTGTTATCCTCAGAGCCAATGGCCAAAGCTGGACAAATCAACAGCCCACAACACCATATATAATGTAAACATTGCTTTTTATTATTATAAAGCAGCTCTAGATACTATATTAATGCTGTGAAAGTGTAAAAGCCTCCAATCAGAGAAATGCACACAGCCTGTATTCAGAAACTGAACCTTAAAACCAGCTGTCAAGACTTCCTGTGACTTTGTGATGTCACAACAAAGCAGTCCAAGTCCCACCCACCTGGACTGACCATTCATCTTTCAGGATTTGGTTTGAGTGTTTACCTGAAATCTGCTTCTCTCTTAGGTCACTCAAAAACAGTCAGCCAATCAGAGGTGAGGCTCAGAGCCTCCTCTCCTCTGATTGGCTCCTGTTGTTTACTTAAGAGAGGAGATGGTTTTCTGTTCTTAAAGACGTCCTGACGATTGTGACGGTGTGGGATTTCTATATTTCAGGGGGAGGGGCATAAAAATTCACCCAATAATTTTAATTAGATGCAAAATTCGGGACGCCCTCTAGTGCAGGATGAGTCATCAAATGTCTGAGATCGTATTACAGGAAGAAAAAATACAGAGTCTAATGTAAAAATGCTCAGATGATAAATTTCTGACAGATAAATGAATAAAGCTGAAGAAAATACATCTTTTTCATGGGGCCTTTAAAAACCACAGATTTATCTTCTTCTGGATCAACAGGTAAAAAAGTAAAGTAAAATATGGGACCTTTAAAACACCCTGAGATCTCATCAGGCGTACAGTGTTAAAGATTTGCTCTGGATTAGGGCCAGTTGAGGACAATATCATTAAACGGGATGAGAGCCATCTCTTTAAAGGGGTCAAGTTCTCTGATGTTCATTACTTCAGATGTGTACTTCTGTGGTGCACTGCAGCGTAGAAAGATGTGATGCTTCTACTTTTGTAACAGGTGGAAAAGCAGACGGATTTTCACACAGTGAATGTTGACTGGTTTGGTCGAGATCAGGACTGTAACAATACAACATGTGAGGATTCTCACAAGCTGTTTAATTCAGGTGCAAATCTTGCATAGTTCCTCTTTAAGAACCATGAGGAGGCTGAATATTGAGACGTTCTCATGGCCAGACTAGACGTACCTCTAACATCCAGGGTTTTTAAATCAGTCTTCTCAGAAATGTAATATCACCTTCATACCACTTCACGCATCATGAACCGAACCACAGGGCCGACACTCGAAGGCTTTAAGTGTCTTTGCTTGTTCCATTGACTGGAAACGGTGAAACATGAGCTCCTCAGATCAATGGACATGTGTGCCCTGGCTCAGGTCTGAAACCATGGAGGGCACCAGATCTCTTTTTAAAGTTATTCACAGTGTTTTGCTCTAATGTCCGTCTGTATCTGCAGTCTAACTTAGCAACCAGAGGCCATTATTAACAGCTGACAATGACAGCCTCACCTGTGACAATAAACAGCTCTGGCATGGCCTGTCCCTTCACTGCCACCGCTGAAGGCTACTGTAATGCTGCACATATGCGAGGCCTAATTACTTTCCTGGTCACCCCCCCCCCCGCCATCGCCCCTTCAACAAGGTCACACTTGTTATGCCACTGTCCCATCCACACAATCAGATTTCTCACAAAAGGGAGCTAATCTCATTCCTTCACAAGCCATTATCTTGATCGGACCGGGCTTTTTACACAATTTGCAACGCTGTCCAGATGAGAGAATGACTTTCCTTTAGAAAAGGGTGGGCGGCGGTGGGGGGGGGGGGGGGGGGGGTGAAGAAGAAGCTCCATCAGCATCCCACTGAGAAGTTTCAAACTGTCAGCCAACATCCACCCAACTCCAAATTGGAGTTAAATTGAAGAGGCGTCCGGCTGGAGAAAGGCCAAGACAAGCCGGGGCCGAAGCATCGCCATGGCGGCAGATGTCGATGAGGGTTTTTAATGGAGTTGAATTAATTCACGCAGGGTGTAATTTGTCCTGTGGATGTGGGAGGCGTACTAAGCCTGAACTTTTTCAGGGTCGCAGGAGTCGTTATATTGATAGACATCTGCTGAGGCGGCCCTGCAAAATTTGCCACAAAAAAAAAAAAAAAAAAACCTGACAGATCTGCTCTGATGTTGAGATAATGATAAATTGCATTCCCCTCCAAATGTAGGAGCCTGTGGTGGTGAAGGCCCAAGTGGTGTCCGCCTCTCATCATGTGTCTGGCCAATACTCTGCAAAAAGGGAGAGTGTAAAAGTCATCATCAGGAGGTAAATAACTCCGTTTCCCAAACACAAACTGATCCAGTCTGTATTCGCCTTGTTTATATTGATTAACTTTGCATAAATATGACAGATGATCACAAGTACAGGTCTTTTTTCTTACCAATATTGATTAAAAACAACATCATTTAACAGCAACGAATGTTACCAGCTCATATTTGTCTCTTAGTTTGCTGGTGTTGCTGCAGCCTGACAGTCAGTCACAGTGAAATGCCATTTTCACTCTTCAGCAGTGAACTGACACGTCTGTCCCGTTAAGGTGATTTCCAGCGACGGCATTTTAAACGAGCTTCTTCTAGAAATCCGCAAGAGTCTGTGATATCAATCACTTTATAATAGTTGTTATTTCCAACAGTCGGCTCACACACAGCCGCCTGTTCACTTGTCAGTTGTTGTTGTTTTTTTTCCTTCCAGTCGTCTTCTGCAGACGATGATGACGTGACATCCACTGTTCTTAATCCTGTTTACAAAGCTCTTTACTTTTATTTTGTTTTGTTCAGAGCAGCAGCAGCACATGTTGGAACCTGGTCTGTATGGATCTGTTGGTGAAGGCATGTAATCCATCATTTTGATTGACAACCCACTCACCCCTCCCTCCTCCAGGTAGAATTATCTCACAGTTAGTTTTGTCCAATTATCATTCATTATCGACATTATTGACATCAGGTTCATTATTGAGCCTCAGATATAGTGTCTATTTGCAATGCAGGAAGAAATAGCTGCTGTGAGAATCATGTTTGTGACCTCCTCGGTTAAAGGATGGTCGTTTTAACTAGTGCAATAAAGTGAAGTGTTTGGTGCAGCAGCAGCAGCAGCAGCAGCAGCAGTGACCTGGGTCCAGTCCAAACCCAGACTTATACTGTAGCTCTCATTAACACTGTAACTAATCTGAAAGCGACTCAAGACTCACACTGTCACTTTTTAATAGACTTTATAAATGTATTATTTTTTATTATATAAAAACTCGATTGAGAGTTTAACGTTTGGGACAGGGCTGCAGCAGCTTCTTTTTATTCTAACTGGATTTTATTCAAGTTTTATTGAAGTTTTCTGATTTATTTTGGTGGAAAAGCAAAAGGTTATGTTCTTGGAAGATGTACTGTGTCAGTGTCTGTGCTCCACAAGTGAAGTGTTGGTTAGTTTTGTGCTACACTGCCCCCTGCTGGTATTAAACCAATATGTGCACTTTAGAAAAAAAAATGAAGGGTTAAACTTAAGGTCAGGGACTCAACACTTAGAGAAGGGTTATGTTTTCCTTTTCTAATGTTGTATTTTTATTGAGCTAATGCTTATAAAAGACCAAGAGACAGAGACCTTCCACCACCTGAAGCCACACGTCTCCATTCATTCTGGAGATGTGGAGCAGTTTCTAATTTGTGGCTGAGAAAAAGACAAAAATGACTTTAGAAAAACAAACTTCACGGTGAGATCACCTTTAAGTATTCGGAGAGACCTGAAGACTATTTATATTTTTCAAAAAGATGACTTGCGGTGCCTTTGGGTGGTTAACTGTGAGCTTTAAAACAAAAACACTCCTGGAAATAATCACGGCTCTTATTTCTTTATACTCTGCTGTTCCACCAGGAAATGAGCGATTTTTACAAACAGAGTTACCTCTATTGGCACCGCTGTGTGTACATACAGTACATATCAGAAACTACCAACCTGCAGGATTCACCACAGCAGCTTTGTCCCTGTGATTAAAACATACACAAAGGAAAGTATTCTTAAAGGTCTCAGTAAACTAATGTAGGCCAAAGGTCAAAGGCCAAATACAAACATCATGCAGGTGCTTGGCCGAAAACCAACCTCTCATATCGGGGGTACTGCAACACAAACACAGTCTGTAACCCGTAATCTCTTCTTTATGACAGATAAGAACACTTAAATTTACATATCATAACATCGTATATGATAAATAACATTATCCACCGCTCCATGGATTGCTTTCTCGCCAGCTTTGTTGAAAACAAATGCACATGGCCGAGAGGAGGAGGGTTAACAAAACAGAGGAAAAGTGACCAGAGTTGCATGGTTCCTCTTAAACTCAAAGGTTGCATATTGTAGAAATAAGAGCGAGTTTCTTATCTGTTTTCGATTATAGAGCTCAGACTGGTTTCTTCTACTACAGCAAAGTTTGAAGCAGGAAATTACAGCCGCACACGATTTTGAGTTGAAATTGATTTTGGCACCAAAGAAAATGTCAGAGTTTCATTTTTTTCTGTTTCCATTGGTTTTGTCTGGCACTAAATGTCTGCTGTCATTTTCATGCCTGTTTTATTCTCTCAGGATGAGTTCTGCCCCTGCTCCTGCTCCTGCTCCTGCTCCTGCTCCTGCCTGCAGGGATACATGTGCCCCCCCCCCCCCCCCACCCCCCCCCCCCGCCCCCGTAACACCTTGTAGTCACTCACAGTGGAGTAGATCAGACCATCAGACTAGTTAAACAACACTGCCATCCGCTGCCTGTGATGAGCACATACAGTGTCAGGGGGGTGGAGGTGGGGGGGGTCACTGACATGAGAAGAATAACAATGAAGGCTGCATATATGATAATTTTTTTTAACCTTTATTTATGCAAAGTTTGCCCTTTTCTTGTTACACATGAACAGTCTGACACATTCACACCGGACTCATCTGGAGCTTCTGACTTGAGGAAACATGAACGTCAAAGAGAGAAAGTTAAAACTGCGCAGTCGTACTTCTTTCCATGACGTGGGTAAAAAGCCATCAGTCTAAATGAGATACGATTTAAATGTGTTGACATGCTGACCTGAACATCTCTGCATCATTGAGGTCTTTTCTTTAACTTCCTTTTTATTTTTTTCTAGTTCTTGCTTCATTTTCTCAAAGAAAATAGAAATGGACTCGTGTGGTGCAGAACCTACAAAGATCCCTCTGGTTTTCATATTAAAGGAAGTGATTCTCCCCAAATACAAAAGGAGTGTAGAGAGGCAGGTAGATTAAGTTTCACCCTGCTCTGTGCCTTGGAGCTGTCTTTGTCTCTGTCTCTGACTCGGAGATTTTCTGCCGTCACCCCTAATGCAAGAAGGGCTGGTGGATATAATTTTCATTTCTGCTGCTCAAAGAATTGAAAATATTACATTTGAAGTTTTCATTGTGTCTTCACTTTTTCTCCCCAGGAAAAGGTCCCACTGAACCCTGGGCTTGTAGATCATCCATCAGTATGGTGAAAGCTCAGCACCAACAGATTATCACAGAGGAAATATATATATATATTTCAGAGGAAAAGGCAGGAAGTATGGAGGGTAATAGAGCAGAGGACAAAGTGTTGATCCTCAGTGTGACTTTTCAGTATAATCAATCACAACAGTCACTGTAACAGATACCTGAGTCATTCAGGGAGCTCACACCGGCCTGTGTGCAAATACCTTTTATACAATGTCTGATATGATTGATAATATGGGGCATCTTTATCATCACCTATGATGTCATTATTGGTTGTTTCGTTTAGTTATTTGTTGGGGATGATGTAATAACTGTAATATCTGCCGTCATAGAGGTTGGAGCAATTATATTTCCTCGTCAATGCAGCAATAAGTGACACTGTTTGTCCGAGACAAAGTTCCCTTCAGAGACAATAAAGATATTATTGATTGATTTATCTTGACGACCACAAAGCTCAAAGTAAAAATGACAATGAGATTCAATAAAACTGATTTATAAAGCTCTAACCACATCATCAAACACAAACATGAGAAAAGAGCAGATGAAAGAGAATAAACTGCACACAACCAGAGGAGAAGAAGAGGTCGAGGTGAGTTTAGGTTTAAAAATGTCAATATTTCTGGTTCCTGTTGATCTATCACTTTATCACTTTACAGGCAGAACAGAAGAAGGTATTTGTAGCTCATCCTGTGGCAGCGATCGGCTCATTAGATGAGTGATCTTCAAGGAGACAGTTGAACATGCACACACACACAGCTCACCCTTCTCTTAAGACACCAGAATCAGGCTGTTTCACCACACCTGCTCACTGGCTGAAGAAACAAACACTGTTTAATTGGTGCCATTGTGAGGAACAGGCCTGTTTTTGTTTTGTTTTCTCCTGCAGAACATCTGTGTGTGCTGCACTCTATCCATCCAGGATCTTTGGCTGTCAGTGGTTAAAGAGCTCAGTTTTTCAAAGGGACAACACCAAAGCACTTTGATTTCCACATGAAACTGTCGTTTATTAAGGCCAAGACACTCGTTCACTGCAGCCAAAGTCTGTTTTATCTGCTGAGGTTGAAACCCTCTTTAGTGCCGTGTTGAGCGATGTTCAACAGTGTGGGCACACGCTGACCGACCGACACATATTAAAGGTGCCGTGTGCTGACTTTTGACATGAAGAAAAAAAAATCAATCATTGTTGCATCATGGACTGAAGATCTGAGCAGGGCTGTCAGACTGACAGCATCTGGAGGCCTCATCTTTTCTTTCTTCTGAATCTTTGTCTCATTTTACAGTTTTTGTTGGGAAATTCCCTGGATTGATTTTTTGCTCCTAAAGTACAGCAGGAACATTTTGTAAAGAATCAAGAAGTTAATAATCTGTTTTTTTTCATTGACACTTATTAAAGGGGGTTATACACTGACTTCATTTGGTCCAGACTTTCAGACTTTTCTATTTGACCTGACCCAAACTGGTCTGACCCAAAAGAGGTGGTCTCAGCCTGGACCTTCGTACCTGTAAAAGGAAGTCGCAGTGGTTAGCTGACACGTTAGCATATCATATATAATATGTTGTTCATTCATTTTTTAGATCACAGGACTCATGAGGACAGGACGTCACTATGTCACAGCAAGATCTTTAGTGTGCTGGCATTAATGCAGAGTGAAACCAGAACCAACTGGATCAAATGTAGACAATGGTTCAGGTGTGAAAATGTCCTAAGTTTGTAAATCAACAAACAAAGTAAAATTAAAGGTCCGATGTATAAAATCAGGTTGTTTCCATGTATCTTCTGATCGTGAAGCAGGTTGGGTTCTTTATTAAAACTGTTAAACTGAGTCAAACTTAAAATAGCTGTGTGGGATTCTATAACTTTGTGATGTCACAACGAAGCCATCAGGGGCTCCAGAGCCTCCTTTCTTCTGATTGGCTGACACCAACCTGTTGTTTTATTGCACTACCAGGGAGAGATGTAAAACTAAGACTGCAAATACCTTCATTCCTGCAAATTATGGGATGTTTAAGACAAAAAAGCTCCAATGTCTCTTTAAGGTGTTAACGGCGCTACACCCTCTGAAGTATCATGAAACATGACATGTGCTCAGTGGGAGCTCCAGCCCGGTGCTACAGGGGAGATAAGCAGTTGGTAAACTAACACATGAAAGAACAGATCGTCACATCAGACTGGTTTTATATCATGAATCTTTTAATCATATCCTGAAACAAAATAGACTTAGTGTGCAGTGAAGAAATAGAGTAAATAAATATAGTTTCTCAAAAGATACACAGTTTGTTGTTTTGATGCTCAGGATTTTATTTTCAGGACCTCTATTTGAGAAAGGAGCAGAATACAGGCAGGCCTCAATGCTGGAGATACAATCGAAGGGTCGGACTGAATGAAAACAACAGTGGGAAAAGAAAAGAAAAGAAAAAAGAAAAAGACACTGCAGCTACGAGAAGAGAGTGAAAAGAAACACAATCACGTCTTCACACCAAAAAAGTATCTGGTCTGGTCCCTTAAACGTCACCTAGGCCTCTGGGGTGGTCGTCAGTAAATTGCACTTCGTTTTAAGATGTACGGCCTCCGGGACTTGGTGCTGTGTGTCGCTTGCCTCTTCAGGATGTAGGGTGATTTTCGTTTCAGAGGAGTGTCACTGTTCTCCTCTAAATATTCTAGAGAGTCGTGAAGTAGCTGTTAAGGCCAGAGAGAGAGAGAGAGAGAAACAAACAGGGAGGTGGGTGAGTGTCATACAACGAGGAGGAAGTGGCAGGCGAGCACATGTTTTGTTGCTGAGTGGCAGGGTAATGGGAGGCTACGCCGGCGTGGTGGTGATTAACCGAGCCCTTGTGCTTCCATGCATGGTAAAGCAGATGCTGATCTGCAGTCACTGTGTTAAGGTGAAAGAAAAAAACAACTGAGAGAGCGAGCGAGACGGAGAGAAGAGCTGTTGTGTAAGGAGCTGGGAGTGAAAGGAAAATGATGGGGAGGGGGAGGAGGGGGAGGAGGGGGAGAGAGGGGTGATTTGCTGGAGGTGTGTTTACAGCCAGGGAAGATGGATGGGCTGCGTGTGTGTGTGTGAGTGATTTAAGCTGCACCCACGCTACCACTACGCTTTTATTTTGAAAGGTCGATGTCAAGACTGACACACCTGAAAATGCACATATGCAAATCAGGCTAAACAGGAAGTAGACCGTCTACTCTGCAGCTGATGAAACAACAAGGCTCCTTATCCCAGCTGGAGGTGGAGGCAATGCAATGAGTTTTCAAAATAAAACAGGAAGAGCAGCATGTCCAAAAAGCTGCACTTTTAGAAAAACTGGAGGCGAGAACGTGGTGAAAAGGATGTGTTTTAAAATGCAAAACACAATTGTGTATGGACACAGTGTTAAAGTGGAGCTTTCCTGTATGAGTTTGTTTGTGTGCAGCTTCTGTATTTAGAAAGGAACGACTACATTTTACTGATGAAACTCTTCCTTTTGCTCAAGCAGCCAATGGTGCAAAGTCTCCATGGTGCAGGACGTTCACTGTCCCTGTCAGGGCCTCATCACATCAACCATGTCGACCCAACCCACCACTTTTACCATGGCAGTTCAGGGTGGGACTATAAGCTACTGTAAGAGGCTAAACTTGCATGCAAACATGAACACACACAAATGTAAATACAGCGATGAATGTGAGGAGAAGCCAATCATCTAAAGGATAACACCCTCTCCCATCACTGTGTGTGTGTGTGTGTGTGTGTGTGTGTGTGTGTGTGTGTGTGTGTGTGTGTGTGTGTGTGTGTGTGTGTGTGTGTGTGTGTGTGTGTGTGTGTGTGAGACCCTCACCCTCTCCTCCCGGCTCTGCAGTGCTCGGCAGATGTGCTGCAGGCTGTACAGCTCCTCCAGCAGCTGGAGGCTCCCGTCCCTCAGCTCGCCCTCCTCCTGCTCCTCGCCGCTCCACGTCTCCTGCCGCAGGCTGCTCACCATCCTGCACAGGTTGGCCAGTGACACACGCCAGTAGGGGGCAACCTGCTTATTCTGTTTCATCTGTCAGGAGGGTACAAAAGAGAGAGGGGGGGGGTGTTAGTTTCTGAAAAGGTTTAAGTTTCAAATTGAGTTCAGAGGTCGGCTGATTTTTTTTTTTTCTTTCTCCAAATTCAAAACCTGGTAATGAATTAGATCGTATATGTAAAGACAAACAGTCACTGGTACCAGCATCAGCATCCATCCACCGGTACCATACCAGCACATGTTGAATCTCATCTTATGTGTGGCTGCTCTTTTGCCTTGTTTTTTAATGTTTAATCAACAACACTGATGTGTGTGATATTTCAGTCCTGTCGTAGTTCTGTGAGCAGACGCATTAGATGCAGCCGACCTTAATGAGCCGCTTTAGAGCCTCTCCAGCGTGTGTTGCATTAGTCTCACTGTTATCTAAATGCTATTCTGTTTGTTTGTTTTCACACTCGCAGCCATTTCATTCTCTGTGTTTTCACCGTGGTGAATCCCTTTAAGAGGCGGCGTGGATGATGCGTTTAAGGTTCACACTTAACACTGGAAACGAAGACACTTCCTGCCACGTGTTAAAGCACCATATGTGAACTTAGTTTCTTCAGCTCCAGACACCTGTGATGATGATGATGATGATGATGATGATGATGATACCTCTGTCTCATCAGCCAACTGTGTTATAATCTAGTATGAGTGGGGCCTCCCCAGGGGCAGAGGTGACAGCTTTTCCACAAAGACCTCTGGGTGTCACGGAGGATGATGGAAAGTCGCATCGAGGACTTGTGCGGTTTAAATGAGCTAGGTAAGGGAGTGGAGCCAGGTGAGGGTTTTAATTACGCAGAAAGGTCACATGACGAGCTGTCTGGTGCCTTTTTAAGGATTTTATCCATTAAGGCTGGTTAATCAATAGCTGCAATAATCAGATAATGCAGAGGTTCGATTTCCTTACACACACTGAGAGTGAGTTAGTGAGTGAACCACTGGATTCAATATCTTTACATGAAGCAACTTACAATCAGTGGAAAAGCTCAGAGACAAATGGTGCAGAGCCCAAAGGTCAATAGAAAAGTGGCCGCACTGACAGATGAGCTCCGGCGGCTGTAGGATATAATATGATCATATCAAATCTACCCTCTGCATCTGAGCAGTGCACGGACAGGTCGATCAATTCAGCTGCTGCCAAATAAATAAATAAATAAATGCATAAATACAGAGATCATGTCTATTGTTGAGATAAAGCAACAAGTATCTTCCACAGTGCTGCACTTTACAGCCTGACGAGCGTCTCTATCAGTCACCCAGCAAGTTATTATTACAATCATCACCCCTGAGCAACCTCCAAGCATCGGCGGCAATGAATCACACGTCTCCGTGCGGGCGCCATGGTTATTTATCAAAGAGAGAGAGACAGACAGAGCAAGAGTAAGAGGAGGAGGAGGAGGAGGAGGAGGAGGAAGATGTGTCGCTATGATGCTGTCAGGTCCATCTGAATCCTATTAGGCCGGGCCATCCGTCTCTCCTTGTGCCTCTAGTCCCACTTTCACCAACTTCATCCCTCCTCAGCTTTGCCTTAGCCCTCAGCGCACAGCACCAGATAGATTTGATAAATAAAAAAATAAAAAAAAAATCCTAAAGTTACAGCTGAATAAGTTTCTCTCGCAGCCTCAGCTCTCATTTCTCCCTCTCATCTCAGAGGACATGCCCCCGGCTGCAGCAGCTGGAGTGTGTAGATTATATTTATTTCTCTCTTACACACTTCTAGTAAAAGAAACAGAGCCAGTCCTCAAAACAAGTTTTTACCCTGAGTGACACACAGAGGAGTCTCTTATAATAAATTATTTATCTCTCACTCAGCAGGAACACGGTTTAAAAAAAAAAAAAAAGGTGAGGCAGTGACTGAAGCTGGGCTCCAGGTTTCATGAAAGAGCACCTGTGTGGGTAGTAGCCTTTATCAGGTGGAGGGGAGGGGGGTGGTGGGGTGGTACGAGGGGTCAATAAGCGACTGGGTGGGCTGAAGCTTTTTAGAAACCCCTGTCTCTGATGTCACAGGTGGTAAATAAAAAAAACAAAACAAAAGAGAGAAGAGCATTTACCTTAGAAGCGAAGAGACTGCTGAGCAGCTCCTCTTCCAGCGCTCGCTGCTCCTGGTCCACGTCTGTGAGGTGGAGGTAAGAAACAAACACAATACAACCTTCAGTCAAGTCCAATCTGAAGCGTCAATGAAATCAATCAGAGGAAAAAACAACAACAATAAAACACACAGATTCATCTTTATGGATTTGTCTGATGCAGCGACTGGCATTCACACCACTGTCATCTTAGATTAACATGTCAATTCTGCAAACTCCTCTTCTTAATGGTTATTTAAAGACTCAGCTCCGAGGCTTATTTTGCTGGCAGGCGACTTGGAAGCGTTCAACAGGTGACACATGATTCGTTTACACATCTCCCACTGGGCCCCTCACACTGAAACAACACACACACACACACACACACACACACACACACACACTGCACCAATAAACCAGACAATCATCACTTTATTTTCCGATCTGTTTCCCCCCTCACTGGTTTTGACAGCTCACTGGCTCATCGGCGCAAACGTGACGACTTCTCTTATTAGACTCTTAAGTGGTTTTTGAAGTGTATTTGATGAGATAGATTAATGAATTTTCTCAATTCTGGAATCAGTTAAAAAGATAATAAGGAAATGAAACCATTGTTTTCTTCTCTGTGGTTTGTTCAGAAGCTCAAGATGAGTTTTAATTGCTTGTAAAATGTCAATTGTGGGATCATAACAACAGGCGGTCGAGTAGAAAACAGGAAAAATATGACAAAGAAGTTTTTTTTTTTTAAAGCCTGTTGAGGTCCAGTATTTTAATAGGATGTCAAACCAGTGAAAAGGGAGAAGAAGCCCAGGAAATGATCTGAAATCACAGACTTAAACCAGTTAGAAAGTGCATATTAATGTTTTCAGATCAGAGCGAACCGATGCACCTGTTGCACACAGTGAGGTGTGAGATGGATGCACCTGTTGCACACTCTTCACACCTGCCAGTCATCATCATTACTTGTTATTTACTTCATGAATATGGGTGAAAATCAGTGCAAACATGTAAAGAGTGCTCACCTGTGCAGAGTCCACCACATGTGAAACAGAGGAGAAGCATACACGCCAGCTGTGCCTGCATCTTGATGTTGAGCGCACCAACCAACCAACACACAAAAAGATCCCACAACTGAAGAATTCACCTGAGGAGGAATCTATAAGTCCATAAGGTTAAGGGTCAGACCCAGACAGCTAAAAGAGGATGAAGAGGGACTGTGTAGTGATGCTGTTGCTTCCTCTTCTTTGTCTTCTTCCTCCTTTTCTTCTTCTTCTGTTTCTTCTTCTTCTCCTCTCCCAGCTCCAAACAACGCTTCCTCTTCCTTGCTGTTTTCTGGTTGGATGTGAAGTGCAGTGGGCTCCATTCCCTCAGTTTATAAGAGACAATGTGATGTCAGAGGATCTCTCACCATCATCACTACCCCCACCCACTGACTCAGCCCCCTCCATCCATCCATCCATCTATCCATCCATCCATTCATCCCCCTCATCATCCTTCCCCTCTCTCCTGTCACAGCCTCATCAGACGTCACTTTAGCATCACAAGGCAGAAGGTTTTTGCGTCAAGGCGTTTGAGAGATTTGGTTATTTCACCCCATGAATGCACACAGCCTGAGCTTTGCTTTGCTTTGCTTTGTTTTTTTGCTCTGCTCTCGTCTCCTGGGGACGGGATGCAGGAGTGATGGGGGGAGTGAGGAGTGGGAGGATGCACAACAGATTCATCCCAGTTTATTGTAAATTAGGTCTCCTCTCAAATCAACAGGTGGTCGACTGACTTAAAAACAAACAAGTGCTTTAAAAAGACTGGAAAAGAACAATATCGATATGAAAGAAATGAATGATCAGTGTGCATTAGTAATGTGCTCATACTGAGTTATTCTTTGCAACAGGTGGATTGTTTGGATTATATTTCTTTTATCATAAATGATTGTTTCGTTTTATTCCTAAAGGAGAATAAAATAACAATAAAATTGATCATCTCAAGTGTTTCTTGTATCTTCAATCTCACTCTCGCAGTTTTGTTAAGGACCTGCAGGCCAAAGTTCATTCATTCATTGTCTTCTTCTGTATCAGCATCATGTCAGTCGACAGATGTGTTAAACCACAGGAAGGATTTTTTCAAGGATTTCAAGCCTCTGCAAAACCGAAAAATACAACAAACATTAAACAAAATTAATTTTGACTTCAAAACATGAAACATTTATAAAATAGAGCAGCTGCACGTTGTGTAGATTCATAAGTTAAGACGTTAATAAATGTGTTTAGTTCTTTTCTGTGGAGTCCCACAAGGATCTAATTTAGATCCTCTACTCTTCTTTAATCATCTCTTTGATTACTTTCCTCTCTCTCTCTCTCTCTCTCTCTCTCTCTCTCTCTCTCTCATGCACAGTTTGTGTACAGTTACATCACACTGGAGACTTGAGTGATGATAATTGCTCTCCATCTGCCTGTGCTATAGTGTGAACTTCATAAAGAATAAACTGTTAAGTAGAGCCAGGATTCATTATCCACTGTTTACAGGACCATATGCAATTAGCTAATTGGTCACTGTATTTTAGCTCTTTCTATGTAGCCTATTATAAATGCTTTGGGCTGTTACCAACCCCAGCTTTAACCCTACACACACACACACACACACACACAGACAACAAAACTATTCTGGCATCTTTAACCCAGGCTGCTTTGAACTGTGCTATAAAGAGGAGGCTGGATATTTCTTTAGAAACACTCGAGTGTGGAGTCAAATAAAATCCACTTTGACTCAAAGCCACAAAGTATAATTGTGTTACTGCATCACAAATCAGTCTTATTTGTCCATATTCGCACTAACTGGTCCCCACAGAGAATCATTCTCCTTTATATTTATATATGTGTGTATACAGTAAACATCCCAGTTGGAAGAGCTCCAAGAAAATATGTGCTCGCTCTGCAAGAAGAAGAAGAAGAAGAAAAGCATGAGGCTGGAGCTAAAGCAGGCTGCATTCCTCTTTATGTCTGACTCTCATCTTCGTCATCTGAGACCAAACCCCAGGAAGGTTAAAATCCTCTTCTGCACGTCCTGCACTGTAAGCTGATCATATTTTAACATCACGTGACTTCTGCCTCCTCAGTGCACCGAGTCTGATAAACCTCTAAAACTGCACAGTGTTGCGACAACATGCACGTCTGCACGTCTTCTAGCTGCTTCAACTAGGCCTATTGGATTCATGGTTTTATGTTGTATTGTTATGTCACATCGTATCATATTACATTACAGCTGGTCATGTTACACTTACACTTTATCAGATTGCATCATATTGATAGGACAGTGTCATGATGTATTATAGAGCTGCTGTAAGTACTGGATATGTGGAGAATGGAGGGGTTCTGGACTGTGGGTGGGTGTATGAGAGACTCTCTGTGTTATATCTGTTTCTGTGACTGTTGTATGCGCTTTATGTTTTATGTTGAACCTAGATGACCTTTTCCCAGTGGGACTGGGCACTCTCTGCTCCTGTGATCTCATTCTCCCATGAACTTTCCACCCACACCCAGTGCAGCCAACACTTTTTCTTTTTTTTCTCACCAAACTATTTACCTTTGTCATTCTTCTTTTCTTCCCTCTCTGCTTGACTTTGCTGCTGTGGGTGGAAGGGGGCAGAGTTTCACCGGTGAATCTCAGTGAAGTCTGGGGAAACATGCACCTCCCTCCGCTGCTGGGATGGGGCGGCGGACACAGAGTTGCAGACGGGACAGTTTCAACTTTTCTCCAGCACACCGCAGCGCTCTCCTGTCCTCTCCTGTCCTGTCCTGCCCGACCTGCCATGCGGGGACTCTAACTCATTTCGGATTGTGTGGTTGTGGTCGTTGCTGTTTTTTGTCGGTCCTCAGCCATGGCTCCGTTTGGAAAAAACTTCCTGAAAGCTCGACTGAAAAACAGGTAATTTGATGAGAGCGCGATTATGTTTCTCTCTCTCTCTCTCTCTCTCTCTCTGCCTGTGTGTGTGGAGCGTGCGCGCGCACGCGTATATGTGTGTGTTGTCTTCAGAGTGCGCAGCGCGGAGGAGGGAGAAGTGCACTGAAGGCAGCTGCATCAGATCTGAGTGAGCTGCACAGGAGGAAAAAACTCTGAACTGTCCACTGTGTCAACATGTTGGACACACACACAGGGACACAAAAGACAAGTGAAGGGATTGGTGTATTGGTGTGAGTGTGCGTGTGTGTGTGTGTGTGTGTGTGTGTGTGTGTGTGTGCATCTTGGCCATACCAAACTTTTGGATCCATATACAGTTGTGTCTGTGGTTTAAACCCACATGTGGACACGTTGACCAGATGGACGACTTATATTCTTCCCTGCTTGGACAGTGTGAGGGAAAATATACAGTGGCACACTGTGCATCAGCTCAGAGGGGCTTTGACCTCCCTCCTGCTCTGTAATTACTCCAAAGATGTTATATTTAATACCTGTTTCATCTGGGACGCGGGAGTCAAAAGAACCTGAGGGAGATCCCTGTCATCAACATCAGCAACAGCAATTTCCTTAAGTGACTAACTTGGCCTTTTGATGTGCCCTCAGCTACAGCTGGGATTCAGCCTCAGCTTCTGGAGGTGGGAAAATGAGATCCACCGAGAGCGAGGCTGTCCTCTGTTATGGGGGAAGAAGTTCTGTTGTTGTTGTTGTTGTGCACAGTCGGTAAACAGAGTTTGTCTCGTAGAGTATCTAGGTCACGATCCAATCCCTGTGCAGGGTGCAGGCAGGACTCGTGCTGCCAGAGACCAGGATCAGGACGGTTTTAATTGTGGGGTAAATAAGTGCTTTCATTAGCTTTTACTCATTAAAAAAAAGGTTCTTATTTACCACCAAACTCAGTGGAAATGAGTTTTGGATTGAGTTCAGAAATAAACCAGGCAATAATTCAGACTGTGGCACCAGCAGAGTATTTTCCACATTAGGTGAATTACCTTTGATGACTTCAAACAGTCTGTCTCCAGTTGGATGTCTTCATGTTGTGTAGTAATTACCATTGCCTGTACCTATAATTACCTCAAGTGTTAAAGATCTGAAGATGTGTCAAACGCTCGATTTCAGAGACTTTTACTGTCACCAAGAGGCAGGAGGCACTGGGCCAGATGATGTTTGCTGAGGGATGACAGTGACGTGGAGCTGCAGTCAAGTCAAACGTCACACGTCCCTTTTGATTTCTGCAAAAAGTGGCGTCCCATTGTGAAACAGCACACAGAGCCCTGAAAGCGTTTGGAAATGAAAACGGTTGCCAGACAGTGACATATGTGACCCAAGCAACGCAGCAGCGTCCATTTCCACCTCCACTTAATCTCTCTCCGAGGCCACACTTAGCTACGGCACGACAGCATTGTGCACCACAGCCAATTAGCTGCAGAAATTGTTTGGATAACACAAATTAGCAAGCCAGGTCAGGTCTTTAAAAAAAGAGACGCCAGAGCAGTTTCACTGAGCAAACGCTTATTTGGTGATTCACAGAGCTGCTCTTCATGGGGGGTGTGGTGGTGGTGGTGGGGGGGGAAATAAGAGGGGTGGGTGGTTTCACAGAGGAAGGGAGGAGAAGGGAAGGGGCGTGTTGTGTCTCTGCTCACAGATGCCTATCAGAGGAGTCATCATCATCATCCTCATCATCCCACAGATCAACATATACAGATAGAAAAGTGGTGTTATTTCCTCACCGATCCCTCATCCTCTTTCAGATAAGAGCCAGAGGAAGCATCTCCTGTCCAGGGCAGGATAGCCCCCCCCCACCCCCACCACAATCTGTGTATCTAACATCCACTAAAGAAACCACACAGAGAAAACACCATGCAGATAAAAACCACACTAATTATCTTCGTTAGCCACACGTTGTGTACATTTACCGCATGGGAAACAATGCGATCCAGTCCTGCAGCTCAGATTTCTGACATTCAGAGGGTTTGTCAGTGATATCTAACACATGCATAGTTTCCATGAGGCAGCTTTGTGAAACAGAAAGCGGATTATCCAGAGTAACAGGGAGATTTTTAAATTTCAGGACAGTGATGTCAGTTTGCTCAGTGATCTACAGTTTGTTTTTCCCCCTGGATTAGCCTCTGTATCTCAGCAATTGTTGAGTAGTTTTTTTATTTTGATAGCTATACATGGTCCCCAGAAGATGAATCCTGATGACCTATGACCCTCTGACTCTTCTTCTAGTGCCAACATGTTGTGAAATTCATAATATTGTCCCATGTCCAGGTGAATTGTCACGATGTTAGCAACTCATTAGCTTGTCAAATATTGTGGTGACATTGTGTAGGTTGCACTTTACTGTACATACAGAACTGTATAAGTATAATTTGTGCTCTTCAGTCCTTTCGTTGATGTCTGCTGCTGCCATGTTGGAAATCTTCCCATTGTGAGAGGAACACAGGAATAGCTTAGCTTATGTTGGCTTATGTTTAGCAATAAGCGCTAATTAGCATGGTAAAACAGAAAAGCAGGAAGAGTGAACATGAGCAAACCTATCTGCGAAACATAAGCATGCTAGCATAGTCACTGTGAGCATGTTAGCATGCTGAGGCTAGCACCATTAGCCTGGCCGTTACTTCCACTGCAGAGACCGGGGCGTTAAAACCAAAACTACCAGGACTGGGAAGGTTGCATCTCTGTGAACCAACCTTTTTTATTTGGGGGGGGGGGGGGGACCAGGAATGATTTTCAGTATAAACATGTTTGACCTCACTTATCTGCTGATTTCACACCAGCTGACGTACTGTTTGTGTTTCAGTTGTAAGAGCAGCCGTATAATTTCCCCACCTCCACCGGTCTAATCAGGCTATGATCAAAGTTTTCAACAAAAAAAAAAAAAAAAAATCAGAAGCGTTGACAGCAGAGGCTACAAGGAAGTATTTGTTGCATTATCACAGCTTTGTTCCTGTTATCTGTTATCTGCATCACCCTATCATATCACTATTGATCTGAGAAAACACGCTGAAGCGCCATAATGCTGTCGTTTGTTATGACTTGCTCGAACCACCAGCATGTGGTCCTCTGTGGTAACTTGTAGCTTGCAAATTTACGACACAGGAGGGAATTGTTAATGTCTGCAGGGTTGTCATTATCAGTATTAAAATGGAAGCGAGCCACACCACCATGGTGGAGCTGTAACGTAATCGTCCAACGCAGAAACTTGTACTAAAATTCAGATCATTTGAATGTGGTTTCCTCCTCACATGTCTGATGTCTCCTTGGCATTGCGGCTCTTAAGTTCAGCACTAGGTCAAGCAGGTCTGCTCAAGTTTCCCGGGTTCACTCAGGTGTGAAACGATCATGTGTTATCCACTGCACAACATCCATCCGCACCGTGACAAGAACTTTATATTCTGATGTTTCTATTAGTCGTCCGGGAATTCCTCTGGCACTTTTCCAATCACAAGGTTCACCACGATATCAGCATCAGCCCGAGTCATTTATCACCCAAAAGCTGTGACCTATGAGGGCACCCTCATTTGTTGCGTCTGGCACCACAGCTTAATCCCAAGCTATGAATATCAAATGGCACCCAAAGTGACAGCCCTTATGAATGTATTAGCTGCGATGTAATCAACCCAATGGTGCGTGCGTTATTTGTGTCTGTCCTGGCAGGGAGGCGACTCGAGGGGGTTTAGTGGTTTTGGCACTCGCAAACACAGATACCGTCATTCTCATCAAAGTGTTAGTCCTTTAGAAAACAACATGTCTCCTGACAGTTTTGTGAACTTCCAGTGAAAAGGTTTTGTGGTTTAAAGGAATTTGGCCTTCAGTCTAGCAAGAGAAATCTTCCTTTAATTTGTCTCTTTGGTCATTATGTGAATCACTGATCCACTGCAGAGGTGCAAGGGCTTGAAGAAGAGGTGCTGCTGTTTGTTATGTCTTGATAGACCTGTCTCAGCCTCTGTTCGCTGGCTGTTTGTCTTCATTTATAACTACAATTTTACAAAAAACGCTGCAAGCTTCAGAAAAGTAAACATGATATAACAGGCAGGTAGTGGCTGCCCATGATCCTCTGCACCTCCTGTTATAACAACCACGCCTCTCCCTTCCCCCAAAAGCGAGCTTCAGATGATGGTGCAGTAGCTAACATCAACTCATTTCCTGCAAGTGAGGCATTCAGGGACCATCTGTTTGGTAGTTCAAGAGGTTTCACTACAGTAGCCAAGTACAAGGTCAAATAATAAGACCTCACATTCAAAACAGTTCAACAGGTCAATCCACATGACCTCTTAGGGAGTTAGCATAAGTTAGCCACTTTGCTACTGAAGTTGTTAGACTGCTGGTTATTTAACATCATTAAACCACATCTTTGAATGAATGCAGTAAGAATGTTTCAGGCCATTTGAGTTCATTTTTAGTTGAAATATTGACATACTTGTCACAAAAGCAGCTCCGTCCCTGAGAAAACACATTTTGAACCCTGCCAGTCATTGTTTAAATGTTGTAGCTATAATCCAAACAGTTGGTTAAAGTCCCCACAGTCAGATTTGTCAACACGTTCCTCACATTAGAGTGGAGCTGAAAACAGACCACAGTGGCTGGTGGTACGGAGTCCATTTGTTCCCCCTTCCTCCCTCTGTCCATTGAAGTGGTGGTGGCAGGATGTGGCCTGAACGTTGGTGATTTCAACCCAGGACAAATACAGGTGTTTCCCTGAGGCTTTCTGCTGTACCCTCTCTTCCTGTCCAGCTGAGGGGCTTGGGTCACCCTCACTGTAAAAACCCCCAATTGTCTGGAGGCCTTTGTTTGTTCACCTGCGTGTTCTGATAGGACCGTGGACACATGTCTCTCACATGCTGTAGTCAGGCCACTGTTAGTACTCGAAGTAAATGTTTGTGTTTCATGTTATTTGTATATTTGTAATGTGGGCCTGTGTGTGTATCCATGCACTGCTGCAGTTTCCTCAACAATTTTTCCACTGGTGAGAGAAGTTTGTCTTGTATCAGTCAAGATTATGCTGAATTTAACAACCCTATATGTCATTAGGTAGTTAAATCCAAACAAATGCACGTTAAATCTCAATCTGTAATGAGTTGTAACTACTTACTTGAGCTCTTAGATAAAAATAGTGGACTATCTGCCCCTCTAAAGTAGCATAAAATGAAGACCAGATGCACTTGAGTAAATCTACTTTGCTAGTACGTCACTACATATTGCATGTGTCCATAGTTACACCTGAATTTACCCAATAACCTCTTCAGATTGCTTTTTAGATGATGCAAAACAACCCACACAGAACAAGTGAATATAATATAAGCTGTACAAACACGTTTTGTTTTGCAGGGCTGTTGCATGTAGATTGCAGTAGATCACAGGCGTGGTCCACCCACTGTCTTGTGTCCCGTGCACGGCAGTGCAGCATTTGTGGGGTTTCCTGAGTAGGTGATAGCTAGGTGGAAACTCTTTGAGGTCAAAGTCGTCATGGTTGTCGTCTGTGAATGCCTGGAGGCGTGCTGGATTTGTTTGGCCTGCGCATAGCTCAGGTATTTGCTTTGCCCCGCTCGTCTCCAAGGGTCTCCGTAACCATTAACCAGCCTTTTGCATTGTTGCGTACGTATCGCATTCCTGACACCTTATTCACCCGCAGTTAAGACAATGATTCAGTTGTGTGCGTTTTATCCCATGTGGGAACCAAAACACAGTCAGTAAATAAAAAAAAAGAAAAAAAGGGAGACAAGTTATTAGGTAATTTTGAAAAATACTTAGTATCTCAGTTACTTGTTTCATCATGCAGGGAGATTGTATCTGTATCATCGTCAGAGGATGTGTTGTTGTTGGGTTTTTTTTTTTTTTTGTCCACCCTCCCTCGTGATGATCGCTGATTAATATGGACTGCAACCACCCAAGGTTATCTGCACAGATAAAGGCACAACAGATACAAGATGCAAGGTTCAGATCTGAAGCCACTGCACAAACAGGAGCAACCTCTAATTTCACACACACACACACACACACACACACACACACTGTATTTGATTTCATTTCCAGGTAAACATACTGTACGATCAATTCCATCAATGCTGGCCTCGCTGTATGAAATTCAAACAGACACACACAAAAAAAATAAAATAATCTGTAAACCTCTTGGTTCCCATCCACCTATCTGGAGATTGTGTGTCTCTCGCTGAGCTGCAACTGAACTCCCCCAGTGATGTCATCAGTTTGCTATGTGAAATCAGGTTTGTGGAGGTACTGTTGACGAAACCTGGCATCAGCTAGTCAATTATACAGATTTATTGCTGGTAACATTTTAATTAAGTATTGCTTATTTGGTTGCAAAACCACACACTTGAATTCCTTCAGCCCACAAAAAAAGAGTCTCAGAGTTCAGCGTGAGTGTCAGGGAGGGGAGGAGCTACAGTTTGTTTTCTCTCAGCAAAGTTCAATGTGAAATCTTTCTTTTGGTTTCTTTAAGATGAAACTGTGATTACAAAAGGTTATTATGTCATTTCTACCTTGGCAGGCTGCTCCAGTACATCAGATCTTACCTCATTAATCACGAATTGTTGAATAATCCCAATATGTTATCTTTGATATAAATAATAACATGATAGATCATTCTTTATCTCAAAATCAAATTGAAAGGTCTGGCGAACGTTATCTGCTTATTTGATTACTTGTTCATGTTGTTGGATGTCTGCATTGCCATTGCCATCATCTGATGACTGGATATTAGGTCCTGGATATTACCGGTGGTCCATTAAGCACGTAAAAAATGGATACCGTCGGCCCATCAGAGGTCAATTTTTGCACAAGTTTTACGGCCCAGATGAAAAGGTAATGAGGGCCTTGGGGTTAAATAGCACAGAACCGGACCATTAAGTGATCATCTCTGATGAGTTAGACGATGAGCATCAGTCTAATTAAATCAAGCCAGGGAGCACAAAATGAGCGAATGTAGTTTTCTGCCTGTTGACCTAATGGAAAACCATCAAAGTAGGATCCATTTAAAAAAAAAAAAAAAGAAAATAACAGTGAGAACATGGAAGAACTTCAAAAAAGTGTGAGTGTGTGTTGTGCTTCAAACAGCAGCTGTGGAGGGCGTCTAAGTATCTGAACACAACTTCATGTAAAGAAAAAATGAAGTAATGTCTGTCTGCTTTGACTTGGGACCCCAATTGTTCCTTTCCCTCAAATATTCCCTCCTTTCCCATCACCTCTCTACTGACTACTATGAAACCATGACAGGAAATGACTTAGAGTCTGCAGACACAATGCTCAGAGGATTTAGTCTCTAGAGAGTCTCAGTATCACGACCAAATCAAACCAGTAGATGTTGAAATATTTCACTGGTAAAGTGAAACATTGCTCAATATTAGAGGTAAACAAACTGGGTTTTATCATCTGGGGACCATGAGCAGCTGCAAAAAGAAACTTAATGTAACACATTCAACAGTTCTGAGATATTTCTGTCTGTAGATTGATTCTTATACTATACTATTGTAATGTTTCATTGATTGTCTGATTAGAAATACAATGTGATTTGGTTATCAGTGTTTTAACCCAACAAAAGAAGTCCGGTTGGCTTCAGTGTATGAGTTTGCACTCACTGACATACATTGATTAAACTCACATAACTTGACTGTGACCAGTCTTGTAGAGTGTCAGCGGCTGTTGGGTTTACTCAGTATCAGAAAATGGTGAGAAAGACCAACCAGACCAGGGCTAGCTGGCTAACATGCTAACTTGCAGATGTGGTGGTCAGTAAAGGACTGAAGTTTGATGCTGCAGTCAAAGCAAGAGTCTGGTCATTTCCACTTGTGGAGGGTTGAATGTTGAGGGTTTTTTTTCTTTTCAAAGCTACAACTTACAGGTTTTTTTCTCTGTCTCTTTCATAGGACTAAAGACACAGAGCCTGTCGTAGGAAAGGAGATTCAGGTGACTGTCTGCAAGGAGGAGAAGGTTGTCTGCGGAGTAACAAAGCACACAACATGTGCAGATATGATTCAGGCTTTACTGGAGGATCACAAGTCGATCCCAGAGAGCAAGCGGCTCCTGCACGGGGAGCCCAAAGACTTCTGTCTCGTCGAGCGCTGGAAAGGTTTTGAGAGAGCTTTGCCTCCGCTCACCAGGATCCTGAGGCTGTGGTACGCCTGGGGCGACCAGAGACCCTTCATCCAGTTCATTCTCGTCAAAACCAGTGATTTCGTGCCTCAGCCGACCAAGAAGGCCCTAAAGTCCAAGGGGGCCAAGCCAAAGCGGTGGGAGCACGGCCGTGCGCACCACCCCCAGTCTCTGCCAGTGGAGAAGCAGAAGCGCATGGTGAAGAAAGCTTTCAGGAAGCTGGAGAAGCTTCACAACGAGAGCAAGAGCTCCCCGGGTGCTGAGGAGATTGAGCGGATGGTGCAGCTTATTCTCAACCAGGACCACACCATCCGGGAGCAGATCCAACGCATGAGGGAGCTGGATGTGGAGATTGAGCAGTTTGAAGTCCAGGTGCAGGAAGAGGCCGAGTCTGCGAGTCCACTGGCTGAGGCCTGCGGTCAGAGTTTGTCAGTGCACACCGAGGAGCAGCTGCTGGAGTACCTGTACACCGGAGATGGGATCGAACATTTGGAGCTGCAGGTTCAGAGACACCAGGACCTCATCCTTCAGCTGTCCCGGGACATTGACACTGAGCTGGGGAGGGCGAGCTTCCCACTAGTGCAAGATGGGGGCAGCGAACAGGAAGGAGCAGCAGCAGCTGCCGCGGCGTACTGGATCGCCTCTGAGACGGACGAGTCGTTCTACGCCGCCGAGCTCATGAGGCTGCAGGACGAACTGCAACACAGCCTCTTCACTGGCGTGTCCCTCCACAACCAGGCTGCAGAGATAGACAAGCAGCTGAAGTACTTTGACACTACGCTGCTCTCCAAGGACCAGGAGTGCTGGCAGCTGGCTGCCCAGCTCAGCTCACTGCAGATCGGGGACGGCACCACCGCAGAGGAAAAGTCCAGTCCTCTGCCTCTGAAAAGTGAGACTCAGTGCAGCGTCTCACAGACAGTGAAACTCAAACACAGCCTGTCCCCTCTAGACATTACAGACACAGACTCAGACACTGGGATTAGCTCCACACACAGTCAGGACTCGCTGTCACCATGTCTGGACTTCCCTCCCCCACTGGATACAGACGTTTGAACAACGCAGCTGACCCAGCATTTTAATGTTGTGTGTGCTCTACCCCCAGTTTGTGCCTCTCAGGTCTTATCATCACCCACTGGTCTGAGACATTATGAGCCAAGAAGGTAATTTAACTGGAGCTTCATAATACAACATGTGCGTCATAGCAGAGTGTAGTTAAGGTCTGGATCAATAATAGTAATAATCATAATACTTATAATGGACATATTTCATTAAAATCTGGCATGATGTTCATACAAGTGCAGAAAAACACTCAATGGATTGATCAGTAATGTCAGCGTACATTTAGGCACGTGCTTGTGTATGAAACCACATCATCTCGTTCTCAATTGATTTCAGTTCCAGGTTGTTTTTCATCTTTCGTCGCTAAGCTTTTCTGGGGGGAGGTTTTGGCTTCAAGTGTTGTTACACAGCACAAGGATGTTTATACCTGAGACTCAGACATAATGATAAAACATGGACGGCACAAACTGGAGGAATGTAACCCCCCCACCCCCCCAATTACTGTCTCTCACTGTCTGAACCTGAGATCACCCACTTTTTAAAAAATGTACATTTCTGCACCGACCAGCAAAGAAGCCGGGACTGTTTCCCAGTGACGGACTCAACCAGACTGTTTGTGTTAGGAAAAAAGGTGAATGTATGTTTAAGACCCCCCACCCCCACCCCCCCTACTTTTTTTCAAGTTCTCACTTTATTTATGAAGCTGCACTTCTTAATACACACTATTAACAATGTTTTATATTAAAACAAATCGCTGACTGGTTTGGATGTAGAATGTGTTAAAGGAAACGTAAACACTCCTCTGGACGACACTGTAAATACACTGCTGTATCTACTGTAAATGATCGTTTCTTACGGCACAGACTTTCAAAAACAAAAAAGGCAATTTGATAAAGCAGCTGAGAAAATATTTATTTATCATGAAATTGTATATTTTTTTGCAGATGATTGTTTCTCCTCCTCCTCCTCTCCTCTCAGGCGAAGGTCGATCTCATCCAGCACAAACGTGTTGAATCCTTCTCAGATATGATCAATTAAAATGTATATTTCAACTTTCATAATAAAGACTAATACTGTAAATATCACAGAGTGATGCTGATGCCAAAAATATAAGGGAATAAAGAGCTCAGATTCCAACTGCATTGCACCAAAACACCAATAATCAGGGGATATTACTTAGATTATTGATCATATGATCAGATATGTCTAGACTGAATCATATATGGGGATCATGGTTTGAAAGATCAGGACCTGACTACATCTTTAGAGTCTGGAGTTGAATTTTACAGATTCCTCAAAGCTCTGAGTCAACACACACACTCACACACACACACACACACTCACACACACACAGATGACACAGCCACCTCCGAGCTGCCATCCACTCTCTGCACCATATAATCAGACAAGATGGTCGCCAGGCAGGCACAAAAACAACAGTGAGCACTCTCCTCTTGTCAAGGTACTGCTGACAGACTAACACTTTGTACTCTGGGCAGAGCGGGGCTGGCTGCTTGGGAAAAAAAAGCAGGGGATATCTATTTCACACACTAATTGCTCAACCACCCCCCTTGCCCCCCCCCCACCTCACTCACTCACACACTCCCTCCCTCCCTCCCTCCTTCACTGCTTCAAGCCACTAAGTAACTCCACCAAGCATGAAAGGCCGAGAGATCTTACAATGTGAACAGTCTTTGCACTGGCGCCTCACACTTGTGGATGGAACAGGGGCTTATTATGGAGCCATGTTCAGCAGCCAGGAATCAAACTGGAACAACATGGGGGTGGGGTGTGGTGGGGTGTGGTGGGGTGTGGTGGGGTGGGTGGGGTGGGGGCATTCTGTGACATTTATATACTAATGCATCTTTAACCAGATGGAGGAAATGACTTGTATCTTGCACTTTTAAAGTTGGGTGCATCATATTTCACGCTCATATTGCAGGAACAGCGTCTCTTAAAAAGTATCCAGAGGTCACTTCTCTGGAGGAACCACAGGCAGAAATTTCTTTCTATTCATTATTTACTGCCATTTGAGAGCAGCGGGTGCCTCAGCACGTCCGTCAATAAAATAATGAGGTGAACTGAGTTTTGTTTGTTAAAAGCTTCCCTGTGCTCCTCCCCTCCGACCTGCCGAGAATACAAATGAACGCTCTGGAAACTTTTTTTAAAAGTTCTGTATCTACCTCCAAACAAAGGGATACGCTGCAGTAACTGAAAGGCTCCTCTTCAAGATGGAAAAACTGGTTGCAGGAAAATATATGTAAAGAGAGTCTGAGAGTTGTCTGAGGGCCGCTGAGGCAGTGAAAGACGTTTTAACAAAGCACAGGGTATAAATTTCCAAAGTCTTGGCAGAATGTAAAAACGGCTTAGAAACCGTTCTTAAAGCAGAACAATGAAACTCTGCACTTCAGAGCTGGAGAGTCTTTGGAGGAATCTGGAGCTCTGAATGAAAACTTCTTCTTCTCCTTCTTCTTCTTCTCCTAAAGTAACAAACTGCCTTTTTACAAATCCTACTCCTGTAATTAAACAAATGTTGTGTGACTTCACTTCCTGGTTTCAGGGAAGCTGCAGATCCAGCTAATGTTTACGTCTTTCTCTGAGCCACACCAGCTCGCAACAGTGTGAGTGTGTGTGTGAGTGTGTGTGTGTCCCAACAACAGTAATTATATGGACCAAAATGACAATTAGACTGACTGCAAACCTGTGTTTGTTCAGCCCTCCCAGTTATAACCACTGGGCAGCTGGAGAAAAACAGTATTTGTTGTTAATGTTGGGCTCTGAAGCCACAGCTGATCATGTCAGAGTAAAAAAAAAAAAAAAAAAGATTTAAAATATGATGAATGTTTGTGTCTGTGGCCTTTTCTCTCCCTGCGGTTTGATCCTTGAGCTCAGACGTGTTGCAGTGAGATCAGACTCAAGAGGTGACATAAACGTGCGCGATCAGTGTCTTCACCTACGTCCACAGAAAAGCCACACTGCAGTCTGGTGGGTGGCAGTGTGCGTTGAGCGTCTGCATTGCTGGCTGTCAGATCAGCAATGCTGTGGCAAAGTGGCCTGGCTCAGACCATGACCCCCCGAGTATCACAGGGTGAGCCACACAACCTCTATTAATCACCACTTTTTACATCATGGCTGTGTCAAGAATGTCACTCTATTTATTGATGAGGTTTTGATGATGAGGTTTTGTATTGACAGGTGAATCCTCTGGTGTGTTGCTGGGGGGCAGGGGGTATGCCTGCCAGCCTTTTCTCCTGCAACCATACACAGAGCCCCAGGAAGCACAGCAGGCCTACAATCATGCCCATGCCAGGATCGAAATGACCTCTGGCCTCCTGAAGGCACGCTTTCGCTGTCTTCACGACTTAAGGGTCAGCCTTTTGAGGGCATGTGACATCACTGTGGCCTGTGCTGTCCTCCACAGCGTGACCTGCCTGAGGAAGGAGAGGGCCCCCAGAGGGCCATCACACATGGACTGGTACAATCCTGCCATCTTCCCTGATGACGACAGTGGTCAGCTGGTCAGGGACCAATATGTGTTAAGTCATTTTAGTTAACATGAATGCTTTAAATGCAAGTTAAATATGTCCTGCTTTGGTCGAGTCGCATGCTATGAATATATGCTCTTATGTTGTTCGTGCTGTATGCTGTGTGTATACAAGCTTGCATCCATTCGTTTGTTATGTATGGATTTGTCCTGCATTTATTTCAGTGTGCAGACACGCGGGGTGTATTATATACAGACCTTTGAATGTGTATTTATTCTTATGTTGTATAATATGCTTTGATTCTGTGCTCTCTACCTTGTAGAGTCACTGTGTCCTTCAGCTTTGAAGGAGCTGCTTTGATTTATTCTTATTCAATAAAGGAACATCATGTTACTCTTTGATGTGTATTTTATATACAGTCTATGGGAACTGTAGATTATCGAATGATTGCAACAACATCTAAAGTCATTAATGTATGTGATAACAATGTGTAGTGGGCAGTGGAACAACTGTTGGTTTCTGTTTGTGATGACTGCTGACTGAGATAAGGGACGAGATTAAAAAAATCCTGGAATTTAGCCTGGTCTGGAGCAGGCTAGCTCCACAGAATAAATCTCCATGGTAACTTATGCCATAATACATCCCACTTTCCACTATCCCACTTTTGTGCAACTGGACAACCAAGATATCCCCGGTTAATCCCCTTATCCAAGTTTTGTGCAACAGGCCTCCGGGACATTAAACTGACTTGATGACAAAGGGACATTAACACACTTCACGTGAATGAGCCTAAGTCACATGTGGCCTGTTGTGTTTCATCTGGTTGAGCAGCTTTCACCATCAGTCAATAACAACACTGGACTGGACATGATAACATCTCCTACAATACGGCTGCACACAGGAAAACATTCTGCCCGACACTGTGTTATGTCTTAGACTGATTGTTGGCTCTAATTATAGTTAATTGATCGACCTTTTTATCATCAAAGGCTTCCTGTGATCAGAGTCACTTTTTTCTCACTCACTTCTTCACTCTCTGCTGCAAAAAAGAAAGAAAAAAAAACACATTTAACACCCAAGATTGAATTTTCCCAACATGCAACATTTGGCTCCAGCATTTTAATACTGTAAAGGAAAAACCTACCAACTCTCATTTTAAAGTCCCGAAAGGCAATTTGCGGGCTTTGATTAGTGAGGACGGATCCATTAGCCTGTGTGAAGCCTGCTGCACTATTCTGAGACTCAGGCTCCCGAGTCCTGGTTTGTTTCATCAGACACACTTACACCTGTAGTGACAGTGAAGTCACAGTGATTTTGGCTTTTTCGTCGCCAAAAATGTGTTTCATTCACGTGCTGTTTAAACGTTTCAAGGCAAAAGGGAAATACAGTAACGTGGGAATCTGTGGAGCAACTGTCACTGCTCTGCAGCGTGTCGTGCTTCTCGGAAAACCACATGCATCACCTTGTGCATGTGCCAAACTCAGCGGCACCATGCGTCTCTGCTCGGGGGCATTCCCACAACACACCCCAACCCTCCACGGTGGTTTGATAAAGCCACAAGTGGAAAAGTGAAATAAAAACCAAAAGCAAAACAATATTTACACTGTAAAATAAAATGCATCCAAATTACTGTATGTGTCACCTTTTACAGTGGCCACCTCGTCCCATCAGTCACTTGTTGCAGTCACATCTGGGTTAAGGTTGGACGAGTCAGGACTCATCAGAAACTAGTTCAAGGGCCTTGGGCTTAATTTCCCCCAATCAAAGCACATTTGCTGTGGCACTGCAGCCAAGAGCATGAATCATCTGATAAAAGAGCCCAAGGAGAAATAAACTGTCCCCGCTGCCAGGGAAGACACAAGAGGGGAAACTGACAGCTTGTGGTGTGTGTGTGTGTGTGTGTGGTGATGTGTGTGTGCAGGGGGGGTCAGGGGGGTATGTGCTGCAGACGGTGGGAGACCTGCTGGCTGCAAGTTTTTTAAGATGGGAAATTTTTAGTAATATGATCTTGGGTCGTGTGGTTGCTTATATTGGTGTAGACAGCATAATGTGTTCACCAATTAAAAGTAAATTCAGTATCAAAATGAAAGGCTTATGCACACACACACACACACACACACACACACACACACACACACACACACACACACACACACACACACTTCAAATGCCTTTCATCCTCTCACCTCCTCCAGCTCCTGTAAACACATTTTACTTTGGCATGGATGTTGATTTTGCTCTTTATTAGCGCTGCTGTCCTGGTTGAAGCTGTTTGCTTTCCTATACAGGTGTTCTCTGATGCTCCTCGCTCCTCCATCACCCAGCCTTTCATTACGAGAAGGTGGAGACACTTGTCGCCAGGCAGACGACGGAGGCAGAAGATCTGCGTCTGCTCAGACAGAAACTAGAGGCACAGAGCAGTGTTTGAAGGTTTGTGTTGTTTTGGTTTTTTCAAACTGATGAATAACTTTATGTTACTCTCCAGAGAAAACTCAAAGTGGACTTTGACAAACACTTCCTCCTCCTCACTCTCGAAACAAAGTTGAGGGTACAGGTCGTGTCATTTGTATGGATTCCTCTTGATGGGTCCATCTCCTGCAGGTTGATCTTTAAAGGTCACTCTCTGTTATCAGAGAGTGGCTGATGTGAGTGATCTGTTATTATTTGACCAGGGAGGGAAAAAAAAGTTAAAAAATTTAAGAACTTTAACAACAACAACAACAACTGCTTTGCTGTGACATCACAAAGTGACAGGAAGTCCTGATGGCTGGTTTTAAGGCTCAGTGTCTGAATACAGGCTGTGTGCATTTCTCTGTGGACTGAGGCTTTGATACTTTCACAGTATTAATATAGAACCTCGAGCTGCTTTATAATCACACTACACATGGACGTCTACCTTTATACTGTATGAGCTTTAAGACACACGTCTACCTTTATACCGTATGGAGCTTTAAGACACACGTCTACCTTTATACTGTAGGAGACCTTTAAATCTGAGGGGTTTGGAGGCTGGGGTTTGAAAGGCATACGGATTCAATAAGAAGAAAGAGTCTAACTTGAAATATATGCATGATGAATTTCAACATGCATAACACTGGCTAACATTTAGGATAAAGTTCAGGAGGTCTTGACCTCTACTGTTTTAATGCTGACCTTTGTGTGTGACTGGATCAGCTGGAGTGATCACAGAAGACCCATTAAAAAAAATCTGTTTCCCTTTAACACTTTCATCTTTAAACAGCCCAAAACAGAAAGAGGGGGACAAACTTGTTGGATAAAGCAGGGATATGAAATGGAAATCGATGCAGGACATGAAATGATTCCTGCAGCAGTTTACATATAATCCAACCTCTTTTACATTCTCATGAAACGCGATCCATTTCCTCCTCTGCAGGCTGCATGAAGATGACAGATGATGATGGTATTCAAGCGTTGCTTGTCCATGAGGACGATGAGGGGACCGGGGGGTGGGGGTGGGGGTCTTGTTGCGTCCCACCTCCCTGATTGCCTGACTGTGGCACTCTGATTAGCTGCTTGAGTAAACATGGAATTCATTTATTTGGCTTCACCTCTTCAGAAACCTGCAGCACGACCTCCGTACTCCACAAGTCCTCCGCAGCTACTCTTTGTTTCTCATCCTCTCTCCTGATTAGGCCCATCTTCATGCCATGCAGCCGTGACCTGGCCATGTTGAGGGGAGATGTTAAATTCAGCAGGACAGCGGGGGGGGGTCACGATACACCACCTGTAGCAGCAGCAGCAGCACGTGAGGTCACACGTGTAAAACCTGCATATGTTTCCTGCTCATGCATATTTCTGTGACGTAAATTCTTCACTCTGGCTTAAATCGAATTTTGATCTTCATGGGGGTGGGGTGGGGGGGGGTCCAGAAACCACTGCAGATACAGATACAGTGTCTGTTCCTCTGCTACTGTGATGATGAGTTTTCATTCGATTTATCTGAGTTTGATATTTTAGCCTCATTTGGTTATTCTGACCTCGACTAGTCTGTGCAGTCAGGATAATCGAGCCAATAAGATTACAGCCATGAGCACGGTCTGTCTCCTAGACGCACATTTAAAGATCAGACCCTCAAAAAAAGGCAAATGATAAAGAGCACCTGGGCCATAAAAATGCTGTGATGTCGCTCTGTAAGCAAAGACTGCCGTCATCATTATCTTCTGAAAACAAGCTGATCATAAAAACAACTTCCCACTGAGTGGCGCACAAAGGGAAAGAAGGAAAAGTCCGTGAAACAAAGTAAAATGAGGGAAATCAGGCCAGTGATTCTGCTGACCTTCTGTCCTCAGGCAGCTGCAGATGTTGTGTCACCTCTGGTTTTCAGCGGCGCCTCAGGAGCAGATGAAAGAGCTCTGCCCCGGGCTTCTCAGGCTTGTATGCAAGTTAGACATCAGGCAAATATCCTGCAGAGAAGAGTCGTGAAGAGATGTAAAAGTAGCACAGTGAGACGCTACAAATCAATTCTGAACACGCTGGGAGGAGTCGGTGCAAAGAGGCTAAAACAGCCGAGATGTGGTCACTTGACTTGGATCTGGAAAGTCAGAGCGTCAGAGTTCATCACCGACTCTGAAGGTGATTAATAGAGTTTATAGGCCGAGGCTGGTTGTAATAGTGAAGGTGTGAGGAGGGAGATGAAGGCCTGTGAAATGGTCTCTGTGTCTTTGGATTGAATAGATTCGCTCTCTCTGTGAGAGAAAAGGAGACTTTGAAGAGAAATCTGGGCTCAGTGGAGGTTTGAAGTGGCTGAGTACTGAAGGCTGATGTTAGATCTGCTGAGCCTTTGATGGCGCGAAGAGGCCAGAGCCGCCCCCCTCCCCCCAACCACCCAACCCCTTGTTTCCTGCACCATGTTGAGGGCGGGATGATGATGCCGCTATAACCTAAACACACTTCCAGCCCCCTCCAGAGCTGTGGAGCACTTTGAAGACCGCCACCCAGTCACTTTACGAGATTAAAATGATTTCCTCTAAGATTGTGTGTGTTTGTGTGTGTGTGTGGGGGGGGTCCTGTCATTGTTATCACAAGCTCCAGAGAGCATGCACATATATGTACTGTACACAAACGCTCAGGGAAACGCAAAAAACCCACAGCCCCGTCTTTCTTCTGCCTGTTGCCGTGGTAACTGAAAGCACACTCAGCTTCTTGGCATCAACTCTCCATCTGTGTGCTTTGTAAAGGTGCAGAAGTCCCAGTGGAAAACACTTGGCAACCCTTTTTTTATCCCCCTCTTTCATTCACTGTAGCCAAAGTGACTCTGGAGTTTGACATTTGTTTTGTTTTTTGTTTTGTTTTTGTTTTCTTTTTCTTTCGTTCCTCATTAAGATGCAACAATCAAAGATCAGACCATGTGCTGTGCAGATTCTACCTCTCTCTTACTTTCTGACAGAGGGAATTTGTTGGATTTACACCGAGATTGACATGTTGACTTTAACACAAACAGAGCTGCATTCCTCTGACTGGATGTATGACAGAGCAGGACTGGTCTGGCCCGGTCTGGCCCGGTCTGGCCTGGTCTGGTCTGGCCTGGTCTTTTGGGCTGGGGTCTCTTTTCCAGTTGCTCCTGGGCAGTGGTTTCCTGTATATGTTTCCTGTCAGAGAGAGCTTTCAGGGCGGGCAGATCTAACCTTGTGAGAGGAATGTGAAGGATAGCAAATGTGTTGTTGGCTGCAGACCTGAGCTCAAAATGGTTTGCAGACACACAAACACTCACACACACACACTCACACACACTCACATTTTTATGGTTTGTTATTGTGGAGAAGTGCACGACCTGCGGGAAAATGCAATGAATGTCAGAGAGTAAGAAGTTCAGCTTTTTTTTCTACTTCTCAGAGTTCGACAGGTTAAATAGTTTCTCCTTATTTTACAGGAGTAGCTTGAACATGTGGAGGCTCAGACTGTCAAAGTCATGGTGACTTTTCATTTTGCAGCACATGTGCTTATAATGATGCACTTTGAGACTTACAGGCTGAAAGAGCATCTATGATTTAAATCAATCAGTTCTACTGATCCTATTGACTGATTGTGCGCAACCGATAGGAACAGACTTAGGTTCAAATGAGCACTTCCTTGAAGTTAAACTCATCACCATGGTTACAGTAATGAAGATGTGGTTGAACACGCCACGTCAGCTGACTTCCTCCTCTGCTCCCATCAGGATCGTGACCAGCTCTGTTGTGAGGTCGTCTAACAATGAAGCATTTCTAACAGGACGTTTCATTTATAGACGTATAACAACATGCACATGGTAAACACCATCCTACAGCACAGACTTCTGCTTCCAGGATCAACATTTATCAACACTCAGACGTGATGTGCACAACATCCCAGGGTGCAATGGGGTCACGAGTGAAAACGTATTTATCGTCGACATGTTTTGCAGATTTTATAATAAGTTTCTTGGCTTTTTGTGGAGTCGGCCTTTGTTCATTTTCTATGCAAAACTATTACCAAAAAAAACAAAAAACAGAAGCGACAGATTAAAAACCAGCTCCAGACCTTCACTCAGGCTGAGAGCAGGTGGAACAGGAAGTGAGGGAAGTGGCCTGTTTATGCAGAGAAGGAGTTGAACACCCACAATGGAGTCTGGCTCTATAAGTCGTCTGGAGAGGGAGGGGTGGAGGGTGAGGGGGGGGGGCATTGTAAATGGTCTGTTTCCAAACACACAGACATAGATGCACACTCTTAACATCCACCAAATGCAAAACATTTTTCTTGGTGATAAAGCTACAGAGCTCATTTGTTTCACTTGAACGCATCATGACAGGTGTAGTGGGACACTGGTACGGCGCCGCCGCCCCCCCCCCCCCCCCTCCTCTATATCTTTAACATGCTGAGCACAATGTGCAGTTTCAACCTCATGAAACTGGGCCTAACTCTGCAATTGTTAATGTGCAACGACAAAAATATGCTGCATATGAAAAAGTCTGACTTCCTTCCCGTGCGTGTCAGGTGACTTTACAGGAAGTGAGGCTCTTTCTCCTGCAGCACTGATATGAAAAGTGCAAACCCTCGGACAATAACAAGAAGCATCTGAATGATTTATATTGAACAGGAGGGATTATCTTTGCACACGTGAAAGACGTAAAGGCAGGAAGTGTGACCTTAAACCTTAAACCTTTAATTCGGTCCTATACGACATTGAACAGGTCAGGACGACTCTGTGCAGCGCAGCAGGAATCAGATTAGTGATCACATGCTTCAGCACCATTCAACCATCTGCTAATGTCATGGACAGTGCCGTCTCTGTCTGCAGTGTACATTATGGTCATTATCTGATTTAGAAATGTCTTGAAGACAATTAGGTTTGGACCCAGCTGTATAGACAGTAAAATTTCTGGGGGGGGGGGGGGCTGTCATACTGTAAAAGTAGCCTACTTACCATTGAAATAACAAATCTGTAGCTCTTAGTAAAGTCAACAACAACAACACAACACATCACATCAAATACCATCACTTCTAGTACGTCAATACAACGTCCTATCTGACAAGCCCATGCAGTTATCATTTCCTGACGACCTCTGACCTTTGCATCCCTGATCTTATACCCTCTCTCTCTTTCTCTGTCTCATTAGTGGAAATGGAACAGGCTGAAATCCCCTCCACTTTTATGATCAAGTCAGCCACTTCCTGCAACATGCAGGCCGTTGACATTTTTCTTTGACACAATGGGCCTTACCTTGGAACAACAACAGGGAATCAAATCATACCTCAGGAGGAACATTGCATATGAGAGATAAGCAGCTCAGATTGAATGTGTTGCAACACAGGTGCAGGTTTAATGAGCGTCCTGTTGGTTGGTGTCCTCATTGAAACATGTTTGGGCTACAGTTGTATTTATTCAGAGCCATAAAATTGGTCATAAACTAAAAGGAGATTTAACTATATAAAACTTCCTGACAGTTTGTACTGTAGTACTGACATTTCAAGGGGAACTATGTAAGTCCAGTCGCTCTTTCGCTGTTTTTAACTCCTCCCCCCAACAAAGCCAGCAAGATGGAAACCCATGGGCCGCTGGATAACGTTATATATTATATACGTGTCACTGTCCTATCTGTCATAAACAAGAGGTTACAGATTGGGGCGTTTGTGTTGTGGTGCTGCCAAGACGAGAGCTGGGACACCGGGTCGGAGAGGCTGATCTTGCAGGGTTGGTTTTCGGCCACAAGACTCTAGGTGGAAGGCAGAGAGCCTCCATCCTCCCTGTAACAACTCATTCAACCATCACAGATACTCTGAAGCTGTTTAATTAAAGCAAAAACAATCTTGAATAGTTCAGTTTAAGCCTGGACCAAAGTGGTGGGATGACCACACCACGCTATTAACGAGGCTAAAACAACTTCCTGTGCAGCGATACTCATGTTAATTTTACTGATGTGCTTTAAAAAGGTTGTATAATGATGTCACACACTGTTTGAATGACAGGTGATGTCAGTGGGAAAAAAATGAGCTGAAGCACAATAGCATCTAACCAAAAGAAAAAAAGACATGAGTCACATCCACGGGGGGGAAATATAAAGTTAGCATGAGCGTCCGATCCAAAAATACTTTATGACTTGTTCTACAAACTGTCATTGTGTTGAATGACGTTCATGACCCTCAGGTCCACGACATCTGGCACGAATCTCTTCAGCCTTCCTGGACAACTCTCTGCAGGAATGTGTGTGTTTTTCTTTCTTCTTTCCACTTTTAAATATGATGATGCTCTCAGTGTTTCCATTAGCTCGGACCATCACATTAACTCTCTCCAGGGAGACGTGGTATGTTGTAAACATCACCCCCTGCAGGACTGATGACATCACCGGCCGTCTTGTCTGAGCAGCGTCCCCCCCCCCTCCTCTGCTCGGACTTGAGCCAACCCCTCTCGTCTTAATAACCACTTTGTGGAAGCCATTTCACAGCAGAGGATGAACATCCCCCGCAGACAGTAAACAAACAAGTGGGCTACTTTACATGACGCAGCTTCATCATCATCATCATCATCATCATCATCATCCAAATAAAAAATCAGAGAAAACTTGATTGCTTCATAAAATTGGTTGCTAGTAAACAGCAATTACTGCATACATGGCTTTTCATGTCTCTCACACATGAACCTTCACCCTGATTTGTGGAGTGACTTTTTCTGAGTGGTTTATAATTATTATATCATTGATTCGATGTCATTTTATCGAGACGTCATGACAGGAGAAGTGTCAGGGGGTTAAAGAAGAAGACGGATAAACAGATCCAGAAAAGTGAGAGCAACCATTCGACGGCAGACAAAGCCGAACTCTGGGGATATAAACACTTCCTGTGCCGGCCTGAACGCAACACAAAGGAGGAATTTAAACACTCGACTGACAATGTCACATTCCCTTGACAGTAGAACAATATGAGCCGGCTGCCTGCTGGGGGAACAATGGGTTTAAAACATAACCCCCTTCCTGCTGCCAGAAAATCTCCTGAAACCAGTTTATCACAATGAGTGTGAGAGAGAGAGAGAGAGAGAGAGAGAGAGAGAGAGAGAATTAAAACTGGAATGTAATCGCTCACCCTGATAACGTGACAGGTAAACAGATTAATCTTAAAGGCTTTTCTGGCACAGAGGCTGGCACTCACACGTCTGGTTTCACCTTTACCTGCATCTGACGAGTCATGTCCAACCAACACATTCAACTTCAATCTTTAAGTGACAGAAAAAAGAAGTTTCAGTTGTGTTTTGCATTTGATCTCCACAAACAGAAGTATAAAAGTTAGATTTTCATTGGGCCTTGTATGACCCAGACCCGGGCTTTTATACTGTAATTTAAGGCCAGGGCGTCTCTGTGGCACCACACTTATGCCACATAGATGCACAACATTGTCGGGTCACAACTTATCGGTATCAAAAAAAAACATTGCAGGAGCAATGATCTTAGAATTTTTGAAGGGCCACATCGTTGCTGTGGGATCCAGATCCAAACCAGAAAGTAATCACTGCATTAACTGCTCTGTGGATGTTTCGGGGCCAAAGATTGAACATCTCTAGTTTCTAACAGTGCCAAGTCCAGAACTTCACTGAGTCATCTGAGACAGGGATCAAACATTAAATTTGATAATACACCAGATAATGGGATGTTCAAGTCAGAGGAACATGATCCATTATCGATCAAGCAAAAGAGTTTGTGCTGCTTTTCTAAACCGTCTTGAGACTAAAGTCAGATAAACAGTCAGAGTTAAGGAGGGGCCCGTCATGTTGTGTCTAATTCGGCTCAGTCAAAAAAAAAAGTTGGCTCTCTGCCTGTGAAATCAAAGTGCTGCAGGCTGTGAACCACGCGTGTGTTTTCACCTCTAACTCTGACATTGTCTTTGCTCTGCTTTCTTTGGCCTGAGTGCAGCCTGATGCCGCTGTGCTGAGGGACATGATGTCAGGACGGACGTAGGGAGCACCTGTCCATTTACGCACAAAGACAGGGAGTGAGCTGATAGGTTCACGACCTCTTTACCGGCCCTTATGTGGAAGCATCTGGATGCCGAGATGGATGGTCCCCGCTGCCTCTTACCTGCCTCTTATGTACGTACACCCACTGTATGTAATCATTATGACAGTGTGAAGCACCTCTGCAGTTGTTGGGCAATATGAAAGAGTGGAGAGCGCAGTCCTCCTTCAGTCTGGTTCCCACACACACAAACACAGCCGACACACTCGCTCAGTAATCAGAGGAAGCTGGTAGCAGTGCTGCTTTGACTCCAACAGGAAACACCCTCCATTGTTCTTCCATGGTAGCTAACCCACACCCACAGACTGGCCTCGCATTAAAAATGTCAGTTTCACCCCATTCTTTATTGCTATGACAACCTTCTGTGTTTTAATGTAGCCCTCGATTTGCCATTTTACATTCCATTTCCATTTTAAGGCATCAAAGCTCGCACCGAAAAGCGAGAGGTGCTTCGTGTTGTGTCTAACCAGTGGTGTACTGGTGGCGGAAAATGACAGCTAGTGATGTCAGGTGTTAATTTACCACATAGGATAATGGATCAACCAGACTGTGTCTCCAGTTAGGCCTGTTTTAATGGTTCACTGAGTCCAGGGAGTAAAAAAGTGGGACAAATTGACATTTTTTTTGGATCCATAGACAACCCAAAACGATCTTTCTCTTGTTCGTCTGGAAAAAAAAAAAAAAAAAACCTTTGTAAAATCAGCGCCGTTTCCAGAAATATCTGCGTACACATGGATCCACTGAAAACGCTGTAGTACATACTCCAGGCCTGTGAGGAGCGTGTGTGTTGCGCTCCCCGCTGTATTCAAACTCTACACAGTGTAAGTCAATTAAATGTGGACTGGGAGTCGTGTCAGTGTAAATATGACGATCTGTGATGGTTTAACGGGCGCAATTCAGCCACAGCGCCTGAGGGAGCCGACACTTATGGGCTGTTGTTGTTACGTTAAACTTACGCGGTTTCACTGAAACCCGTCTTCGTCTAAGCTTACAACTTTGAACATCAGAGTTTAGCTTCCATTCCAGCAAGCCTGCTCGCTAACAAACCTGCTAACTAGCCTGCTAGCCCACAAAAATGCAAAAAGTAGTTTCCAGATTATCAAATGGTGCAATACAACACTGTCACCCTATTTGCTGTTATGTGTAAATATGTGCAACTCTAAAAGCTCCGTATGATTTACGGGGCGTCTGCAAAGTTTAGGGCAGTGGTTTCATACGAAATGAGCCATTTGATGTAGTACACAGCCATTATGTGTTCAACATGCAATACATTCAATCCAGACACTTGAGTGCAGGCACAAAATGAGCAACATCCAACTTTTTTTTAAAGCCATTTTTAGGTCAGACTGGTGCAAAGTCACCGTCATTACGCCTGTCTTCCTTTTCTCTAAATTTACATAAGTTAGGTGCAATTTTACAGACTAATAGAGGGAACTGAGAAATGAATGCAGCCGTGTCACCACAGCACATTTCCAATTCTACATCTACATCCTGAACACATCCTCCAGAGGTCTGGCCAATCAGCAGCTTGATTCATCTCATGAAGATTGCAGGAGACAGCGAGTGCCCACGCTAGGCCTCAATCCCCTCACTACAAAAATCACACCGACAACACCTCTGCACATACAGTTAAGTGGGTGGGAAAGCTTCATGGAAATTCAGCTTGAATAAAATCTTAATCAACCGGAGGCAGCAGCAGCTTTAAAGGAAAAAAAGACATGACTGACGGATGTGTAGCCAGGTTAACCCCTTGAACATGTCTGTCTCTTTCTGAAGTAGCTTTAAGGTTGTCAGGCATTGGGGGGGAAAGGCATTTTATTTCACTTCAGCAAGATTATGACTTCTGTGCATCTTGCTCCAGCTTTTCATTGAAGCCATGGATTATCCATTGTGCATAAGTCCATGCACATTTCCTCTAAAGTTTAATTAGTATGGCGCTGTTAAATGTTGTCCTCTCCCTAACCCAAACAAAGGAACCCTTCATTAATGCATTAAACTCCAAATCTATCGACTTGTGCTTTGACTGAGCTGAAACTGGAGTTCACTTTGGCTGTTGACAGGATTGCCTCTGGCCTGTGACTCTGCTGCAGTCAAACAGGAGCTTCAGGCCTGAGCCGCTTTTATTCTTCTCATCACTGATTGGCTAATCAGCCCTCACCTGCAGCCTGGGTGCGCTGCAGTTACAGGTGGAGCAAATTAACAGAAAACGAAGGATGAAGCCAAGAGCATGTAGACTGACTGGGGGAAAACAAAACAAACTGAAAACATGGAAACACAACAGGAAATGCACTTTTTCCATTAGATTGGTACCTGAGTGGATCTTCACATCGACTATTACACCTCCATTTCACGTTCCACTGCAGCTGAGCTATGATTTGTCTGCGCTGTACGTGGTTTTTCCGACACAAACAGCGGCATGTGGTTGATGCCTGGTTATTGTCACTTGCTGACAGATGCCTATTTAAATGGATGCAGACATCTGTCGATGGAAATGAAAAGAGCTAAATGTTTGTATCTGGTGGCTATGATCATGGCAGCATTGTAAGATGACAACAATAAACATAAAAGAACATGATGAAATGACTCTGGGCCTGGAAGATCTAATCACGATTTTCCCCATTGTCTCTAACATCCACCTGGATTTTTTTGTTTGTGATATTTTGCAGAAACAGAAAATTGCAAGATGCAAAATGTTTTAACAGCAGCCAGTAACACATCGGGATCATATTGATAGTGTTTGGTTTGGGAAAACGATTTCAGCCTGATAACCACACCCAATTTGGAAACAGCACTCCTACAAACCGGTCTGGTGCAATTGCATATAAATCACATTGAGAACCTGCAGAGGACAAATGAGGTTTAGGTTCAATGGTAATAACAGCAGAGGAGAGGAGAAGGAGCAGGACGATGAGTTCTTTCTAGCTTCTCTGCAACTCTGCTTTAATTTCATATCTTAATAACTGCAATTTGTCATGTCCATTACCACTCTTATGATCTCAGCCCATGCCACCACACTCCTGTCCTTTCATGGGAAAACTCGGCGCTGAGGCCATTTGATTTTCTCTAACCTTGTTAAATCAGAGATGCTTCTCCAAATATTAACAAACACCATAGAAACACATCCTGGTGCCAGAGCAGGTCGTGCGATAGTTTTGTCTAAAGAAGTCTCTGTTCCTAATCTCACTGAAGCCGAAGAGTGTCTGGTATCTGGTTCAAGGCCGCAGCGTCTATAGGGGTGAAATGGGAGGCCTTGTTTTGACACCATGGGACCAGCTCACTTTGTTCTTACTTATCTCCCCCTTCAGTAGCTAACCCCTACATGCTGTTTCCCTGTGATGTCTGGGCATAAGATAGCGAACCGTAAAAACACACTCTGCTCATCTGAAAGGATATCAGAGGCTTCCTCTGGGGAGGGAGAGAGTATGGGAAGTGGCTTGTAAAAGAAACATGCTGCTCAGTGCTTGAACTGGTAGCCACACCTAAACTAATGTGCTTTCATCAATGAAGAAAATATAGATTATGGGATTGTTTTGTATCAGAGAATCTAATGAGAAAGGTATGATACCAATGTTTGCATAAGTCACATGCAGCTCTGGAATGAAGCAGATGCTGTAGTTTCACTAAATGTAGTAGCAGTAGTTTTGCTAAATTTTGTTTATAGGCAAATAATGAAACCAGAATGAAATAATAAAGTATTAAATACTGGAGTTTCGCTCTTTCAGACCAGTTGAATAGTTGATTAAACCACCAAAGCTCCCATCTTAATGACTTAAAAAGCATTTTCACTTAAGCTACCTGCACGAGATGCTAACTAGCGTTAGCTTGATGACAGGTAGACAGTGTCAAATTTAACTTATCTACAGAGAATATTGTGAGCCATTTATCACTTTTTAAAGCCTTTGGAAATGTAAAATCTCAGAGGAACTCAAAGCAGCATTTTGCTAACTCACATGTAAAACTAGCTACAATGGTGCGTTACAGTTGTACTCGAAGGTTGGAGTTTCCAAACCCTGACATAAGAATTCAAGATGGCCACCACTCACGTCAACAGTAGTGAACAGTGTTCAGATCTTATCTCTGAACATTTTCCTATGCTGCCTAGAACAGTATTGCTAACACCTGCTAGCAGTGGCTAACAGCTTGCTGGTATGTTTTGGTGCATGTTACATGTTTTTGTTGTACATTTGTACGGCTTTTTAAAAAAAAAACATAAATAGTTTGCATTGAAATCAAATATTAACAAGTTTGAAGTTGTTATACTTTCATCATGCATTTTTCCATCTTCCATGTTTTTTTTTCAACTGGAAAACACTCAACTCGGAGGTGACGTCATTCCAAGCTCTGAACTCTAATGTAAACTAAACGCACCACAATTCTTGGCTGAACTGGCTAATATCTGTAAATCAAAAATGATTACATACATTTGTGCTAAGTTATCTCGTCACTTGCTTTTTGCTTCCTATTTTTCTGTATTTAACCACCAGCTGCCAGTTAAGTACAGGAGATCAGAGTTTGAAGAGTGTGCAGCAGCTGGCCTGATTTTAATCTGCTTTTCCACAGGAAAGAAAAGAAAAGCTTAAAAGCAAGTATGTGTAGTTTAAAAACTGTGGGCTTTCAGTTATTCTGACTACAGAATTGTAAAATAAACTATGATTTAATCTTGTTTAAACTTACTCCTGCGAGGTGGGCCCTCCCCTCAGAGCAGCTGCCAAACCCCAGTCAAAACATCTTTGAGCAAACAAACAGCTCTCTACAAAACCGTCAAAGAAAATCAACGCTCATTAACCACAGACAGATTTACCGTATCCTACTGGACTGAAACTGCACCGGCTGCAGTAAAAAAGGTTGTTGTCTGAAGGAACGTGCAGATAGCTGCTTGATTATAAACAAACCCCACTTGATCCATGAGTATTGGACCCATCCTCTCATTTCAAGTCCAGCATGACGCTGCTGATATATTGTTTCAGCCCTGAAATTGTCAAAACCATGTGCATATATCTATTACAATCCATACCATCCACTTGATTTTATGAGCACTGGCCCCTCCACCTTGCCCTCCCTCCCTCTGTGCAGTACCTGGGTGTATTGTTTCCCGGAGATCCCATGTAATTTGCTGTGCAGAGCTCAAGATTATGTTTCAGCCCGAGGCTTTGGAGTGGCCATACGTCTTGGGGGAGCGAGAATTGGCTCCACGGGGGGTTGGAGGGAGGGAGGGGGTGTCGGCCAAACAAGTAACCACCGACCGGTTCTCCTTCTAATCCTGCTGAATGGCAGAGAGAGGTGAGAAACTCTATCGCACATAAAAAGACAGAGGCCTCATTTTACACACTCTGCACTGAGATCCCAGCTTCCCACAGCACCGCCGACAACAGGAATTAATGGATTTGTAGCTTTCTCTGCAACAATGTTTGGCCCAGAATACACCCTGAGATTTGCATGAGAGCCTTTAGTCAGGAAAAAAAAAACAAAAAAACTGGAGAGCACGACTTTGTACACAATTTCCCTTGGCTGCACTGTGCAAAGGATTAGTTCAACAACAACTTTTATAATGGTGTTTGATACACTTTGCTGGGCTTGAGTCACAACAACAACAACAACCACGATGGTGTTCAGCCTAAAGCCGTGCTCCAGTTCAGACGAGCCGCATTCACATTCAAATGTTGTTTCTTTGGAGTTTACACTGTGGTCACACCGAGGAGGCAAATTAAACATAATCACACAGTTTCAATCATTTATATACACATTAAAAAAAAAAAAAAGGGAGATCATGTTCTCACTGATAAAATATTTGCTTTATCGTCGACTGACTGTTTACTGTCAGTGCCACGCACAGCTGCGAGGAATTAAGTCTTATTATGTCTGGAGGTGAGGCGGCTTCAGGGACGTCTCACAGACAAAAGACGAGCTCAAATCTAAAACTTTTTAAACACTGGTTGTGTTTTCAGATTTAGCCGTTTGTGGTGCAGTAAACAGTTGAATTTGTTGATGTCTTGGTCACATTAAAGCACTGCTGCTAGGGTTCATCAGTGTCATTAGAGGTTATTGGTAACTGCAATAGATGAAACAATATAAGTGTAATCGAATACAGCTGCCAAAAAAGCTCTCACTTTGTTTAGGCCAGTTTAACACAGACATCAACTGACCTGCAAATGACCAAATCAATGCTTCCTAAATGTTTGTTTGTTGGTTCATTAAGACCTCCCTTATGCCTCTGGAGGTCAATAATGCCAATATGTGTTAGTCCTGTTAAACATGGACAACAAGCCCTAAAATTAGTTTGCAAAAAAAAAAAAAGAAAATAATGAAATAAACTGGTTCGATTCCACAACAGCAACTGTGCAAACTCAGTCTGTGAGCTCTCTGCTTAGATTAAAAGACATTTTCAATCCACATTACAGAAGTAATTGAGGGAAACTCCAGCTCCTAATGAAGAGTATGTGATGTGGTCAGTGCAGCTACGGACTCGACACTGTGGTGAGACGGTTTTTCCAAGGTTATTAAACTTTCACTTTCAGGTTTAGAGCCAAACTTAAACATGTGGTGAGGTTGTTTTCTCAACACTTCTTGTATGCAGTGTTAATACTAAAGTATATTGTTGCTGGATGAATCACAGTGTTTGAACAGTCGACCTACAGACTGAGCTCACAGGGTGCAGCTTAACTGTGACATGTCTCTAATCTATAAGTAGGTTAAATATGATAAATATAAACTCATAGCTTCCTGCAGTGGTACCTGAATCTCTCCTTAACAGGTTTCCTGCAGATTTAACAGTAGTTTCAAACCTGGATGGGAGATCTCCCCAGAAATGAACATGTACTACAATGATCTCATCCCACTATGGCTTTAGCAGCATCTCTACACTCCACACTGAAATGCACTGGGAGCTATCTTTATCCTATATATTTGTTCATGCTCAGGGAACAGTACATCTTTCTAATTAGTCGACTGTGCAGTATAAGTTTTAAAATTGCCACGACGGCGATGACTCTGTTTGTGCCACTCGGGGGATATGAACGCTCGATGCAGCAGTGTGTGTCTTCATAACGCACGACTGGCACGCTTAAAACGCCATCCAGGAGCTTATTACTTCCATCTTATTAGCAACCTGAGAAAGCGGCATGCAGTTCTTGTACAAGTAAATTGATACTAAGTGTTGGGATTAACTCAGTGTTAAAAGTGACAAATTAGTTTTGGCTTTGGTCTCTCTCTTATTCAGCTGCGCCGTCGTCTCCAGAGCGATAAAAGTCTGAAGAGCAGAAAATATGTTCGAATTGCATTAAATGTGCGAATCGGGCATCAAGTGGTAGGAGGCACATAGAGCACAGTGTGTTTTCACCGTATGAACATGCGTTGTGTATCAGATGGGAATCGGCCCAAACAGATCACACAACTGGTGTACGGTACAGGTCCAGGCGTATTCAGGGATTTTGATTCGCCTCAGGGGGAAGTTTAACGAGTCCTTTGATTACTGATTCCAGCCGAGAGAAGAATTTCTTCACTTCGCTCTTCTTCACGGTGACTCTCAGGTCTCTGTAGCTTCACCCCACCTTTGACTTGACATTGCGGTTTGTCAACTTTTGCCCGCCTGCCCGGGAGCCTGCAGCAGACAAAGTGTCAAAAACTGCCCGAGCCTCAAATCAACACTATGAGTGTGTGTGTAAGTGGATCTGGAGTCCAATCTATGTATTGTACACACATCTGTGGTCAGTTGGTTTTGTTGAACTGAAAGCCTGTAATTTGTTTGCTGTGACAAAAATGCATCAGTGTGAGTGCTCAGCAAAAATGGTACTGTAATGGTATGTTTCCATGCACTTTACATTGTCCTGAGCTGTTCTGCAAACCGCCTGCTTTTGTTGTCTGAACAAAGCTTCAAGGCCTGGCTACGGAGAAAAAAAAACACACACACAGATGGACAATCATGTTTCTATTGTTTTGATTGTGAGCTTAACAAATATGAGAGAAATAATCAGGACATGTAAACATTGAACGCTCTGCGCTCGTGGACATTAAACTGTCGTGCATGTCAAATCAAGTCCTGCTGAAATGTGACCAGCAACAACCTTGACGTTAGATCTCATTTAATGACTCCATCGCCTGGAAGCAATAAAAAGCAGACGCACGCAGAGCAAACGCTTCATGCAGGTGTGTTTGTTTTTGACTCTTCACATATGCACGGCTGCACATTTCTTTCAGTGGCAACCTGTTGTTGTTGTTGTCTGAGCATTAAATCACTGCAGTCCTGACCTGCGGAGCTGCAGAGGGAGCAGGACACATGACAGGTCCGGCAACAGGTTTCTGATGGATTTTGTCCCCGCTGCTATGAAATCCTCCAAATTTTTATAGGGGTGCTTTAAGATCAGATTCAGCTGTGACGGTTTTATTTCCCTGATTTCCCTTATTTGTGACAGGATGCTTTCAGCTCATGTCGTCCTTGTGTCCTTATTTATGAAGGGTCAAACTTGAAAAAAACATAATAAAATACTATAATCACATATAAATAAATACAGATCCAGTGGGGAGCAGAACAACTGGGAAACATGTTTATTTATTATCTTTAGCATCAAAATGCTGGTTCTGGTTTCACAGCTCTGTGTTTCCTAATGATCAGTGTTTCATTGTGCCAGTTTCCATCACAAAAGTCTTTGGCTGCAAATCAAGACAAACAGAGAAGAGAGAGATTTGTGTTTGCTGCTGTTACTGCCAACATGAAAATCTGCAATGAACACTGTTAATTTAGAAAAAGAGGCAAATGAGAAGTGACGTTTTTATGGTCCTCACACTTGATTCATTGGGATCTATCATAGATGTAATGTAGATATATATTACTTGTATCATCTCATCTGCTACAGAGGACGAAGACAAAGAAGTTGCTAAGACAAAGCTGCGGAAAAGTTCTGCCAATCACGTTCTCCACGTGCAGACGCTCATTTTTTTTTTCCTCCCAGTGAAGTGAAAATGCAGAGTTATCCAAACACAGATCTGCCTGATGTGTGATGTTTAATGAATGAAATCAGATGCACAGAATGTAACGTCCTGGTTTGTGTGCATCGACGTGCATCTCTGAGCGTTTCTTCGACGTTTCCTCTCCCTAAGACAATTACGACATCAAAAAGAGAGAGTAAAGCTTTTGAACAGGTGGTCGGATTAGTAACATGACCTTGTAAATGCACATTTTTAAGATCAGTGTCATCATTTTCGTCCTCACCCCCCTAACCTTCCCACCACCACGGCGGTAATTGCTGATGACAGTTTGTCTCCGGTGAGATGACCTGGCTCCGGGCAAGGTTCTCGTTCTGCTCGATGCACTTGCAGCTCACTTAGAGGAAAAAACTCACACTTAAAACACACACTTTGACACTTGAAAGCAACTATTAGGGATGCACCTTGGATTCCTCGGTCAATCTGAACTCGTAATGAAACACGCAGGTATTTCATCACTGTTATCAAGATGTCCTGCCTTTCATTTACTGTCTGTGTGTTACAGTCTGTCACTTTTTGAAGGTCAGCCATAAATCCACAGCACTCACTCTTGTCCCTTTTCTATAAACTACATTCCTGTGTCGACAGACACATGAAAACAGTGAGAGATAAAAGTGCATTTCTTTCATATCATTGTTTACATTAACTCAGATGACAATAAAAGCAAAACAGTTCATTCCATTAAATACTTTTGTAGTTTCCACTTCTATCTGAAGTGTCGATTTGAAGATGAGGCAGTATAATCTCACTAAATGTAGGTTAACACCTCCTCTCTGGAGCTCTAATAACGACAGGACAGTGGGCCAATCAGAAGAGAGGAGGCTCTGAGCGTGCGTTCTGATTGACTGACTGTTTATAAGTGATTAAATTAAAAACAGAGCAGAACAGATTTCAAGTAAACACCTGGAGAGACTAAATCATGCAGGGGTTTAAATGGTAGATGCAGGTGGGCGGGGCTTAAAGCATGGCTGAGGGTGGTGACTGTGTTATTGTGACATCACAAAGTCACAGGAAGTCCTGACAGCATATTTTACACTTTTGAAGTGTTGATACATAAGAAAATATAGATTTCAGGTAAACACACTGAGATGGTTGGATGACACATGAGAGTGGGCGGGGCTGTGCCGACAGTAACAGCCTTGTTGTGACATCACAAAATCACAGGAAGTCCTGACAGCTTGTTTTAAGGCTGTGTGTGTTTCTCTTCGATCTACTTTCACAGTATTAATAAAAAACCTAGAGCTGCTTTATAATCAAAAACTGGACATCACACATTATATAATACTGGACCTTTAAAACTATATAACGACAGTGTTTCACTTAGAGTTTCTTGGTTAAATAACTACCAAAGAGGCACAGCATGTATTTTGCATTAAGATGGCTGAAGCACTCAAGAACAATCAGCAGGGTTGTAAAATAAACAGCAAATGCAGGAAATGTGCTCATTTCACCAAATTATAGAGGATTAGCTGATGAATCACTGTGAGTCAGGCTAAATGCCTCTCAACTGCTGGCTGGAGAAAATAGCAGGTTATGAATAACAAAAAGAGCAAATTTTCTTATGAGGCGGTTTTCATCAACTAAAGTCTTTTTTTTTCTATTTAATTACAATCTGAGGGAAAAACTCATGTGGTTTTTGGCGGCAGATAGTGTCTACTTCCACTGTGGTTACCAAAGACAATCAAATTGTCTGTTTACAATTATAATCAGTCTCGATTAAGTTGTCATTTTTAGAGGGAAAAGTAGACACACTGACTGAGAGCCAGAGCTCAGAGGAGGATGTGTCTTCAATCAAAACCTAATTATTCAAAAAGATTTAACTGAACAACTCAAAAAAGTCCAAAACCAAGAGCTTCCGATCCCTCGCTCTCGCTCTCTGTCTCTCCCTCTGCTCGCAGGTTTTCTGTCCATGCTCACGGAGGCTGTGAGTAAATCAGAGCAGCAATCAGGCAATGTGTTTTGACAGATATTAGGTCAATTAAAGCGCACAGATGTGTGTTATGCAAAGTGTTTGTGCTAATGCATTTAATTGTTTCCTGAGTAGTAAAAGCAGGGGAGGAAGCACTTTATGTCATTACGTTGTAATTTTCAGTGTGTGTCAAGACTGAGAGAGTGTTAATTCACAGTTTGGTTACCGTCATCGTTTTTTTTAAATCTCATCTACGGGAGCCTGCGTGCTCGGTGTGCTCAGTTTAAACATGTCCATTTAAGGACAAGCCAGTACTGGAAAGCAACATCAATATAATCTCTTATCGCATCTTTCTCTTCTTTTATCTAATTAGCATGCTAACCAGCTAGCCCCGCCCTGTTCCATCACTTTCCGATAGCGAGTCAGCGTCAAGGCAAATTCAAAGAGATCAACATGCCCGGACGTGTGCTTCCTGTAGTTGAGCACTTACTTCACAAAAGCCTCAGTTGTACGTTGAGGAACATAATTAACAAGTCGGTCGACACTCGACCTGCTCAACATTTCTGCACATTTTCTTCACGGTAATGATGACACAGCCTGAGCATGTTTCAGCCTGACTTGTTTTGGACTGCAGTAAACAGTGGGTGTAAATTGTAATACAGGTTATTATAAATGAAGGGGGATTAAATATATCTTGTATTAAACCCAACTCAAATCCTCTACAGTATCACAGTGTGCAGTGCACAGTATAAACGCTCTGCAGGGTTTACAGTCTCCACAGCAGGTGGTTATAGACGTCTTCTGGCTTCAGTTTCAAGTCTTTAAGATGCAACTGAGATGTTATGAAAGCAATGAGGTCAGATGGATGTATAAAGAGATATAAACCACCACCACCCCCCCCACCCCTCTCTCTTTGCCATCAGGTTTCAAAAGCTGCTCCTGAATGGTTTCCAAGAGGTTTATAAAGCAGCTCCATAAATCTGTCACAGAGTGAAAGCGCTGCTAAAGCTGCTGTGCTACAACAGACGCATTCATATATATATACACTTTTTTTTTTCATGCTGCTATACATTTTACTGTGTTACTGCTCCACAGCTCCCGGAGGGGGGGGGGCACTGAATCTGTTTTGTTTCGTGTTTTGGTTTTTTAAGCTCCATTATCTTTCTGCATAAAAGCGTTGCGTGATGAGGGAGAATCCGTTTCAACAGTCAAAGCAGAGCTTATAAACTAAAACTGTTGATTTTTTTTTTTTTTTCCAGATCAAAGTAATTAGCATTTAAGGCATGAGGTCGGTGTTGGCATTATTTCAGCAACATAAATGAAGCCAAAAACCTAAAAAAAAAAAAAAACCTGGGGAATGTGTATTTTTGCGTAAACAACCCATTTGATCTGGACTATTTTCTGCTGCGGATTAATACACCTTTTGTTGTGCTTTTTGAATATTTATAGCAGCAGGATGGTGTGTGTGTGCTGAGCCCATCTCCACCATAATAACCATCATTCAGGGAAACACTGTGGCTCACTGCTGGGCCAAGACAAAAAGAAAATATAGAGCTGAGCTTTGAATGAATTCTTTAATTTTCTCATTGCAGATGCCGACAGTCAGCCTGGATTTGGAGGAGGAATCATAAATCTGCTGTTTGAGATGTAAACATATTCACATATTCAGCTTCAATGGGAAGGTGAGCTCTATCAGCCTCCCGGGGGCCCTGAATTGTGTTAAAGTGTGCACACGTGTGTGTGTGTGGATGAGGAGATAGAGGAAATATGGTGAATACGTCCTGTATGCATCATCCCTTGGTGGCAGTGCAGCCAGTATTCATTACAGAGATCTCAACAAGAAATTGCAGTGCGTCAGCGAGCTCTCAGTGAAGATGATCACCAGCAGCTGTCATCAGGAGCCCCTCATGACTCCATCACAGACCATAAACAAATAGAATAATTGAGTTTTTCCGATACAGAATAGTGGGGAAAAATGAGCCTCTTCTCATCATGAATAGAAATGCAAATTTCTCACTTTAAAAAAACAGCATGGAACAGATGGACAAGACAAAAACAGAAATCACTTTAATTTAATATTTGTCAGAGCTGTCAGGCAGTAAAAACTACTCGGTCGTGCTGATGGAGACGCAGGATGTGTGCACAGGAAGTCCTGACGGCTGGTTTTAAGGCTGTAAAGCTGAGGCTTTGATACTTTCACAGCATTAATAAAGAAACTAGAGCTGCGTTAGAACCAAAAAAGACACTTTATGAAACATGGGACCTTTAAAGGGCTTTACTACTGTTACAAAACTGATAAACTAGTGGCTAAATGCTTCACTACAATACATTTTTCTTATCTGTGTGTTGGTGCTGAGCAGACAATACACATTACATTTATCAGAGCTTTTCTCTGCAGTGCTCTTGAGAGCACTTACAGTCTACCAACCCACACAAGTTGTGTACAACATAAGCTAAGACAACAAGATGAAGGCAGGCTTTTCATTTCATATAGTTATATGAAATATAAAACTTTGTTTAGTGCAATTTCAAGAGAGGAAATAAGTTTACTGTCTCTCCAAAAGTGTGAACTGTGTAAATTAGAAGCATTTGTAATGGAGGCAGATCTAACTCCGGGTTTCCGGGGCTATTCTTCGTACCTTCTGCTGACTACCAAGGGAAAGTAATAAGAATTTTGTGGACTCCTTCAAGTTGGAACAAAGCAGTGGTATTGCAGCAAAAGAGCTTGTCTGACTCTGCTGTGCTCGTGACAGTGACTGCGGCTGTGAATCATGTCCCTGTGATCTTTATCTGAACAAACTGGGTGTATGAATCATCGCAAATAATGACGTCCACCCGTAAGAGAAGGTACAAGGTCTTCTCTCCCCACAAGACTGCCTGACTGTGGCCACAAAACACAGGCTCACCAACACCACAAGACATGCATCAGTGTTTGAAAACACATTGTCATCGCAATTACTGTCATTTGTACAGTTGGAGAGTAAAACTTGTAGTTAGCTGCCAATCTGAGGTATAAAGATCAGCATTGTATGACTCAGTTTGGACCAAACAGAGTATTGAATATGCAGTGATTTTGAACATGATATGAGGATGCACTGGGGAACTGGGATGGAGGTCAGAATGACCAAAAGTGTTGGGGTCTTGTTAACAAACTTGTGTGTGATGGAGGGAGCTGGGCTGGAAGGCAAAGCACGATTTACCAGTCAATCTTTATTGTGATCCTCACCTATGGTCGTGTGCTGTGGACATCTCACACAGAGGATGAGATCACTGACAGGAGCATCTGAAATTAAGTTCCCTCTGCGGGGTGGCTGGGCTCAGCCTCAGAGATGAGGACAAGGAGCCTTGCAGGAGTCGCGCCACCACTCCTTTGCCCTGGTGCCTTCATATCTAGATGTCTGAAAGATCTCAAGTCTTGAACTCACAATGGCACCTTTGATTGGAGGACCTGTTGGACCTCCAGTTAAAAGGTTGGCCACCTTTGATTGGAAGACTTGTTGGACCTCCAATCAAAGGTTGGGCACCTTTGATTGGAGGTCCTCCAAGTTCATCCAACAGGTTGGAGCCCTCAGGAGGCCTTTGCTTGACTTGCTAACCCAACCTGAGGAAACAGGCCAGATGGATGGACGTTATCCAACATACTTCAGATACTTCATGTTAATTGACTTGGCCCCACTCTCGACAACAGGTAACCTGTAAGCATCTTTTTAGGTCAGTAAAACCATGCAAACAAGATCAGATCAGGGTACTTAGCGGCTGGACGACCTTTACAACTGCGTCACATGTTGGGGGTTAAAAAAAAACATCCAAATTGGCCGCATCACGCTGTGTGATACGCAGAGAGGGTACAAAGACTACAGTCTTTGTACAATTTCAAATAAAACCGGTTCTCATTCTGCTCACACAAGGGCACAAGCAGCAGCTCATTACCTGAGGGGTCGTCCTCAGACAAGAATGGAGCTTTTCAAGGATCACTGCAAAGCCACTCAGATCAGGCAAAGGCAGCATACCCGTGGTAATTGTTGGATGTTTTGAGCGAACCAGATGCTGTTCCCTGAAGTAGCCTGGGAGCTTTCTTTTAATGGGCTCTTTGAGCTCGGAAACTTTGACCCTGCTCGACGGCTCTACAGCACAAAAGCAAAACGTTTAATATTTCACCAACAAGCCGTCAGTGGTAACGCAACAGGTTGAACTCCCGTTCTCACAAATTCTTGATGCATTTGAATAAAACTTTGAAATGAGACGGGATCGTTAATATTTAACGCTCTGGTTCCTACAACACGTCATGTTTTTGTTTTTCCTTGCTTGGTATGCAACATCCCATCTTTCTCTACAGTGATAAATCCATTCTCTCTGGATGTTGTCTTTCCATTGAAGTCTTTTCTTTGCCCTTTAATAACTGACAGGACTTTTCCTCACTTTCCCTCACTTTCTTGGTCTAAATCCGGTTTTGTTCCCGCACATTTCCTGGTCCTGACTTTGAGATAAACTCTTAAGATTGTCCACATTGGTATCTGAACACTGTGCTGTATCTCAGTAGCAGTGTTTGAGTAACACATTCTGTGCATGCCATTTAAAAGTCAATTACTGTTCCCTCCCGTTTGACAAATGGGAGCAATGAACTCCAAAGAAGGACATCTAATCTCTCACCTCTCACTTCAGGTTTCTGGTAGCAGGTTCCTGCATACCTCAGATTCCACAGACCTCAAACGCCTCAGACATATTTACCTCTGACCACTTTTCCTGGCTAAACATTACCTCATTGTGTTTGGTTGTATTAACTGGGCTCTGAGTGTCAAAAAAACTCCAATACGCACCTGCAGACATCTTCGTTTGTTCTTCACTTCTGGAGGATTTTTTGGCTGAATGCATGGTGAAAATTTCTTGTGTGTGTGCTTGATGAGATGACATCAAGAACAGCCTGTCCTTGTATGTACTGCAGATCCACTCAGTATGTGTGTGTGTGTGTGTGTGTGTGTGTGTGTGTGTGTGTATACGTGTGCATTTCTTCTTCTCCTTCTCCGTAGCGTGAGAGCATTTAGTGGGTTTTGAAGAGCTCATTCAGACGTTCCTGTGGCGACTAAGCTCATTCCTTACAAACTGAAAAGAAGCACTAAATGTGGTGGGAGAGTGTTCAAGTGTTTATACCCACACATCCTCCCCTGGGCCTTCTTACAGCTAAATCTATTTCAAAAGCTTTACGTAAGCCAAGCCGTGGCCACAGTGCCAAGTCCCATCAAACCCGCGGGGGTGCCCGGTGTGTGAATAAAATTTCAGAGAGGAGACGGTGAATATGTTTGACCTTTTGCGAGGCGCGCGGTGCGGGGCCTGCCTCCTGAGCTCTCCGGGGCATTAACCTTATCTCTGAGACGCATAATAGCCTATTGACTGCTGCCCGTATCTATCCTGTGGCTCCAAGTTCAATGACTGCTGATGTCTTTTTCTCTGGGAGGACTTCTTGGTTCAGCATGGGCACCGACACCGCCGGGATTAGGGGCTTCGTTTCCAGCTGGGGGCCACCGAATTATGCATTCAAACTGCATGAGGATGGGGGTAAAGTGAGCCACTTTTTGCAATTTGTGCACGAATAAATGTGTTCTTGATTTCGGGGGAATAAGAGCCATTTAAATTTAAAGTGACTTTTCAAAGTTTTCATCTTCCAAGAGAAAAGTCACACTCACATGGAGCAGTGATGGATTATCATATAAAGAGTAGTAAGGAGAAGTGTTTACAGTACAGCTTCACACACATCTGTTTTATACCAGTGGCGAAAAGCATTTTGGACAGTAGGATGATCGTAGCTGCAAACAGCCACTTTCACTGAGTTCATTTCAGCACGGCTCAGAAAAAAAAAAAAACATTTCACAAAAGTCAAATAAGGAGTAAACACACGTGTAAACAGGGTCCTGATGCATAAAGCAAACACTAATTTTCAAATTAAACCCATTTTCTGGCATCCATACACAAACACACACACACACACACACACACACCACACAGCTGTGAGTTTGTTAGTGAAATCTAACAGCGCTGACTGTGAACATTTGGTTGCCTTGATCTGTTTGTCATGAGCTACTAATGTTATTGTGCATGTGCTGTCAGGCTTTGGTAGAAAATCAAAAGTTGGAAGAAACACGAAGAGGAGGAGGAGGAGGAGGAGGAGGAGGAGATCTTGTAGCAGATGCAGAACAATTCCTCTTTCGGAAAAATGTGCAAAAAGTTCTGCTCAACATTATGAAGCTTATTTGTAGAAAGCTGTGTCACATTCACTTCTACCAGCATCTACTTATGTTCCTTTATTCTAACACTGGAGCTGAACCTCTTGAGCTCAGACAAGGCTTTGAATCAACTTGTCTCGCCGTATTTGCCTGGTCGCTCCCTTTGTTCACTTCTCTCCTCTGCAGCTTCAGAAAACACCACTTCATATCTGCCATAATGTTATGTTTTTAACTTTAACTGTGTTTTAATAGACCGTAAATCCCACAACTAGATGGGGCCAACTTCTCCTGCCTCGGGTGCTACAGAACCCTTTTACCCCATAAATACCATAAATACCCCATAATTGCCGAATCTTCTTCCCCCCGAGGCTCAACTCTGCAACAAGCCAACTCACAGTAAAGCTTTATTTAGGGTTTGATTGTAGAGGTCATGTTATTTCATGAGGTAAAGACACACCCACAGTACAGTGTCCCCATTGTAGAGAGCTGCTGTAAGTCACTAACCAGCCTGTCGACACTTCACCAAAAATATTTATTGCAGCTATAATTTCCATTGATGTTGGAGTCGGGTGGAGATGCTCCTCAGCACTTTAATCCCACATCCTTTCTGACCAAAAGGTAAAAGTCAACAAGAGGAAAGCTTTGCCGACACAAACCAAGAGAAAGAAACTTTCATTTTGCTCCTCAAACACATCAGTGAAAGTGAAGTTTAACTTTGACGTTGTCCGTGTTTTCATGGAGGAGTAATCCTGAGGGATGACGGCTTCCTCCACCATAATTACCATAAAGGAAACATGAATGAATCTCCAGCTGACTCCATCATCCACGTGCTTCATACTAGTGCATTGCTAATGATCAATAATGTGCCGACATTATTGGAGGAGCTGACCAGTCCTTTGTGGAGCTCATGCTGAATCTTAATGTGCTGCTTTGAGCTGCTGTGGGTCCACGCAGAGGAGAGTCCTCTGGAGACCAGCTGCTCCAGCTGAGGCCCAGCAGCCCTGGCACCGGTCTGTGCACCTACGTATATGAGCTTTGTGTAAAAGTCTTTGTCAAACTGATAGTAAAGCAGATCATTTTAAAGCATTAACGACACAGTTCTTCAGATAAGACAAGATAAATATGATAAAACACGTACATGCACCAGGATATTGGACGTTTTATGTTGTCGCTAACTCACATTACATGACAGTTTGCTGTTTTGCACTAAAAACTTCCACAATCAAAGTGAAGAGCTGGTTAGCAACAGGAAGAGTTAAAGAAACAATCAAGACACAGATGCTGAATCTCTCCCACATCAAACAACACAGACAATAAATGCAGCTCCCCCTGGTTTTGGTTCATTCCTTAATGCACCATTAACATCAAAATTTAGAAAAAAGGAGGCTTTGAGGAGGCATCATTTGGCCTTTGTGTTGTTATGGTGGCAGATGTGGGCCGATGACATTTCTGAGACTTTCAAGTGGGTCATGAGTTGGAACAGGTCAGGAACCACTGCATTAAAGAGCGTTAGACAGGAAACTGACATTCAGTCAGTTCACTGTCTCCTTCACTGTCCACAGTGTCATCAACCAAGAACCTACACACATGATGTACACACCGTAGTCATGATGACAAAGTAATACATATATATATATATATATATATATATATATATGTAAAATGAGAATGAATCAGACGTAGTGAAACCAAAAGGACGTCCAAATAAAAGTTCAAGCCAACATCAACCCGTCTTGAGTCTGTGTGGACGGATCGGTCTTATTCTCATATCTTGACATCTTTGAAAAGTTTCCCAGATGAACAGCAACTTTCACATCCTGCAACAAGACCCGTCTGGACTGGATCAAAGTCAATGCATCAAACTGACTGTGTTGCATTCAAAGGCAATTGTGTGAGTCAAACTAACACGTGTCGCACCGACTCGACACCTCGACACATCGGTAATGAGGAGGCCGGATCGGAGGTGAGCTCTTTATAGGAATAACTGGATCCGTTGTTTTTCTGTGCGCGAGGGTGGACACTAAACTAAACCTCTTACAATGTCTCCCCACTACCAAGACGACATAAATCATATTCAACAAGTGAAATACCAGCGACTCCTGTCATCTGCTGGATCGGGGGAAGACGTATGAAGGAGCTTCAAGGCAGAGCTCTGCCTGGGGGGAAACTGATCCATCTTTTTTTACTTGCGCTTGAAACAAAATACGATACCCACGAGAGCTCCAACTTCCTCCCCACCGGACGGACTGCAGCCTTTATTAACTTTTAGAAAAATGACACTCGTCATGCAGTGAGTCTCCAGGTAGTGCCTTAAAATTTAATTCCTGCTCATGAATCATCAAACTGCTCGACTGTCGCTGTTCCTAACGTCAGCCTGCTTTGATCAAACCCTTAGAAAGTGCGTCCTGCCTGGTTTAGGTGGCAGGAAGGTCAATGAATAAGGCCATCACGGGCAGCTGGGTATGAAGAGACATCACTGTGTGAAGCATTTTACTATGCAACAGGATCAGGAACCGACTGTAGGCTACGTGCTGCAATGCACAACCCAGGTAAATGTAATAGTGAGGAATGCAGACTATTGTTGTGAGCCATTAGATCCGGCCCTGAGGAGGAATCATTTACTTCCTGCTGCAAGAACATAGGAGTCCATAAGCGCTACAGTCGTGTTAGCATCTATATGAGACGGTGAGATGATACACCACAATACCCAGAGGGTGTGTTTCACAGATAAAGGAAGTGTTGAACCGTATAATTCACGGTGGCTCTAAACTGTTGTTCCTGCGCTGCCTGTTCTCCACAACGTCCCAACTCCTTGTACCTGAATGATAAAACACATCATCTGTCGTGTCTCCTATTGTTTACTCGGATCTAAACGCTGTAGATAGAAGATTCTGCTCTGAGAGAGAGAGCTGAGTTTCGGGTTTCAGACTGTTTCAGACTCGTTGTTAATTGGTCGTCGAATGTCAGATCAGATGAGGTTTCAACCAGGAGTGAGAAAAGTTAGAAGGAAACACCAATGAATAAGAGTTTGTGCTGAGACTGTGATGAATAAACCATGTCTGTCCATCCCAGTAGCTCTTCTGGGACAACCAGTCCATGTCTTATTTAAGTCAGAGTCCCTTAAACTGACGACTACATTTGAAATAAATGTTGCTGATACTTGGCTCTGCTGACAAAACCCATTAAACACAATGGTCTTCCAACAGAAACACACAGTAAATGACATTTCCTGTATGTTGTGCCTTGCATCTGTAGCGCTCCTTCTTTTACTGGATTTATCTGTTGTGTTTTAACCCTGGTCTTAAATGTGTTTAACATTATCTTGGATTTTGTTTTTTACCATGCACACTCAGTTTTTACATCTACATGAACTCACCTCTTTAACCTGTAGTTTTAATAAAAATGTGTGTTTACCCAAAGTGTCTGTCTCTTTAAACATGAAATGACTCTCTCTGAACAGGTAAGAGCAAATGAAATCACCCCACTCAGGTTTCTAGCAACCTAATAATATACATAATAGCTAATAATATACATGTCCTTTGAATCTTCAAAATGAGATTTACCTGATTTGCAGGAAAAGACTCTTGTGCAATGAGATGCAGTCATACTATAAACACAAATACTCTTCAACAAAGGTAGAAATGCTCAAAACATCACTCCCCGCCCCCAGTGAGCAAAACAAGCTTTGTACCTTATTGTTCCTGGCTTGTCCTTATCCAGCCTCTGGAGGTCCTGGTCCACACACAGGTCCGCAGCTCTCCACCGCCACCACACGTGACCTTGTCCTCCTCTTTCAGCGCGCCACCAGCGGAACACGCAGCCCGGCCCCGGCTGCTCCTCCGTCTGGGTCTCCGTCCTGGTTTCAGTCCGGACAGCAGCCACCAAACCCCAAACGTGACTCGTTCAACCGTGTGGGTTCAACTCTATCTAGGAAATGTCTGTTCACTTGTGGTGGACCGACTGAGGCTGTAGTTCTATTTAGCTAAGCGTTAGCATTAGCGATAGCGCTCGCGATTAGCATTAGCGTTAGCACAAACAGTTTCCGGAGCTTCGTGCTGAAGTTCCTCTTGTTTCTTAAGATACACCCGGTCTGGTGACAATCGACTGGTGTGTCAGCAATCGTACAACACAGGACACACACTGTTTTACGCACTTTGCACTCAGTTTCTCATCTCTATCATGCCTCGCTCACACAGTCCCACCCTCTCTCTCGTCCGTGCAGAAACACCTTCGTACCTGACGCTCCTGTCACATATTCACTCCGTATGCTGGTCGAGACAATTATCAGGACAACATATTAGACTTTAACAAACATAAATCCACACCATACATATTTAAATGATTTTAAACTGAACCATTTAAATGATTAACTCCACACCATTTATAATGTTAACTCAATCTATTTATACTGTAGCTTCATGTAACTGGGTTACACATCTTTTCATGTATGACAGATGAGACTGTGTCTCCACCACCTCAGTTCACTCTTCTTGCTATTTTTACATCCCTCCTTTGTGCTCAGTAATGCTTTCCTCCCCCTTTGCTCATCTGGGCTGAAGATGCATTACGAAGGAGCCGCTCATCCAAGAAACGTACATCGATGATTCATCTTAAGTTTCCTGTACATCGCAGCCACAACCATGGAAACTAAATTCTTCAAGAGAACAGCAGTGATATAAGGAGATGTCAAAGTGATTCAGTCAAACAAGTCACACCATAAATAATCCTGTAAATAATCCTTTGCACAGCTCCATTTGTCTCTGTCCTCCATCTAGTCTCTTATATAATCATCTGACATTTGTGCACTTAACCGAAGGCTGCTTGCATCCTGCAAATTGAAGAGTTATTTTTTTTGTGGGCCCTCGATCAATAACGAAATTAGTGTTGTCCCATCATTATTAGACATTTACAAGAACCATGATCAAAAACATTTAGTGTCTTGTGCAAGAAGACGCTCAGCTGAGTGGCAAAATAAAGTTTGTTTGACACTGATTTCCAAAACAATCACAAGAGCGTCCTGCGCCAACAAGCTATCTGCTATTGCTACGTAGCTAGCATTGGCATCGCTAATTTAATCATGCACTAATATAGTGGGGTTCAGCATCAAACTTCATTGCTTTGCAGGCCAAGAGTATCTACTGGAGGAAAAGAAACTCTAGAGATTTGCCTTTGTTCATCAGTGTAGCTACAATGCTAACAGCTAGCTCCTTCCTGTTCCCCTCTAAAGTCACTGTTGTGTCCAGTCAGGTAACAGCGGTTGAGGCTAACATTCGCTACACAGCATTAGCAAAAGGTCAATGAAAACCAATGGTGAGTGTTAAAAGGTTAAATTAAAAATCTTTCATTTAGCCTAATGCATTGAGATGAAGAGTGCTTCCCCTGCTAATGGGTCCACAGGTTGACCTTAAATGACCTTTTCCTACATAGGATAGTTATAAACCTCTGTGTTGCTGCTGGTAACGAGTTTTGCTCCCTGGATGGCACTTGAACTTATCAAATTAGTTTTTACATCAGCAAATACTGTTCAGTGTAATTGAATAAAAATAAAAAACATAATTGAAATTATTATTTTATTGTCCTTCTTACACGTCCAGTAACCTGCAGATTCATTGGCTTTGCATTGCACCAGGCAAAACTCAAACTCATCGATAAAAAGCTTTAAAAAATTAATCTCAGTAATAACTGACCATAAATTGCCATTTCACACTATTAAATTGAATCTGAGTAAGATGATCTAGACTTGAAAAGTTCTATGATATGATCCATGACCACTGCAAACTAACAGTACACAGCTCCAGGACGGGTGTAAAATGTCAGACTGTGACTGGTTGCTTCACGCCGGGTGAGACTTTCACACGTTTAACAAGGCAACAGGATGATGGTGTAAGAACAGTTTTTCTCTCCTCCTCCTCCTCCGAGTTATGGAAGTGTCACACCTTGGAGACCTAATTGTCATCTCTGTAAGACTATACCTAACAGTCCTGGGCCTCGTGCTCCTTTGCTTCGTTTAATCTTTATGAATACAATGCCAGCGTTTTAAAGGAAGTAATTTGTTTTCATTCACGCCACATGACAGAATATTGCTGCTCCAGTTTTATCAGGACGCTTCATTGTGAAACACAACTTTGGCTTATGTTTGGCTCTGAGGTGAAAACATGTGAGGACGGAGCTAATATAAGTGTAAATGAACTCTTCCCTCTCCTTCTGCATTCAATTCACTGATCATTTTAGCCTTCAGCAGGCACAGTTTTCCATCACCATGAATATTTTACTGGAGTCCCTTTGTCTTCTCGCTTATATTAAATATATTGTATTATTTAGGTGGTACAGTATTTTCGCTGAGCGGTGACAGCTCAACACTGCGGTTTAAGTCGCCTGAGCAGGTCATGCTAGTGATGCATTCAAATGCTGCAACATGAATAAATAAAAGCATGAAATATTTACAGATACTTGCTCTATAAGCTGCTATCAAACACCTATGGGCCTATTTTAGTGTCAAAATATGCACTAATGTGAAATATGTTGTTTTTTCTGAAGCAGCTGCGTTTGTCTTCTTTTTTTTCACTCTTGGAGGAGCAGTAGATGTGATTGCTAACATGTTAGCAAACAACTGCCACCTGTCAAGGTTGATGCAAGGTGCTAACTTTGTCTGTTGTCGATGGTGAACAATGCAATGTTTCGTCTATGCTGGTGTGACAGTAGCTCTTAATGCTAATGCTAACTGGATATATAGCGAACCTTAGATGCACCAGGGGCTGCCATTACAGCTTGGCGCTCCTTAGCATTGATTATTACAGTCTCTGACCCCGATGATGGTGACTGACTGCACTGGGGACATTTTCCTCCGCCAGCCCATTTATTATTCTGACCTGAAAGCTACTGAAGTGTCCTTCAGCAAGACACTTTCTAACGCAGGCTGTGAGGTACAGCCATGTTATGTATAGAGTGTATATAAAAACCCACTCTATACAGCTGATCAATACCACCTCTGAACCAGGCCATCACTGCTGCTCTGTCTTCTCTCCAAGTGTTGGCGGATGAAGTGCATTCGTCTTTCCCTTTTATGTTTTGGATCTGCAGACTAAGTGCTCCATCATAACGCAAGCGTTCTGCCACCTTCCATCTTCTTTGATGAAAAAGGTGAGAGAGCGCTGCAGCTCTCAGTCCCACCTGGTGCTCACCACCCACCCCCTCCAACACCTCCCCACCTCTTCCCTTCCCTCCGTCCTCATGGTCTTTAAGTGGTTTTAGAGCCACTTGTGCCGTGCCATATCAGCCTGGCAGCAGAGGAAGGACAGCAGCCTCTTGTTTTCCTGTCCATCCTCAACTGACAGTTTCACCTCAAAGTCACATGTCACAGAGGAGACCACAGCTGCATTTGTATTTAACGCCTCCAGATACATGGTAGGTTGTCGATATACATCTATCTGGCCCAGAGCACGTATTAAAAACCCCTGTCCTCCACATACCTTTGGCCTTGATCACTAAGCTCCAGCGAAGAAATCTTAACCCGGTTCGGTGTGGAAGAACCGGACTGGTCTTGCACAGAGCTCTGATGCAGCCAGTCGTCGTGCTGTTCCTTCCCACAACAGTGGAGGATGTTATAGCTGTAAAGTAATGACCTTGGTTAGGGAATGAAATGTTCAGCAGTAACATATGGGTATCGTGTTTGGTTTGCACATTTCTGGCTGTGTAATGTGTGTCTACAACATCTTGACAGCATATTGACATCTGGAACTGGATTGTCTAGAATGATCCATATGGTTTTATCGGCACCTCTACCACCAAGCTGGAGAGTGTGTGTTGATGATCAATTAGCACCTTTGTCATGCTCTGCATGACATACACATAGGCTACAGTACCTGTGAGAAGCTGTGAGTGGTAAACAACTGGATAAGACACTTCAGTTTCCTCCTAACAGTATCACACATGAACCAGCAGATGGCGTGATGATCTACAACATCCACCTTCCTTTCCTTTTCCACTTTCCTTTGCAGATATGTATCATTACACTATATGAAACCTTGCTACTTGCATCAACATAATCCACTCATCTCGTTTCAGGTTTTCCACCAGATTTTTAAAAACCTATCTGTAGGACTTATTTGTTCCCAATCAGCCACAAAGGCATTAGTAAAGTCAGTCTAATGTTGAGTGTGAGGACCTGGGTCACTATTGGTGTTTTGGTTCATCTTAAGGGTTTAACATTGAGGTGAGATCAAGGTCTTTTGGAAAAAAAACAAACCAGGAAAATCATTTCTTTCAAGCACAGGGTTGTTTTAGATCATCACTTTTGACCAGATGTTGCATTTACCTGAAGGATTTAAAGCTGAGTGCACATCTGTGTTGCTATGGCTAGGGAAAAAGTACCAATCCTTTGATGCCATCTAGTGGACAGAAGTATGAATTACTTATTTTCTTCTACATCAAGGTAGATGAACCATGTTTTATCTTTTTATCAGCTTACACTTAATTCAGCTGCATCTTCTAATTTTTGCAGCCCTGTCACACGACACACTGTCTTTGTAGTAAGTGTATGAAACGTGTTTTATAACCTACAGTCTCGTACCTTAAAGTGAACCATGATTTACACCAACTTTTTCTGTACGTTATCCAGCTGTCCTACCCTGCGCTCCACCCATGTATGCATGTGCTCCCATGTATATTTATGGTGTATATGAACTACCTGGAGATGTAAGCCAAACACAGCCATGTCAGATATATGGGCCTCTGAGGGGGCGGCCGGGGAGCCGGGGCTGCAGTTTGGTTTGGCCACCGTGCAGCAGGAGCTGTACCTCCCTCCATGTCAGCCGTCATGTGGATGAGACATTCATCTCTGTGGAGGCAACACACAATTACAGCTGGATGAATACTGTCTCTCTGAGGTCCCATTTCTGCTGCTGAAAAATGTAGCTTCTCATACGCTGTGCTGTTTTTCCATTAAAAAAAATGTTGTTTTTTGACATTTTCACACTTTGGGACAAAGAAGATTTTCAACATGCTGATGTGGTATTGTCTGATGAATCACTTTAACTTCATTTGAACCACATTTCTTTTGATTGTTTGAATTTTACTACTTTTCAAAAGCCATGACTTTGCTCTTCATTTACTTTTTGTAAATTAGATAATACCAACTTGACTGATGATTCCTCCCAATGCAATCCCAAGGTATCATGGTGAATATCTATTTAAAGGAATATATGTGTGTCGAGTATTTAAGCTTTGAGAGAGCAGCTGTTCCACCGGCAGCAGTAATGAGTCCTCTGCTCCCAGGCCCAGCTCATTACAGCAGGATCAGAGAGACCACACGCTCCTAATCTTCTCCCTGTGCAGCTCCTGCTGGGACTGTGACCTGCATGACTGCAGGCTGAGGACAACGGGCACCTCCACACTGGATCCTTTATCACTTCAGAGCAGCGAGAGTCCTTTAAACCTTTAACTACTGTCAGCAGAGCGAAAGGGACAAGAGCGGCCTGGTGACTGTTTAGTGGCTGTCTACACTGGGACAGTGCCAGTGTGTCTGTGGTCACATCAGATTATTTTTAGCTGCACATCAAAAGAAAGATCATCTTCACTTTGTAAAATCTAAGGACTCAGTCACTCATTCAGATTTCATTGATAACAGCTCATCGGATCGACGTCAAACTTCACAGGTGTGCTGCTGATGAGATGAGGAAGTCAGCGGAAGTTAGCTGTGTAGATCTTTTGTTTTTGTTTTTTGCATCCAAAATACTCAGCAGTCGACACTGTACCTTTCCTGAGCCACAGCAAACGACCTGTGAAGCCTGAAGTCATCTGAACTTCAAGTTACGACAGAAGACTTTCTCTGTCACAGTAATCTGAAGTGTTATCAGACTTTCAGTCACTCCGTATCACTCTTAAGGAAACAAGGATTAAATCAGGTCTATTTTTAACCATGTCTGTCTGGACTGGTCCAGTCCAACAGATGGTGGCAACGCAGCAGAAACAGAGGTGTCTCTGATAAGCTGCAGCCTACAGTCCAGTCATGTTTAAGTGAACTAGCTAATTGTTGTATTTCTGTAAACATTACAGAAACGAGAGACGTTTTAACCTGAAGCAGAGAAATTTCATTACCATCATGAAAAACATCCAGCGTTGATGACAGATTTAAGTCAAGTTCAACAATAATAACATTAAACACAATAAAATGCAGGCAGTTGAATGTAAACAATCATTAAATAAAATGACACCAGGCCCATAAAACTAAAGAGCCAAAGTTAAACAAAGCAAATATAAAGAGTGAAATGTAAACGTTGCAGGGACTAGAATCAACACACTGGTGTGATTTTATGCCCCAAAGGGTTAAGTCAACACATATGAAGTGCATTTGAAATATTGGGGTATACAGTATACTGTGTATCACCATATAACATAAACATATCACAATATTGATTATGTATTATATGTGTTTGCAGCATTAAAGACATGATCATCTCTGTTGCAGTGTGACAGAGACCTTCAGTGGTAAGATCTGCACTGGGAGTTTATGCAGAGTTTCAATGTATGGAAACAGCCTCTCAGTGAAAGTGTGTGTGAAGGTGTGTATGTGTGTGTGCGTGTCAGGATCAGAGAACGACAGCTTTCCTCTGTCCCAGTCCAGATTCACTCTGATCCTCCGGAACTTCTTCTTCACTGGGAGATCAATGACGGGAGTCGAAGGCGACCAGGCCGAGTATTTACCTCCACAGAACCATATAATCCATAATCCAGACAGTATGTCTCCTTTCCTGCGGACGGACTCCGCCAACACGCCCAAGGAGTCTGTGCTGTCTCCGATCTCCACGTCCCAGCTGTGAGTCCCTGAGCCGAAGCCCTCAGAGCCCAGGACGGACGAGTGGGTATCGAACCTCTCTGGATTATCAGGAAGCTGCTGTTTCTGTGCTCGTCTCACACGGGTCAGATCTTCAGACAGCATGAGTCCCGGTTCGGCGGTGTTTGGATCCAGGACCACAGGACTGTAGGAGACCATGTCCTTCATCTTGTTCCAGATGTGGAAGGTCAGGTTGCCCAGGTGTTTGGCCTCATCTATGAGACCTCCAGGGACCGTTGGATCATCTGGCAGTGGGAACTGCCTGAGTCTTTCCACTGCAGCCTCGTAGTTCTGCAGGAACAAGACGTCTTTGGCTCTCAGCTCGTCCTCCGTGGCTCTGACTGTGTCCGAAAGAGCTGCTATCTGTTGGCTCAGAGCCTCCATCCTCCTCCTCACCATCCGACTCTTCTGCTTCTCCTCCTCCCTCAGAGCATTGATCCTGGCCTCCTCTTCCTTTTGTAGAAACTTGTGAAGCTTCTCAAACTGTTCCTTAATCTGCCTCTCTGTGTCCCGGGCCTGGACCCCAATGTGTTCTGCTGTTTGATCCAACTTCCCTTTAATTTTCCTAAGAGTCCTTAACTTCTCCTTCAAAGGATCCAGAGACTCCAGAAGCTCCATCTTGCATTGTTCTGCAACTTCTCCGATGGGTTTGATCGACTGCTGGTGGTCCAGGCAGAAGAGCTTAAAAGTCTGTGAAGGCCTCTGCTCTCTCTCTCTCTGCAGCATGGCGTTCGGACCTCCTCCCTTACAAACTGGACACTGTTGCGTTTGTTTCTTCCACCAGCAGCTCCTCAGACAGTCTTTGCAGAACCTGTGGCTACAAGGCAGAAGAACAGGATTTATGAAGATTGTCCTGACAGAACAGACAATAGAGATCAAAACACAACAAGCAGTTAGTACGAGTCAGTGCCGGTTTCAGCTTCACTGAGTTTTAGTTTCACTCTGAGACTCTGTGTTTTGTTGAACTCACCATCAAGAGAGCAGAGAGTCAGCAGGTTGAAGAAACAAGGGTTATGGTTTTTCAGAGGACGTTATTAAGTTTTATCTGATGGTGAATTTGGATGATCCTCTATTCTCAGTCTCTGTGCGTCTTCTTTCAGTGAGAAAGAACAACAAACTGGTTTCCTGGTTTGTCTCAGGTGAGTCAGATTAGGGGCGGAGCCCGCTGCGATTCCACCTGCAACACAGGGTGAGTTTCATTCCAAAGCTCTGACAGTATTGGATCCTGACAGTGTGCAGCAGGATACTGAATAGCCCTGTTTAATTTTCATTCACAATAGTCCAAATATGAATCAGTGCAGTTCATTGGTGACGCTTTTGGTTGACCCTTTTCTTCTGCACAGTAACAGATGGGGATAGATGTGAACAGATGGGAAAAACACAGTTAATGAAACCGAGCCTTTGTGTTCGATGTGGCCTGTCCACAAGCGAGGTCAATCTAACCATTACGGCAGGCATGTCGGTGTTGTGCAATGACTGTGATTGTTTGTGGTTAATTATTGGTTGGTTCCTGCCTCCGTCGACATCATTATTCTGCATCTGACTATTCGTGAGTGAAGCAGCTGTCATGGTCGACATGATGTTTCCCTCCTGACAGATGAGTCACTGTGTTGATGTCTGCACACATTCAAAATGAAACTTTACTGCCCCTGAAGTGTTTTCAGATGAATTATATTTTCGATGTTTAACTATTTATAACTAAAGCACACTTTTCTCAGCAGTTTTGCTTGTTTATTCATCTGAATGCAGTATATTCATTTGTTTCTCTTTTGTTTATTCAGTTCCAACTTTTAGTTCAGTTTTATATTCAGCTATTTACAGTGAGACACAAATATTATAACCTTTAAACTTACAAATCCTGCTATTGATCAATGGACAGACATTTCTAACTGTCCAACATAACTAGCCCACTGCTGTTGACTAGCCTACTGCTGCTCATAGCTAGCCCACTGCTGTTAGCTAGCCTATTGCTCATGGCTAGCCCACTGCTGTTAGCTAGCCCACTGCTATTGGCTAGCCTACTGCTGTTACCTAGCCTACTGCTCATCACAGTTAACATACGAGTGGGATTTGGACAAGTTTCAGATAAAGATTAAATTACCATTGACATACTTTCTTAAATCTAGTCCAGTGCATCGGGCTTCAGGTTGTGCACTGACCAACCTACAGAGAGTGAGGCTGGGAGGATGATCGTTTTCTCCATCAAAGAGGACTAACAATCAAATCCCATTTCAAGGATCCACAGTTTATTTTCATTTCAGCCCTGGAGCTGTGTGTCCATCAGTTTACCCTGACTCTAAACCCACTTCAGCTGCAGTGGAAGAAACAGGCTTCACCATCCAGGAAGGCAAAGGAAAGTGGCATCAGCAAAGTCTGCGATAGTGCATTACGACTTGATGTCGAGGGAAAGAGCAGCAGAAGTAAAGTGTTACTGGCAACCCAGCACACATCATTTCGTTGTGGGGGTTTTGGTTTACTGTCTGCCATCAGCCTGCTTTGACCCTGGGCTAACCAGGCCATTTTCTTTGCCTGACTTGGTTGAGACACACCCACATAGATTGCAAATACATTTTTTAATATAAATGCAGATAATTATCGGCCTCCACAGTTTCAAAAAGAGAAAACATGAGCTCCCAACAAAGAACTAACCTTCTTCTGATTTGTCATGTGTTTGTCATGTTGCTCTTTTCCATTACGTGCCTGTCTGTGGAGCAAAGTTGTGATTGAGCTGTGTAATTATACTTGATTTAACTTGAGCTGTGTGTCCCCGTGTGACTTCTCCTCTGTTATTAAACTGTCAGCACTTAATGGAGGAGAACGCTGCTTTTAAAGGAGATGAGAGGAGAAGCATCTCGCCAGCCTCTGGCCACACGTACGCCTTATCAAAGCCTGGGGGTGGATTTTTCCACTTTCACCTCTTTGTTTTATGCAGGTGCCTGATGCTCCTGCTTCCACAGACATTAAAGGAAAACTTGTGTTGCAAACTGTATATATATGCACATCTGCTTCGACACTTTGCTCCACTTTACACAGCAGCCATGGGGGCACAGCATAGTCTAAATGATGCATTCAGGGTGTTAAGAAACACATGTTTGTGACTTGTATTATTGCCCCTTTGCTTTTATATTATGAGCTGATGTATAGATTAAAAACATGTAATCAGGAAAGTCTTGACTCACTCTATTATTAGTATTAATAACTATTGAACAAACTTTATTGTCATTATACTGCAGTGCATTGCAATGAGATTAAAAAAGGTATATCCACAAGACACACAACACAACACAACACAACATGCAGGTAGTAGGGTTAGAGTGCTGTTATAGACACGTGTGCGTTTAAAGTAAGTTATTAAACGACTTCCCCACTGAACTGACACACCTGACCACATTGTGTGATGATGATTCCAGATGTGTTCAGCTGCTCAGATGTTTTCATGATTAAGGGAAAAATATAATGAACAAACTGTCTGTGCTACAAAAATTGCTCCAACCCCCACCGTGGTGATCAGTGGGACGTGTCCCCTGTCAGCGCCTGGCAACAAGTCTCCAAAAACGAGGCCCGTCACAGAGTTAATAGCTGCATGATGCTATGTAGCTGGCGTTGGCGTGTGACGGCTACTAGTGGCAGCCTGCAGTGATGTCAGTCAAACCTCATGTAGAGCAGGAGACATGACATCAGTGATTAGGTAACAGTCTGTTAGATTCTCCATTGGTTACGCTGGATTGGACTACATTTACCAAGGGACTCAGCCCTGCAGTTTCCCACAGTAACGCTGCTAACACTGTGACCTGTGTACATGTGGGGGCGTATTACACACAAACACACACATACACACACACACACACAACTACACACGAGCAATACACTGTATACACACAAAAAAACACATACAAATACACTCCAGGCAAAAGACACACTTACCCTGACACACACACACACTCATGTTCCACATCTCTGGTAACTGGACACCTGCTCTCTCCTGCTCTGACTGACAGGCAGCAGCAGACAGTCCAGATCCAGCCCCAGCTCTTCCTAATTGGATTTGCGAGGCATCCTGCCGCAGGCCTCTAATAGCCTCTTGTAAGCCGCCTCGGGCCTGCAGTGGACCACTTCCTCCCCGCGCTGAGAATAAGGGACCTCCTGAAAGGCATTTTTGGCTGCACACTCTGGTTCCTCTGAGCTATTAGGCATGTGTAGATTTTGAGGAGCTTTGACAACAATGTCAGAACAACAGGACACAAACAGTGAGACAGGGAGGGGGGGGGCAAAAACTGGATGCAAGGTTAAAAAAAAGTGAGTGAGTGAGGGTGGTGTTGAATTTCAGACGTTTCCTCCGCTGTACCAGCCTGTTTGACTTTCCAACCAAGTCAGGAAATAGGGAATAAAGAGTCCTAAAATAAATGACAGTGCACCGCATCCACTTGAAATAAAGACAAATAGAGTTGGATGTCTTGAATATGCAGAGCCTGTCGTTCCATCGCAACTGTGTGATCATCTGTAATCTGGAGAAAAGATTCATGAATACGAAGTTATTCAAGTTGATGTCGCAAACTTTACCACTCAAAACACAAACTGATTGCAAAACCACTCAAATTCACAAGATCACAAGAGATTTCACAGGAACTCACGTGATCAAACGTGACTGTGGAAGAAAAACAAATATGGAGGACGATCGATGATGTCACAGCTGTTTTTATGCAGCAAAAACAATCCTGTCTCTATTACTGTCTTGAATGAGACGTTACAAAGACACTTATGTTGCCACGACTTCTCTTCTTCTTGTGTTTTCCCTTTGGCTCAGTGAGCTGCCATTTTGTTTATGAGCTGTAAAAGCAGCCGAATCAGCTTGGTGACGTTTCCTGTCATTGGTTATTGAGGGTATTACCCTCAATATTTTATGATCTGGGATCGTAAATATAAAACTATTTACGACTCTGAATCGATCGGAAGCAGTAAAATAAACAAATTCACACAACACACTTGAGGATTATTTGGACGCATAATAGTGTTGGACAAACCTTGAGTCGGGCCACAGCCCTGAGATCGCTGAGTCAAGGCAAATCGGGCCAAAAACTGCCTGGAGGAGGTTGTCAAATGTACGGTCTGTGGTCCAAAACTGGCCCATCGGAGGGTCCGATCCGGCCGCAGTACTTGTACTTCTTTGCACTAAAACAAAGGGAAAATCTCATGACTCATCATTTTAGTGGTCCGGCCCACTGGAGATCAAAGTGCGCTGTATGTGGCCTGTGGTCACATGTGGCCTCCGGTCACATACAGCGCACATGTCATGTTATAGAAGGTAAGTGGCACAGTTAGTTTACACAATCAGGTCCCTTTAATAAATCTACCAAAGAAGAGGAGCGACTTGGTCCAACTTGATCGTCAATACTGCAAATACATCAAAAAGAAAAATCGACTGTGTGATGATTAGTAACTAAAAGCAGAATCTTGCATGTGAGCAGCGAAGTGAAGCATTAATGTGCTCTGAAACATGAACAAAAACAAGAAGCTCTTTTGTTTTATAACGCGGCCAAAACTGTGACTCATGGTCCTGATAATTCAACACACAAAGTCTGCCTGCTGCTGTCGTGTTTGTGTTTCACTGCTGCAGGATCTCATCAGGCCCGGACTGATCACGGGTCAGTTTTTTAAAAGACAGAAGACGAGATCCGAGTCCTCGTTTCTGACTCGTGAGGTTCAAGTGAAACAGATGTAAGATGTAACATCCAGTGTGTGAATCCACAGTCTGACAGCAGAGTCTTCTCTTAAGTGACCTCTGGAGAAGAACTCCAATATCACACTGAGCCAGAGAGGGAGAGAGAGAGAGAGAGAGAGAGAGAGAAGGGGGAAAAAACGAGGATGGAGCGGTGGTGTAGAGGAGAAGAAGAAGAAGAAGAAGTAGAACATCAGTGTTGAGTGATTAGAATAACAACAGTGGGCAGACAGCAAGTGTAGATCTCTGCTGTGGAACATACGTGACCGCCGACTCCATTTTTCAGCCGCCGGCCGCCAGAACGTTTGATCTGCCTCTATTTCTTTATGTCAACAGCCCTGTGTGAGTGTGTATGTGTGTGTGAAGTGCCGACACACACACACACACACACAGGCCTGTCCTCCCCTGCGTGAGGTAGTGCGGGAAGTAGGGAGGCAGGGGAGGGAAGCTCTTATATTAATGGCTGCGGTTAACCTGGAAGGGTCAAACCCATTGGAGCTGTTGATGGATCTGGTCTGCAGGAGCTCGCTCTCACACACACACACACTCTCTCTCTCTCTGCACACACACGTCCACATGTGTGCAGGACTAGTTGCCTGACCATCAGTCTCTGGTTGTCCAGAGATGAGGATGAGGAGGAGGAGGAGGAAGAGGAGGAGGGCAGTGAGGGCACAGAGATGTTGAGTTCAAGAAAAAAAAAAAAAAAAAAAAAAAGATGATGGATATAAAAGTGGAGTTTTAGTTCCAGGCGTGTTTATCTGAGGCAGAGGGATGAGGTCAACCTCAGGGGGCGGAGCCACATCTCAACAGTGAGCAGAGAGAGAAGAAAATAACATCATCATAAACCTGACGCGTCATGGTAAAGCTGCAGGTGAGACCAGGTGAAGCCATGTGGGGGTGTTAGGGGAAGGGGAAGGGAGGTCTTACCTGACTCAGAGCATCACCCACCCAGCTCCTGGTCCAGGCCGTGGTCATCTCTCCATCTCTGGGCCGATGGTGCGATGGTCCAGAGGGCAGCAGCAGCAGCAGCAGCAGCCTGTCCGGTCTTCAATCAGTCCTGAAGCACCTGGATCTAAATTCAATTAGTCATTAGAGCTTCAGAGTGACGTCTGAACATACAGGAGGTGGTTTGACTGACGCGCTGGTCAGCACTGGGGTTTTAAGTTTCTTAAAACACTGTATACACACACACATACACATACACTGTATATAAGCTCAGTTTGCCTCAGTTTGATGCCCATAATAAGAAACCATCTCACTGCAACATGAGGGGACACGTCCAACACTGTTTCCATGGACACTTGAGGATCAAAGCGTGTGTGTTATGATGCGTGCAGATAACATACTTGGGTTCTTGTGCTTTTGAATCGCAACGACCAGGAAGTAGCCGAAGGAAACAAACTTGTTTCCAAACCGAAGCATCTGACACAAGTTACGGCTCTAATTGAATCAAGCCCAGCCGTTCCTATAGACAGGGTTTCCCTAAGATGCTATCCACGGGCCGTGACTGTGATCTCAGAGCAAAACAAAAGGATGACATCAGTGGGGGAAACGGTAGGGGGGGGGGCGGGGGGAGAGAGGTATGCTCCCAATTAGACAACAGAGTCGTAGATTAAAGAGCGAGGGCTGTGTGTTTTGGGGGGAGCATGGAAACGGCTTCTATTGATGAGTGGGGAGATTAACAGTGTTGTAATGAGATGACATGAGCGTCTGCAGGTCTGAGGAGGTCAGGCCTGATGGTGGACCACATGTACATGAAGAGCTTCATTATATTTTAGCCTGAAACATGGAGATGTTGATCTCTGTCCCTAACAAAGATGTGTCATTTACTCCTGTCTGAGTGGGGGCCACAGTGACCAGCTGCATGTGGACGACACTGAGGCCTTTTTCAATGAAATGAAATATCAGTGAGACGTTTTTTTGTCTTCAGTAGGAACCAGTAGGTTTGAGTTTGAGATGGTGGAGAAGTCGAATCATGGAGAGACGGACGAACACAGTGTTTTGGTCTCTTCACTGGATCCGTTTACAGAAGGAAATGTATGCTTGTGTTTGTCTTAAACGACACTACACTATACACCAGAGATCACTGATCTGCCTCTCAGCTTCAGCCCTGAGCCCATTAACTTCTCCTGATGATGCAAATGTTTAACAAGCATCATTATTTACCTGAAGTGCAGTCTATAATAAAAAGGTATCGTGTTTTTGCAGAACATTATGATGTCACAGTGACACTGACCTTTGACCTTTTGGAGTATAAAATGTCATCGCTTCATCTTTGTTTTGTTTTTGTTTTACCGTTTTAGGGATTTGTGTTGAAATCATGTCATAATTAGAAAGTCAAGTTGGAGCAACCCCCCCTCGCCCCCGCCCCCATTGCAGTGACTTTGACCTTTAACCTCTGATCGTCAAAACCTAATCAGTTCCTCCGTGAGTACAAGTGAATGAAATTCTTGTTAAATCACGAGGGAGAGGATGGATGTGAGGTCAGGGCTACTTTGACCTTTGACCTCTGCGTCCATCAAATTCTCATCGGTTGATCCTCGAGTCTGTGTGAATATCTGCTCCACAGAAATTCCCCCCGTGACGTCACTGCAGTATCATGTTCATGATAAGGGGACGGAGACAGAGACAGAGACAGAGAAGATCCAGAAACAGGGACTATTTTCAGCCGCGGATTCATACACATGTGGTGCAGCAGCAAAACATGGGTTTTACTAAAGAAGAAGTGTTTTTGGGAGAAACGGTGGAGAACAGAGGAATAAAGAGTCGTTACGTTGGATCTACTGACGACGAAGAAAGTGAATCTCAGCAGGTTTAATGTTTCATCTTTAAGAAAAGCTCAGTCATCACTGGAACCAAGTGTCTCTCATTTATTATATATTTATAACACAAACACAAATATTTAAAAAAAAATCTGCCTCCTCTGCCCGTGTCGTGCGCCTGTGATACATGATCCAGAGGCCGGCGACAGAGATTACAGAGCTTTGCTGCAAAGCCCAGACACGTTAGTACGTCAAAGTCCAAGTCAAGTTTGTCCCGGCGCCGCTCGTCCTCGGTCCTGAGCTGGAACGAGGGAGGAAGACGAGAGGCGCAGGTAAAGAAAGCTTCGTTTTTTTTTCACAGTGCTTAGAAATGCGGTAGTGGTTCGGGACCCCCACCACCACCACCACCACCACCGCCCTCCCCTCCTTAATGGGGCTTAAGGAGTTTCTCTCACTTCTGTCTGTGTCGGTGAGGAGGAAGCACATCACAGGAAGCTCGTTCACATCACAGCTCTCACCTCCGCAGCTCACCCGGGGGGGGGGTCTTCCATCGACCTGGTCTGGTCCGACCAGAACAGACGGCAGTGTGTGTGTGTGTGAGGCTGTGAAACCCTGAAAGTCTGGATGATGTGAATGTATTTCATCAGCTGTGTTTAGATGGCGACAGCAGCGTGCCGCTCTACAGACCACAAACACAGCTGATCCTCTGTAACACAACATCACGTCTTCTTGACCTCCTCTTTTGTTACTCACTTGAGCTTCACGGATTTGAAGATGCAGAGAATCACAAAGCCCTGACACACATTTCCCACCTCTGCTCTTTGGTTATGAGTTATACATGATGCAGGTCTGAGCAGCAGGGCAGCACGACTGTGAAATTAGCCAACAACAACAAATAAGTGACATGTAGTCGGTCGACGGTCGACGGTTTACACACTGTGGGTGACTCGGAGCGACATTGGAATAAGATTTCAGCCTCTATGTGCAGCCCCCCCCCTCCACCTCCTCCTCCTCCACACACATACACACACTTTTTCTACAAACTTCCTCTTTCTGCTTACATCATCCAGACTGTCCAGACATGCACAGCACAGGAGCCCCTGATCACATGGCCCAGGAGATGTTGGCAGTGTGCTCCTTGGCCTTCATGCGCAGCACGGCGATGCTGGACGAGCGCCTCTCGAACTCGGGCTTGGTCTCGAAGGCGTGGTGGCCGTTGGCGGCCGGCGCGAGCAGAGAGTCCGCGCTGAAGAAGTTGTTGAGGGAGACGTGGCCGAACTGGTTCTGCTGATTGGGGAAGCCCACGTAGCCGTGGTCGGCGGCGGTGGCGCCGGCGGCCGAGCGGGGGAGTGCGAGTAGGAAGTGACGCAGGGCGGGGAGCCTCGGGGCAGCATGCAGGACGAGACCACGGAGCCGCCAGACGCTGGACTGGGCCACAGGTTGTTGGAGATCTGTTGGTAGAGACAGAGTAGAAGCGTCAGGATCCACACACACACACACAGATGAACACACACACAACGACACAACTATATGAACTGAAGACGCACGAGATGGATCAGTAAAGACCTCCACATACAGGCCCCCCCCCTCTCTCGGCTCTGAAACCTGTTGAGTTCAGATTATTTTGTCACACAGTCAAAAAAAAAGAAAGTTGTTTATAGAAATGTTTGACTGCTCTGAAAATAAGAAACATACGTTTCTGAGCTGAACCTCTTTTATCTCGTGTACATGTGGTTCTGCGCAGCGCTGTGAGGAAGCTACAGAGCCGAGGAATAAATAAAACATATCTACTCATCTTCACAAAACAACAACAACACTCTGCTCGTGTTACTGAAAGACACACGCTATTAGGTCAATCAAACTGAAGGTTGAAGAATGCAAATGTGTTCTAGGCTACACACTTTATTGTTGTTGATCACTAAGTTTTCTTTTTTATTGATCCAGGTCTCTGAGGCGTCACTTGCTCCATGACGTGTGTTTGATCTTTTCTACCCACAGCCATCAGGCAGACTATTGAATTTCCCTTTGGGTTTAATAAAGTTATTCGTATTCGTACGTGTTTCTGTTGATGATGATGCATGTGGACAATTTTCATGTCACTATTGATTTTTTTTAATGATCATAAATCAATTCTCACGCTTTGAAATCTCAAAACTCGAATAAAGGATTTGAATGAGTTTTGGATGTTTTTAAAAAGTTCCTTAAATGCACTTGAACGTAGCAGGTTTAAAGACGGCGGTGCTCAGAGGAGGGTTGTGTCGTGGCTGCAGAGAGCAGACAGGACAGTGAGTCCACACAGGATAAACCCATCTGGTCGACACACAGGAAAAACAGCAACACGACCGGTTCTTAAAGGCAGCAGGGACGTCAACGACGACGGCACGGCTCAGGCTGCGCTCTGGCAGCTCCATCACGCTAAAATGACTTCATTCGCTCTGAGGCCGCTCAGTCGCCAAGGCTTCGATCAAACTGGGACGAGAGTGAGAAACGTGCAGCTGCAGCTTTCTCCGTTATAATAAATACAACAAACACCAACCTGTGGTGTGTGGAGAGGGAATTCAAGAAAAGAGACTTGCAGCATAAGGAAAACACCTTTTTGGCCAAAGTGTAGCTTACAGAAGATGTGAACAAACACCACGAGCCAGTTGTGGGTTGTGTGCATCCACTCTGACAGTTAGATAAACTTCCTTTGTAGCACAAAAATGTGGTTGTAGCATGAGAGTGAGCTTGGCCAATCCAACGTTTCCTAAAGCGTGCCTTCCTGACAACATGTGCCATCCATAAGCAGCACGACTTCAAATCTGTCTCTCTTTTTTTTTTTGCCCCACAGAGAAGCAATGACGGGCCAAAAAGCCCCAAAAAATATAAATAAATAAATAAAAATAAAAGAAAAGAAAAGAGACTCGGAGTTCACAAAAGGAAAACCAAACTCTTTTTTAAAAGCCAAAAGAATGCAGTCCATGTCCACTTGTGTTTAGGGAGACAAAGACAGCCGCTGCCAACACAGTTACTTGTAGGGCGGTCCATTTAATGACAGTAATCTGGATCAGCTGGAAGAAAAGGGCATGGGTATCCAGGGCTATCTATCAGAAACATGTGTGAGGAAAATAAGAGACAGTCCAACAGATTTCTGACCTGGTGTTGGGCCAGGGCATAGCAGAGCTGTGACTCCAGCTTCTCCGGCTCGGCCTTTTCTCTTTTTTTCTTTCTTGCCTCTTTGACTTTTTGCAACAAAGCTGCTTTCTTTACACTTTAAAATATGAACGCTCACTCCTCTGAGAAGCTGCTGCTGCATATTTCCACCTCAGTAAAAAACAAAAAAACACACACACACACACACACACACACATATGGAGGCCTAATCTCAGTGTCCAATAGGGAACACCTACCCAGAGGACAAACTGACACTCTGCATCTCCTCTCACCTCATCTTGTACCTGACCTTTGTCCAAACTGCAAGATAAATGTGCAGCCAAGCATGAAATCTGATATTTGTGGGGGGGTGGTGTGGGGGGGGCGACATTCGTTTCAGTCATCAAGACACCGCGCGCAGCCTCTCTCTAATCAGAGTCCTCGTGAAGATGTCTTTCATAATGAGTGATAAATTGTGCAGTAATTTGTTGCAACTTGCAATAAATGGAGGAGGAGGACACACACACACACACACACACACATGCACAACAGGCCGCTGCGCGCGCATTACGCATCCATTTTACGCGCTGCACGCGCCTGACAAGAAAGAGCTATGAATTCCCCTCAGATGTTCGCGCGGCCGTGGCTCATGTGCGGGGCTGAACTGGCCTGTGTGTAGCTGTCGCTCCTCGGTAACACTGACAGATCGTAGGTGGCTGCGAAGTGAGTCTTGGCCTGTTGGATCTGCCCGTAGCGCTCCCTCTTCCTCCACTTGGCCCTTCTGTTCTGAAACCACACCTGGAGGAAAGAAACGAAATGAAATGAGATGAAAGGAAAATAAATCTTTAAAAATGACGTGACGTTTCCATGAGACGTCATTTATCAGGCGCGTGTGTGAAGAGCAGAGCTTTATATCAATAAAGATGTTTTTGAATTGATTTTTGTTTTGCTCCATATTTATATTTGCCCCCCCTCCACCCCCGGTCCGGTGACAGACAGTACCTGCACTCTGGCCTCGGTTAACTCCGTCCTCATGGCCAGCTGTTCCCGCACATACACATCTGGATAGTGCGTCTTCTGAAACACTTTCTCCAGCTCCTCCAGCTGCGCGCTGGTGAACGTCGTCCGGTGTCTCCTCTTCTTGCTGCTGGACACGTTGCTGTCGCACTTGTCCCCCATGTCGTCCAGCTCCGTCTTGTCCGGCGGGCCGCTGGGGACCGGGGAGGCCCGCAGAGTGCAGCAGCTGTCCATCGACCTCCCCAGGTCCGAGTGCAGGGTGTCCTCGTCCGGTTTGGACACAACGTAACTGGCTGCACGCAACAAGGGACAAATCAATAATATACGTTTAATATCGCACGTGTTAATATTGTTACTGTTAGTTCAATAATAATAATGATAATATTAATATTAATAATGATAATAAACCATTAAACCTGCTGCTGCCTATAAATAATATGAACTCGTGTTCATACTGAACTACATCTGGGAATAAACACTGATATTTTAAATGTATAGAAAAACATTAAAGCACAAAATACTTTTAAAAAAATCACTTCTAATGAGAATAAATGAAAAGTAGAAAAGAGAAGAAGAGCAGGAAAAAAAAGAGTTAAACAACAGAGCGACTGATAAAGTTCATTAAAAGCAGGTTTCTCTCTCTTTACGCACCGGTCTGCTCTCCGCAGGGCGAGGAGCGGTGCTCGGCGCTCTGCAGCCCGAAGGCCTGCACGCACTTCGGGGAGGACTTGGTGAAGTACTGCGCGGTGCTGTCCAGACTCTCCATGACCTGGTCCATGTAGTACTCGCTGGCCTTCATCGCTTGGCTTTTCAACGCAAACTTCTCCTCCATGTACTCCATCCTTCCTCGTCCTCTCCTTCTTCTTCTTCTTCACCCAGATCCCGCTCCGCTTTTCACCCAAAATCTCACCATTAAAGACAGAAACCGCTCGCTAATCGTCGCGCGCGCACCGATCAGCGGAAAAGACGCGTCGCTGCACGCGCAACTATTTTGCCAGCGGAGTTAATTTGCTCTGTCTTGAAGGCACAACGTTTTTATAGCCCCAAAGAGAACGAGATCCTGGAGGAGCCCCCCCCTCCCCTCCTCCCCCTCCCCCCTCTACCCCCCCCTCCCTCACCTCCCTCCTCTGAATATGAAACAGCACCCAACTCCTCCCACGCGCCGGACAGCCCAAACGGAGCAGCAGCCTGAAGGAAACCATCAGCAGTGACTGAAAGTTACAGCGTGTTTACACTTTTTTATCTCTGTGCGCCGACAAAAGCTGTGACTGTGGACGGGACTGAACCAGAGTGTGTGATGTGAGCTGACGTCAGGCAGGAGAAGAAGAAGAGGAAGAAGAAGAAGAGCGCGAGGCTGTGAAACACACATAAAATAGAGTTCTACTCACTTTATTTTATTTTTATACTTCAGTTCATCTTCGACCTTTTGCATCAGATGAACTGGTTCATTCTTTTTAATCCATGACATCATTTGTTTTGCTTTTATTTTAAACCTATAAAAGCGTTACGTCACTTTTTAAATGTTAAAAAAAATCCCGGAAAAAAAAATTTTTTTTATTTAAATAATATAATTACTTTTTTTTTTTTTTTTTACTTAAATAAAACCACAGCCGCCTCACACACACACACACACACACACACACACACTGCCCCGCGCGCTCCTATAAGTCACATACAACTAGAAAACAACATTCAAACTTTCATTATATTTGTTCTTTTATTTTGAAATTTTATTTTTGGAATAACATGAATCCTATAATTCAGTGGTTGTTGGCACGCGCGCGCATGTTTCACCAGTTAATCTGAAATCTGGGTTTTTCATTAATTAGACGATTAGATGTTTTTTTTTTTTTTTTGAAGTCTTCGATAAAAACCTGATTTTAGACACAGATTTATTTTGCTGAGTTTCGATCTGAACTCTTCTTCGTGTCTGAGCGGCGTGAAGACAAAACCCTCACTTCCTGTCAGCGCTGCTGCACCGTGATCCACAGATGAGCGGCCTGCGATGAAAATAAGGTTCATGGTTTAAAAACTGCAAAAATCATAGTTTTTTTTTTCTTCCTTTTTTCCCCAAAGTGAAAGAGACACGAGGAGTTTTTATTGAGTTTCTTCTCTGCTGCTGCTGCTGCTGCTGCTGCAGGCCTCATGACGCCGGCCTCTGCTCAGTGTGTGTGTGTGTGTGTGTGTGACTGAACTCCTCTGCAACATTTAGTATAAAGAAAACGTCATTGGAGTTAATGATTCACTTTCAAAGGTCCTGGTAAAAAAGGACAAAAAAAAAAAAAAACACAATATTGAGGTTTTTATGTTTCATTTTCAGACCAAACGTCTTCGTCCTGGTGCAAAAAGTGGAGTTTGACTGCGGCCAGCAGCAGCAGCAGCACACACACACACACACGCATGCACACACACACACACACACACACACACACACACACACACACACACACGCATGCACACACACACACACTGGACTCAACAGCATGAAGGACAGGAAGTATGCTTCTTCTATTTCTTCTTATTGGAGGAGGAATTATGTTACCACTATAACCAGAGACCCTCCACCCCCCCTCCCTCCCTCCCTCCACACCTCCACACCTCCACCCAGAGCCACACCACCTGCCATGCACACCATGCATAGCTTTGGTTCGCTCTGGGGTCAGTGGCAGTTACCTGCGGCTGCACAGCGCCACCAGAGAAAAAATAAAAATAAATAGAGGAGCTCTTAAGTAGCAGGGGAGGAGGATGGGAGGGGGTGGGGGTGTTAGGATGGCGTGGGGGGGGGGGGGCTATCTTATTGGACTTCTAAGATGACCTCGCACACCGGCTCATGCTGAGGAGAAAATGTGAAAAGTTCAGTGTGGTCGGGATTTGGTGGTCGTCCCCCTCCCCACCTCTGAGTGGAAATTCCTGCTACAATAAGATGCAGTAGATGGGTCTGTAAAGCTGTAAGGTGGTGGTGGGTGGGTGGTGGTGGTGGTGGTGGGGGGCGGCTGGTCACCTTCAGGCCGATCAGTCTACAGCCTAACTCTGTAAGTGCAGCAGCCAGTATGTGATGTGATGCGAGCCTGCAGCTTCACTTCAATACAAAAACATGCAGAGTCAGTTTGTGACAGAACGTCACATACGACGCATCGTGTCCCAAAATATGACTGAAGTCAACTAATTATCCTTCATTTCAGGCTTAATGTGAGTGAACGAGGTCCAACGCATCCAGAGCGAGGCCTGCGAGGCCACAACGTGCCACTTCAGAAGGCCGAAAGAAACATGACATCATGACGCCTGAAGCCATCATGCTGTAATTCAATCTATCCAAAATGTCTTCAGACTTTGGCCACAAAACACAAAAACAACCCCCCCACCACCTCCACCCCCCCCGTTTATTTTCTTTCCTCCAAAAAGCTCTCGTTTTGTGGAGAAATGTCGCTTGTATCTGCAGGACGTGTATGAAGCAGCAGAGCATTCGTGCTTTTTAACGTTTGTTTTCATTTCGTTTGTTTGTCTCTTGTTTTTTTGTTTTCCAGGAGCCGGGCATTCCTGAGCGCTGACGCACTCCTGCGCTTGGGTTCATGTCGGCACGTTACCCACGGTCACCTGTGACTGAAACCAGATCAAATCCAGCCAGGCTGCGTCCAGATGCTGTGACAATAATACAAGACTTGATAAAAAAAAAAACAAAAAAAAAAAAAAACGTACAATAATAGAGTCGAGATTGTAAAATCAGTTTTACAGCTGATAAAGCGCTGATCTGAAAACAGCTGGAAGCTTCTACGACAGGTTTGATATTTTTAATTTATGATATAAAACAACATTTATATAAACGTGTGAAGCTCCTGTGACAGTGCAGGGTCACACAGCTGAGGTGTACACACTTATTTATATTATTGAATCTTGCTTTTGGTCACTTCTGCTCTCATTGCAATACAAAATCTATTAAACAACTGCATGATCAAAACAGGATTATCAATATAATTCAGATATCAGGGAGGCTGTGCATTAACATTAAATACTGTAAATATAAATGAGGAGTGCACATTTACTGTCAGAAATAACAAACATGTTGTAGATAAATATGAGCCAGTCTCTTCTCTGTTAATCACGTGTTAATCATCTTTAACTCTGGACCGGTGGATGTGACCCGTGTCATGCGGCCTGTGACATCAGCTCCGCCCACTGGTTTGGTGAAAACGTGACTCTGACCTGTTTTCACCGAGGCGATGTTCGTTGTTATGAGCCAGCGCTCGTCGCCGGGGGAATAAATTAGCTTTGACTTTTACCAGAGTTCGGTGCAGAGCAGTTTCTGCTCATGTGAGTTTATTCCCCAATTTCTTTCTACAGTACGTTGGCTTCACGTTTCCAGGAGAGCTTGCACATTCCTCACGGTTTAATATCCACTTCCCTTCTCTTTACTTTGGCCTGGAGGAGCTGGCTAATCGTGTCAGAGGGGCAGGGATGAAGGAAGAGGAAGAGACCATCTCCATCTCCTCTGTCATTTGTCTTTAAAGGAGGTTAAAATGATTTTACATCTCAAAGAGACAGAGTAAAGTCATATATCTGTAAACATTTAATCAACTATACAAAAGAACTGTCTTCTCTTGATTTGCGGTTCAGTGATGAATATACCAGCTTTACTTCTTGTAGTCAGTCTGTTGTGTGTCGTACATCTGGCTCAGTGCAGTGTTATCAGTGTGAGAAACCCCTGCACCCTCAAGGCAGCAAACCAGCGGTTTAAATTCATTTACTACGAGTCATTTTATACTTTACGTCACAGCTGATTACTTTACTCTACAGCACATGGCATGCTGTCGTGTTTTGGAGCTGGGATTATCTTTCCATTAAATTACGTATGATATTAAAAAGTAAAATCAGCCAAAACGCAGTTGAGTCTGTGTAAAGACTTGCAAACACACTGCTCTGCTCCTTTAATGTGTCTGAAGATCCTGAAGCCTCTCTCTGCCCAGACTCCATCTGACAGCGTTTGCCGACTTGAGGTTGGGCTGGCAGCTCGGTCTGGGCCGAGAGGGGACATTCTTCTTCATCTTATCTGAATGTGTGGTGGAGCGCTCGTTTCACCAGGCAATGGATTTTGGATGTCTTAGGTTACATATAATTTACCCATAACTCAAAACGTAAACACATCTCTCACTGGAGGCTGCTGGACGACGGCTTTTTAACAATATAATTTAAGAGGCAGCGGCTGTGGGGAGAAGTCTGAGGAAAAACCTGCGGCTCAGTGTGCACACGCAGCACTTTTATGTCACCTGCATGTGCAGTAAAGATCTGAATTTTGCAGCTGTATTATGGCAGTTTGATGACAGGAAAAAAAAAGCATTAAAAAAAAAAAAAACACCCCCTTGGTGTCCCTCCAGGGGGGGTTTTGACGAATCAGTCCCCCGCTGAAGGAGCACAGGGCTCTTGGGTTTCACAACAAGCCCCCATAGTGGGCAGGACCACCACATCTCTGGCATGCCCCCTCGCTCCAGGACATAAAAAAATCCACCCCCCCCCTCCATCATCACGCGTACAGTCAAAACACGCCCTCCAGACATGTGTAAGTGAGAGATAGAGGAAAAAAATAAATAGGGGGACGTGCATTTCCTGCCAGGGAGCCACTCTGCAGCGCCGACCATTTGTTTTGACATTCGTTAAGTTATCGTTTCCAGGCAGCCGACCAGAGAGGAACCTCCGAGCCTGAGGTTCACCGCCTCCGGTACAGGGCAGTGTTTGTGAGCGCACGGACGCCTTAAGTTCTCAAAATTCAAACACACGCACACACACACACACGCATGAGGCCATTATAAATCCACAACTGGAAATAAAGAAAACAGCTTTCTAATTCTAACACCAATGTTTGTGCTCAGCTCATAAAAGCAGTAATTTTGGAGGCCGCTGGCTGGAGAAGCAGGAGCTGCATATATCCACACAACAGGGAGATTGCACCTTATTAAACAGGAGGAGTGGAAAAGTGGAAACGCAGCAAATCTCTTCCCATGGTTACAGACTATATTTACTTCACAGGCAGAGCAGAAGCAACAGGTCGGCACGCTCAGAGACGTGAACCCACAGGTACGACGGGCCCTGGTCCTGATTTCCTGCCTTCATTTGCATACAAAGCGTGTCATTTGCGTCTCGGTGCAGGTTGGCTGCGATCGCGCTCAGGCACTGATACTTGAGCAGAACCAACATGATAGAACTGCCTGAGGATATTTGGGCTGGGTTTAGGTCCTGTTGGTCTTAATTAATTTTGCAGGAGAGTTTTTGAGCCAAGTTTTAAAAGAACAGCTTTTTTTGGGGCGGGGGGGGGGGGGGGGGTTCAGCACAGATGGTAAAACAAGGTTATATATAAAAATCAAGAGACAAAGTTCCTTCACATAAACTCCTAAAAAAGATTCATTTAATGTCTTAAGGCTTCAAGTCTGTGCTGTTTTGCAGGATCATATACATATCAGATACATCTGGGTCACAAAGGTGAAAGTAAACAAGTGCACCAACACGTGTTGTGTCTGTGGTGGAGTTTGTGTTTTACTTGTACACTCTGTCCCTCTTCTTGCCCCCTCCCCAGCCGCCGCTCAGCCGGACGGGGTTGTCTCGGAAGGAGATGCGCTCCTTCTTTAATGGGGCTGACGTGACTCGATTAGGAGGCGGACGCTCTTCTCCTCCTGTGGGACAAAGCGGAAGAGGAGCAACATCAGTATTTCAACGGCTTCCATCAAATGTCAGCGCACAATATTCTCACCGTAACAACACGTCTTTGCTCTTGGTTTCCTAAAAGACATAAGAGGTACATAGCTTGTGCTTGTCAGAATAGTAGTGTGTCAATATGTGGATTTCCTCCTGGAAGGACGGCGCTGAGGAGTTTCTGAGAATTTGTGAAATTCATACTTTTCTAATGGGAAAAAACCGAGCGAGAAATCCGAGGCACGCAACGTTAAAAGACATTATTGTTACCACACAGGTTTGACCTGAGAAGCAACTGGAAATGAAAAAAGCTGCAATGCATGCTGGGGGTTCCTACTTTAGGACTGAGCTAATGAGGGCTTGATGAGGAGAAGTAAACGCTTTAATAAGTGAGGCAGCGTTAGTCTGAGGCTGGTGAAGGCTGGAGCGTGAGCGTGGTGTGTTTGTGTGCTCTGTCTCCCCGGAGGCGCTGTGTGTGCTGTGCCAGAGGCCCTTCCACTTTCACCTGGGGATCAGTACAAAGCTTTTCCAACACACAGAACAAAGGCGGCGCTTCCACCGGGCATGATGCGTTCCACGTGTAGAGCCCAGGCCCGCGGTCTCCACAGCCACCCCACACAGGGAGCCGAACAGCAGGGAGGGCTCTGGGGGGGAGGAGGAGGAGGAGGAGGAGGGGGGCCGGGACGCATCGCAGGTACTGACCCGGCTCCAAATATCTGCACAGCTGGCACACTGTATAGAATATCCCTGCACTCACTGAGTCAAACTGAAGGGAAGCTCTGCAGTTTTTTGGGGGGGATTTTCCTCACATCTGAGGTCTAACGCCACTCCACTGCTCGCCCCCTCCTCGCTCGACCCCCCCTCCTGCTCCTCATACTTTGTGTAATGCAGTTTAAAGATAAACCACCGCAGCCTTTCACTGTTTATTTTCAGGATCTTCAGTCCGGCTTTAGTGGCTGAATTTGGTTTATTAAAGACTTTTGTCCAATTATCTCTTCTAAATGGAAAACAGAGCCCGGGCACATGTTGCTAATTTGCAGTCATGCTATTAAATGTACGGAGATAAACAAAATGGCCACACGTCTGACCCAACCGCTGTGACCAAACAAATTGTTTTTTTCGATCGTTTTGCTCCTATTACGGCCGAACAGCCGACAGAAATTGAGGGAGCAGATATGCAACTTAAGTGGTTTCCTCTGCACACGTAATGAAAATATTTTGTGAGCCTGGAAACGCATTTTATGGCACCGTCCCAGCGAGCGGTTGAGTATCGCATTGCAACAGGTTATAGAGTAGGTTATAGAGTATTTATGTAGTCTTTACTGCTATGGCAAACTAAGTGAACCCTCTAACTTTAAACCCTTCACTTTGATGTGTGTGTGTGTCACTTCAGAGGCAAAGAATACACAGCTTTATGATAAATATAGTGTTTTTTTCAGCCATGACTCGTGCAAGCTGACCATAAAAAGCATCTGCATCAAAGGTGCTGCTGCGCTAGTATTCTCCTGATTCCTTGATTTAATTCATTTCCTGTCATATGAACTGGTGTGGGCGCGCGCGCACACACACACACACACACACACACACACACAGCATTAGATGTCCTTTCCAAGTTTATGAAATATCTAATTGGCTTTTTGAGAAACACTTCTTCCTTACACATACATTCATATTTCAATTTGTCCTACACAATTTTGATAAGTGGTGTTTTCATCAGTGAAGACAAAGAGGCTTTCTTCGACCCCCCCCACCCTCACCCTCACCACCACCACCACCACCTCCACCGTCCAGCTGAACTCTCAAGGAGAACAACAGTCTGCCTGCTTTGCACGACCACATTCGCTGCCACTGCCGCTGCCGCTGCTGCTGCTGCACCTCGTGGATATCATTTTGAAATCATCATCGGAATCCAATTTGGCTTCGTTAACGGGGACAGGGCTTCTCCTTCACTCGGATTCCTGGGCTTGTTTAATGTGATCATCTGCTGTCAGCCTGTCAGTAGCATCTTTGTCACTCAAACTCCTGAGCCCCACTTCTCCTGACAGAAGGGCCAGTCATTCTTCACTGAAAGGACTCACTTTTTTTTTTCTCCTCTCTCTCTCTCGCTGGCCGTTTCCTGTCAGAAGAGAAATTCGCGGCACTCTGTCCCCGGCCCGACCCTGTGGCACCCCTCCCCTCCTGCTGCAGCAGCAGCCGACCACTGGACTCAGTCTGGGCTGAATAAGCAGCTGCCTTTACCCAGGCTGCCTTTGTGCACCCGCAGGTCCGAGTGTGCAAACACTGATCCATCTGTATGCACATGTACTAAATGTATATGTACTACATGCATGTGCACACACACACACACACACACACAGGTAAGTGCTGAAGGTTCTCTTAGGGTGAGTTAGTGTGTGATTCTGCAGGTTTGGGATGGAAAATGCTCAGAAACTTTGACACGGCCCAGGTCCTTCTCTTTGTATACAACAGTAGAAACAGTGAGTGTGCTTCATCAGCAAATGACTGATTCAAATGTGCAAAATGTGCACATTGTTTCTGCTGTCAGTTCGACTTTAGTTAAAAAAAAACCCTGCAACTTAATTTGTGCTGTTTTTCTGAAAAACAAATATCTTGACTTGTCCATGTATCCATCCACTGAGCTACAGACTATGTAGGATAAACTGCATGTGCACATACTTTTGTTTAAAATAAACCGTATTTCCCCACAACGTTCAATAAAACACGACTAAAAACCCCTTTAAATAAGACATAAATGCCTCCATTGGTCTTTATCTGGATCACCAGGTTTGGTAAGAGAAGGTTACAACAGAGGACGTGACACATGTTATTTAGTTTCAGGGAATAATTGTGCGAACTTTCAGAGCATTTTAAGAAAATACATGTGTGTTTTTCAGACTCTGCAGAGACTCTGGTTTAAAGTTCCCTGTAACATGTTGATCCTGGGTGGAAAAAAATGGCTGTGAAGTTGTCAGGACTCACTTGCATGACCCAGAGAGTTTCGGCGAGGATAATTTCTCTCTTTGCAGGGCAGGGCAGCTAAGTTGCTGTTGGCCCACGATCCACTGGCGTGATGTAGACGTTCTGTGTACCCTGGGTCAGCCTACACACACAGACACACACACACAGACACACACACATAAATGAGGCCCAACATGACACGTCTCACGCAAGAAGTCCAGCGTTTTTGAAAAACACTCAACAAGCAGCGGCTCTGCACTCTGAACATATCTAAGGAACAGGAGGAAGGGGGCGGCGCCGCTTGCCAGTGATCATAACTCAAACTGCTGCAGAGCGGCACGGGGAGACCTGCGGTTTTCTGACTTCAAAGACTTCACCAGCATCAGTATCATTCTCGGGTTCAGACAAACTGCTGCAAAGTGACGCTGGGATTTCTGGAAGTGAAATGAAGAAATTGCAGCCAGTTGATCCAATTGAAAGTGTCACTGTGGAGCTGAACCTCCGACTCTCCACCCCCCGCCCCCACCCCACCCTGGCTTTCATAGGACATGGCTCCGACTGGCAAAAGTAAATACTGCATACCTTCACATACATGCCACTGCTGCTACTACCCCCCCCCCTCAGAGAAGATTGAAATCAAGATTCATTGTCATTCAGTTGATGTGAATGACATGCAGGGGAGATTGGTGGTGGGAGTGGAGGAGGGGGGGCTGTACTCACCACGAGCTGCACTCTGCCCCCGTTCAAAATGTCTGAGCTGATCTCCGGTAAGAAACGTTCGCTGGGAGTAAGAAGAAACACGTCCAGGCTGTTAGTGCTCCGTGTTATTTCAAATCAGTTCAGTGGTTTCCCATTTTCAAGTCGGTGCAGTGACCTCGGACGTATCGTAGAATAAACACAGATGCCATGGGTGATAATCTTAATGTCTATTTGTTAAGGCAGGGGAGGGGGTATAACACAGGCCTGCAGGCTCATTGCCTCAATACACACTGGTTATAGGTAATTTTCCGTTCAAACCTATAATTTGATTTTATTGCATTTTCATTTGTCAGCTGGTTAAAGTTGATAGAAACAAGCACAAGGAATTGTTTAAAAAATGCATTTTATGAATATAAAAAATAATGAAACTTGTCCAAAACCATTAAAAAGTTCAGCAGCACTGAGCTCAGAAGTGACTTTTATTTATCATGACATCATTTGGATGTTTGTGGAGAAAGATGGAGGTTTTTAAGACTCGCATATAGGAGCACAGGTCTGTGACATTGATCATCATTTATGGTCTGATAGGCTCAATACAAATACAGTGAGAAGGAGTGAGTTTAAACAACCTGAGTGATCTGGTGTCTGGTAGTCAAACTAAGAAAAATGAAAAAATAAATCCAGATTCATATGTTGTGGATTAAGAGAAAGATGATATGTAATTTTACATATTTGAGGCGGGCGCCGAACCTGAAGTTCTGTGGAAAAATCCCATCAGACACACAACCAAATATCTGATTTATATATTTGTCTTTACGGGATCTTTATGAAATGAGGCCAACAGTGAGAGCAGATCATTAAAAGATCATTTACAAAAAACAAAACCAAACAAAACCTGATGACTAAGTCAGATAAATAATAAGTCAGATAAGATATTTTCCTGTAATTCGGTGATGCATCACTCCACCCCACCTCTCTGTACACCCTCCATGATGGAGCGGCTCACCTCTCTGAGTCCCTGTCAGTCTGGTCATGCAGCCACCGCTGAGCTCGTCCCCGCTGCGTCACATGCTCCGTCTCCTCGTCCTGCCGAAGGCCCGGCTCAGCCTCGCTCACTGCACTCGACAGAAAACATCAAATAAACGTCACAGGCAATTTAGTTTCCTTTTTCTCCCCCCCCTGCAACTCCTCTTGTCGTTTAAGTAACTTAATTCTTGATGACAATGGTCGTAGAGAAAACGAGCGTGGCAGGTAATCAGTCAGCGCTGGGGTGGAGGTGGTATGTTTCTGTGTGACAGGAAGCATAATCAATACTGCTGCGTTAACAGACGCTGAGCAAAGTACAAGCTTTTGACAAATAAACAGCTCGTGGGCCTGATCTGTAGCAGCTCTTATGTTTTGGTTTAAGGAGGTGTATTTGTTTGAAGGATTGTGTGACATTTGTTTAATACATTCAAAGTTGCTGAAAGATGCAACAGGAGAGTTTCTGCTTTTATTTTTTCTCCGGCAATTGTTGGGGCTTGTGGTTCCTTTGTAAAATTCAATCTAAGCAACGATCCAGCAGTTTGTTAAAAATCTGAAAGGCTGCTGATTTATGGGTTTTGCTGAAATCCCATAATAAGGTCATAATTCAAAGTAAACATTTACGTTGCGCTGACAGTGGTGCTGCCATGGACGGGTGTAAACTGATAATGAATTTTGACAGCCCAATGCTGGAACTAATGATGCATTTATTTAAGCCATTTACTTGCTTTCGCCGAGCTGTAAAGAAAAAAAAAAAAAAAAGGAGGAGGACGGGGGGGGGGGTGTGAAAGGGGCCTTACAGTTTTCATGGGTTAATTGAGAAGCCCCACTAAAAACGTCAAGTGATAGATGATGCTTCCCCCCGGGGCAGCAAAGGCCAGGAAGCGGCGACTCGCACTTCTCCTGGCTAAAAATACACGCAGCGACGGGGCACGGCGCGTGTAGAGGAAGACGTTTAAAACATATATGTTCTCAAATACTGTATTTATTATAGATCTGTATCATCCAGATAAAGAATATACTTTCAAACCTGTCATTCATTGTGTACGATCCTGTATAAGACCACATTTGAAGCGTAGTGCAGCAAACGTGATCGTGTACGCAGAGATACAAGATGAGCAAAAAAAAAAAAAAGAAAGTAATTTATGCTGCGCTGCAGTAGCATGAAGAGACTCTACTCTCCCTTTCCCCTCTGAACCCTCCACCAAAGCCCCCTCTTGACCCCGTCCAACCTCCTGAATCCCCCTCCAGTGCTCCTCCAGGACATCAGGAAGGGGGCCTGTAGGAGTCATGCCTGTTAAGGGGGGGGGGGCTCTTAAGCACATTAAGCGATCTGGTCTGTACTAAGGTGGAGAGAACTGTGACTTAATATCACCACGCTGAGGGCGGAGGCGGCTTTGGCCCACGGCAAACGAGACGCTGGTGCTGCTGGGATTGCCGGAGCCTCCTCCCCTCCAACATCACAGCAGAAACAAACAGCGTGGGGGTCGGGCAGCGGATCAGAGACGGTGCCCTGCGTGAGGTCATGACCTTGTGTTGTTGTAATCATCATCACAGGGCAGTAGACACAGCGGCTCAGACTGAAAACAATCAACAAGCAGGTTATAAAAATGCAGCAGAACTGAAGCGAGGTCATTTAGACTCACTTTTTTTATTTGTACATAAAACAGAAACAGAAAATGAGCTCACCTCTAGTGTTGGCAGTAGCTCGCCTCTAATAAAACCGTGTGTGTACACAACTACAGCGAGTCTGACGAATCAGTGAGTGAACTCAATAACAAACTCAGTGTGTAAGAGATGTTTACATCAGACAAACCAGTTGGCTTGAAACCAGCGATACACCTGAGGATGAGGCCAAGATCCTGCTGCTACGACGGGGACGACGGTGCACGCGGCCTCACCTCGGCAGCGCTGAGCGTTGTTTGAATCATCACACTTCGGTTTCATTCTTAAGCTTGAACTGAAATGTGTTTGTGTAAATAAACAGCAAACACCAGGATTATTAGATCTCAGTCCAAACATGCTGCATCACGCCGACTGGCTCGGTAACGATGGAGAGATTTACTGCTTTAACCCTCCGATACTGAAGGCTCTTTTTTTTGCTCCTTAACAGCGTCAATCCGATTTGGTTGGTGGGAAAAAAATCAAAGATCTTTGTCCAGCTGTAGTTTGAAAAAAAATAATGGAGGCGATTGTGTGAAGAAGAAGAAGAAAAAAAAAATAGGGGAAGCTTGAGCTTGAAGTTGAGAAGCTGCCAACTTCTTCACTTCTGCTGTTAATCTCTGTGTAAAGTAGGTGGGATTGTCAGATTATCTGTTTTGGAGAGTTAAGGGAACAAAAAAATAGTTGGATGCAGCCCATGTCACCCCACCCACACACCCACCCACCCAATCTTTCTGTCTCGAAGGGGTTTCGTAAGCTGTTAGATGACTACTCTATAAACTAGGAACTATTCCAACTATTCAAACAGTCTGATAAGAGCTTAATTTGATGAATCCACAGGCCTTCAGCATTAGGCTTCTCTTTCTCCTCCAAATAGTTTGGCCGAGCTGTTGCTTTGTCCAAATTACCAAAACAAAACACAAAACAGGTCTTAAATTATCATTACATCGTTACACCTCAGCTTTTTAACAACCTGTTGTGGACTAATATAGCTGGGTTCACGTGCAGTGAAGCAACAGACTTGCACTTGTCCAAATGAACGTGAAGTCGGACTTTTGATTTGCACTGACAGACATAAAGAATAAAACATCGTAAAACCGTCTCAGCTCAGACTGACTTCTTCATTGTTTTGTATTTTGTTCGTGTGCCATTTTATCGGAAAGTAAAGCACAACATCATGAAAAGCCTTTTAAGAATCCATGTTTTCATGACATTTGCAAAGTGGCAGAGGAATCAGAGCGTGTCTGAAATATGACTAACTCAGTGTTTCTCGCTGGATGTCTGTCTCTGTGAGTGACTCAGACTCTGCAGCTCTGCATGTTCCCTTGTGCAGTGTGCCAGTGCATCTCAAACATTATACCATGAGGAGGAGAGCGCTCCGCTGCCCGAGATAAACAGACGCCCTGAGATTACGGGGGTGAAATTGAACGCATATGAATGGTGGTAAATAGTCTGACTTTAAGTTATTTTGGATGATGGATGATAAACAAGATGATTGTGTTTCAGTTGGACTTTGTAGAGGACTTGATGTGTGAAATCGAGTTAAGTGCTCAGGAGGTGGAGGTTCCAGGCTGAAATAAAAATATATACCCTCGTGTCCTCGTGACACGAGGACGGATGTTTGGCAGCTGGATCTCGGCTTGGATGGAAAGGAAAGGTTGGAAACGTGTGTGCGTAAGTGTGTGTGTGTGTGTGTGTGTGTGTGTCTAGGGGGGTTGAGTGGAATGCATTGGTAGAAAGTAAGAGGAGAAATGCTTAGAGGCACAAAACATCTTCAGCATCTGCAGTACCCAGACACTTGACAATACAAATCATCTGCAAAAAGGGAAGTGCATTTGTGTATTTTTTTTTTTTTTTTGCCTTTAAAAGAAAATGTCTTGCAGCTCTGCTCCAGTCTCTCCCTCTCTGTCTCCCTCTCTGGGTATGTAAGCCGATACCCATTTCAAGTGGGTTACTCATGTCCAGCACATCCACACAAAGAGCCCGGATAAAATAAACACGCCGCGTCGGATATCTTGGAAAGAATCTGTCATGGGTTTGGGACTAATCACCTCCAGAAGGGGCTTGACTCAAAGCCTGAAATGTTAGCCCCTGCCGGGGAGCGCTGGCTGGGCCGGGCTGGGTTGGCTAGGCCCCGGGCACTGGGGATGGATCCGGAGGAGGGGGTGCCTTCCACAGGTCAGGACCAGGGGAGCAAGAGGGGCGGCTGTCCCGGGCCAGGGCCCGTTTACAGAGAACCGGGATCACGCAGCACCACGAGCCAGTTCACAACACGACACCGCACACCGCCTCTGCTGCCACCGCCGTCGCCACTGCTGCCTGGTCACCCTGTAAAAAGGCAGCAGGAGTCGTCTCGACCAGAACCGAGCCAGTTTAGACTTACACGTTTTTACCGACGGGGATCAGAAAACCCAGCGGGGCCGAGGGGTCCAAGGCAGAGGGAAGGGTTATGTTCTAACCACTGACCCCTGTCACTTTATCAGCTGATGTAGCTGCTGCACGTCATTCCTCGAGAACACCCGTCCAGTTTGATGAATTATCATGACAGGGGTGGAGGAGCGAGATAAGGATACTGGAAAGGAACACAACTGGAAATATTGTTGTAATGCAATAGGTTATTTGGACTGAAGCGGCCTCTGACTGCCAGTTGGCGGAGAGCAGATCCACGGCCATACTGTGCTCGGACCTGATTCCATTGTCAGGGATCGGTGTAGGAAAGTTGGGGATGGATAACGCACGACTTAAAATAAATACATGATAACATCGTGTGACGACGCTGTCACACTCAAATTATCGGCTGAAAAAATAAAAAATAAATCAGCTGTAATTTACCAAATGCTAAAGATAAATTGTCCATGTAATCTTTTAAATTTGCAGACAGCTGACTAAAATAAAAAAAATTAAAAAAAAGCATTGAAATAAGTTGTTGCTTGATCTTTGGCTGCACAGCAGTGAATCAGTTTAACAAGGGGACTCCTTCACAACTGATCCACAAAGAGGAGATCCACCCAAAGGAGACAGAGAGCAATGAAAAACATCCCACAGCTGCATTTCTTTTTTAACGTGAAACTTGTAATGACAGGCAAACATGCTGGGTTTCTCCACAGCTAATTAAGGGCTATTTCATGCTCATGGCAGCACTGGGTTTGGACCAAACGGAGAGAGATACTCCACCGGCCGCCTGTTGGCGAACGCTGTTGTTCCAGCGTCCCCTCTGACTGCTGGATGACCGCGAGCGTCCTGCTCTCTGGATGTGAGGCCTTGACCCTGGTGTGTGTGTGTGTGTGTGTGTGGGTGAGGGGGACACAGGAGAAAGATGGAGACAGGCGTCCCCCCCCCTCCCCCTCCCGCCCTGCCTCCAGCTCTTCCCTCCCTTTTATGTCCGGCCCGTGGATGTGGCTTCTCCAAATCATCTCTGCACCTCTGGGCAGAGCAGGAGGCCTCAGCAGAAAAAGATGGAGAGGAGTGTCGTCCCCTCCGACTATCAGATGACTTTACATCAGGGTCATTTTGAAGGCTGCAAGTCTATACCGACGGGTTATAAGCATCTCGTCATCATAGTAGCTTATAAGACAAAGTCCAAAGTCTGAGTGACCACTTGTGTTTCCTGCCCGGTCAGACTTCACTGTGAAAACAGTGGTATCAAAGGGGAAAAGAGACAAACTGCCGAAACTATGAAAATACCTGTAATATCCTTTGATCTGCTGATCTTTCCCAAAAGAGATCTCTGAACACCACTTACACACATCGTCAGCAAACTGAGGCTGCGTTTCCATTCATTTCATGCATCAGCCACAAGTACAGTGTGTGTTTCCATTAGTTCAACATGTCAAAATTAGTCGTAGGGGAAATTAGCTGGTGCAAATTACTAGGGGTGCAATGGATCAGAAACCTCATGTATTGGACCGGACCGCGGTTTGGGACTGTACTTTGGACTTTTGGACTTTTTTTTTATTTGGCTGGGGCGGTGCGCCTAACATGTTCCCACACTACACACACGACTTTTTTTTTTTTTTTTTCATCGATCGATCCGCGAAACACTTGTGTACCGATCCGTGGTCGAGCGTTTGGGTCTTCGCAGCACTTCAAATTACAGTTTGCTTGTTGCAGCTTTGGTGAGACAGGTGTCTGATCCGCACTGATTTCCCCTCCCTAGCTTCTAAAGTGTTACCAAATGTGTAGGGTGTCTTTGCTCCTACCTTTGATGGGATATCTGCTGTGAGGTGCAGGTCTGTTTCGTGCCTCTGCTGGACCCCGCTGGTAACTGCAGTTCCTGAACAAGGCGAGGCGCACAGAGGGATCTGCGAGAACGAGAGAAAAAGGGGTCAGAGAAGGACAAGGCAGACCCAAAACCAGAAGCAGGAAAGCAGAACTTAACATTCGGAAAATATTAGAACGGCGCTCTGGTTCCACTGAGGCGGATGCCATTTGGAGTTACGGCCGACATAGACCTGTGTGTCGGTGGAGCGAGATGACAAGAGCCCTGCTATTGGAATCATGCATTTGCAATTCTGATCAAAGAGCAGCCTCTCCCCCCCGAACATGAGCGTGGCATGATAACTGTGCCACGACTACTGTTTCTTGGAGCAGAGCAGAGGTGAGGTCACCTTTCACTGCAGCCGCACTCGAAAAACACCACAAAGAAACCGACTGCAAGAAAGAAAAGTCATTGTGGGATGAATTGTCAAGAGGTTTCTTGGCAGTCGCTATTTCCTTTGCAAGCTCTCAATAAGACCCAACGAGAGGCGACAGGCCTCGACTTCTGCTGTCTGTTATGGCTCGTTAACGTACATGGGGTGGAAAGGTCCGCTGCTGTTGAAGCACGGCTGGAGGAACAAAGATGATTATGACAAGAGGCGAAAATTAGTGTGGATTTTTTCCCTTTTAGAAAATGGATTTATGTCATAACCACATCTGGAGTCCAAAGATTAGGAAGGAGGAGAAAGACAAGAAACATTAGCTCAGGTGTAGAACCTGAACATTAGCTTGATCCAATCTACTGTGAGGATCAAAACTGTGATGGTACCTAATAGGTAAATCTCATGAGGGTCAGTGAGCCACTAAGCATTCAGCAGACTGAGCACAGACAATACAATTCTTCACACACTTCACCTCTAAATTTCTTCTGCTGTTGCTTCTTTGACTTCATCTTCTGAGCTCTCTTGAGCATCAGCTGAGCCGTGCGGCTGTCGGTGAAGCCCCTGAGGAACAGAGGACAAAAATATCACAGAAAATAAGAACAAACTCAAACATGAACAGATCAAAAACAGTCCACATCTCATAATATACACACAACGTAGATGACGTACCATTCTTGCAGAATCTTTTCCGATCTCGCAGAGCGACCACTGAGCGCTGACGATGAAGCAGGAGAGTTGTTTCTGAAATAAAGATTAAAAACATAACATGAGATGAGAAAAATGTCCAATAACACCACCACAGCCTGCCACTGTTGGTGAATGCACCTACTCCTACTACTCCACAAGTGGGTTTTGAGTGTTGCTTAAAAGCTACATTACCAATATTTGAAATGTGGAAGATGTTGAATTTAACTATGACACAACTAAGATGTGAGTTGCCATAGTTTTCACAGTAGTTTTCATGTGTCTCCATCGTTTCGTGGGAAACAGAAGTTAAGTGGTCGTCTTCCTTCCTGTGGGTCGTCTTACCTGTTGGAGCTCTCTGGAGAAACTCTCTGCTCAGTGCAGTCGACTGGTTCTCCCGTCACCCAGGCCTGCTTCGGCCTCCATACTGGTAGAGGTGGAAGTGTGTACTGGGACGATTCAGGAAAGGGCTCCAGAGGCTGAAATGTAAGTGTTCAAAGTGTTGTTTTACAATCAGATTTTAACTTTAGAAATTTTATGAAATATCATATGAGAAATTTGTGACACTGAAGGTTTATATGGGAGAATCAGAGTTAGAGCTCTGTCTAGACAGCATAGAGTGCTCAGTATACCCTGAGGAAAATGAAATATCATGTATACAGTAATGTCCAGTTTTATTTAACTCGTGCATGTTTTCTTTCAAAGTGTTTGGCTGACACAAGGCAAGTTTTCACTCTCGAGGAATGCTCATATGTAAGTCAAACTAACAGCTTAATTTCTCTCCAGATCCCATTTTCTCTTTGTCCGAGCGCTAAATTGTTCATCCCGGCCTTTGATGTGTACCTCAGTGTCAACACATTGAAGCCAGCCACGACAGCAGCTGCACCGCATCAGCTGGCCGAAAAGCAGCTACCATGATGTACAACGCTGAGCATGCTCCAAAGAAAAGATCCACCAAGAGGTAAATGAAGGAGGGAGGGGGGAGACAACACAGGACCACAGTCGGCCAGTGTGAAAAATGACATCTGCTGGTGCTGAGCAACCTTCAGCCCTCCAGGAAACAATCTTGTTTTTCAAGGGAATAAATTCCAAGATCAATCAGGGGAGCGTGAGGCAAATACTGGAGGGGGCAATAACTACGATGAGAGAGGGGCAGAGCAGGAGAATAAGTCTTCCACTGACATCACACGGGGGCTGGTAAATCCCAAAATTCATGGGCCATTTTCACTATATCACAAGTCCACTAGGTTTTAAGGACGTGAGAGAATTTCCCGGGACAGTTACTTCACCTTCAGAGAGAGAGGGTCCTCTGACCGGGAGTGAGCGAGTCTGGAGGGTGAGTCCAGCGTCCAGTGTTTCTCCAGTGCTGCCTTTGTGGAAACACAAGGAACAAATGTATTTCTTCATAATTTTTATTTTATTTTTACTACATTTTGTATAAATAGTGTATATATAATATATAATAGTGAGGGGAGTGCTTCAGTGTCAACAACAGGTTAGAGTGATAGCTCATAAAGATTTGTGGATGTGAGTGTCTTTGTGTGTGGTGTGTCTTTATGGCTGCACTCTGGATGTCTTTGTGTGTGAGCCTCTAAGTACATGCACAGGTGTTTGCACATTTGTGTATGTGTGTAGTTGTGGATCTTTCTGCAGGTTTGTGTATCTGTTGGGGCACCGGTGGGTGGCTGAGGTGGTGGTGGTGGTGGTGGTGGTGGAGGGGGTTACCGAACCATGAAAGTGAATAACACTTGAACTTGTGTGCATACCTCATCAAGGACAAATTCATCCACGTCTACCTCCTCAAAGGTTTCGTCCTCCTCTCCGCTGTCGGGGCATGTGACAGCAGCGAGAGCAGATGCGAGCCTCCTCCTCAGAGCGAAGCCCCTCCAGAACGCCTGGAGGTACCCGGAGAAAAAGACATAGAAGAAGAAGAAGAAGAAAAGGTCTAAATCACGGGGCAAACGTAAATATTGTGTGTTATCCCATTAGGGAGATAAAACATGTTAACCCCTCTTTTAATTGCTGAGTGTTCTGCTGACTGAACTCTGCGTGACTCCGGGCTGCTCCGAGACAAATGGAGCTCCAGTGTGCCTCTAAATCCTCCAATTCCCAATGGACTTGAGGGTGGGGGGTGGTGAGGGGTGAGGGGTGGGGGGGGGCACGCTTTTCTTCAAACTGAGCCGAGCAGGAATCCTAGAACTCTTACTACCACACTTCTTTGGAATCTGATTAATCACTCTGTACAACCCCAACATGCATACACACACTACTCTACTACTACGCCGCCACCCCCACCCCCAGCACCACCCCCGCCTCTGTCTCTGAGAGCCCTGAAGGACTCATCAAACATTTTTTGTGTTGAGAGGGGGATTTGGGAGAAGTGTTGAGTAGCATGTTTTTTAGAACTGCAGCTTGTATCTGTGCAGAGGATTAGCCGAATAAGCCTCCGCGGCACGTATCAGGTCTGAAGATGGATGTTCAGAGGTGAAGATGAGATCTCTACTGTGTGAGAGTGAGTTCAGTCTGTGTTTTATTCTGTGCTTCCAGGGTAGATGACGCGTAATTCAAACGTGGATACTGTGCTTATTTATATCCATTTTGAATATCAATTAGGCCCCATGCATACCTTTTGAAAGCAAACCCTAAAGCAGATGTGAATAGTGGACATCTCCTGGGAGAATCTGATTAACACCACAATAAAAAAGTCTTCTGCTTTGTTTCCAGTCCTGCACCAGCTGTATGTCAGCAGGATGCTGAGTTGTCTGTGTCCTTTCTAAATAGTCCAGATTGACAGGGAATACAGTGGAAATGGCTGAACACGACAAAAAACATGATTTAAGCCACAGGTGTATCCACAGCGAGAAAAGCAACTGATGCAGCTGAATTTCTGTCCTGTAATTTAGAGTATGACTCAACATCTTGGATCGAAGCCTCTGTGAGCTTTGTAACCGGCTGCAGTGCTCTGCAGACTTTCTGTCAATGTTCTCGGTTGGTCCTGAGCAGCAGCTTTGTGAATTCAGAAACATGCAGTTCCAACAGTTTTACCTGGATGATAGCTGCTGCACGATTGTTGACATAGGAAGGTCCCGACTCTGGCTCTCCCTCATCTCCCCCTCCCCCCTCAGTCGTGGGGGGGCTGCTGACGTTCCCACATTTCTGTCTGTATTTCCTCCACCACTGCTGAATCACAACTGCCGCTGTGCTGCTCCAGAAAAGACACATGCACACACACAAAGTACAGAGACACAAAGTGAGAGATATGTATGATGTCATTGCATCTTGGTCTTTCAGAACATAAATTTATTCTCGAGCTGACATCTGGAGAGCAGGACCCTGGAGACTTCCAGCCTGTCCAGAGCCACCCTTCATATCGACGATCCATCGTCCTCCCAAAGATAGCGCCGTGTTAATGATGAAGCTGCGTGTTAAAATGAATAAGATGTTCAACATCTTCTGCTGTAAATCAAATAGAGGAGGCTCCAATGATGACAAATGCTCCGCCAGCAGAAACTAATAAAATGCTGAGCTGCTATAAAAAGTCTTATATAAAAAAAAAACGAGGGCGCTTGCTCTCAGTCAGCTGTGTCCAGTTGTATACCATAGAGGAATCTGGAGGCTTTCATTACATCAGCTGACCTCACTGGTTTGTTTTAACGGGATACCGTTAAAGGGAATAGATGAACAGAAATGGAAACTACTGACTCATAAAATTTGGTGAATTACTTTTTGGGGTCCAGGTCTTGGTGTTTGAACACAGGTGACGTTGCCGTTGTTGTAGCAGCGTCCGCATCACGCAAACTCTCTGCTGACAACAACGTCTCCTCTGAAGTCCACTGGTCCAGAGTGACTGGTGCGACATTTTCGGCAGACTCCCTCGCTGAGTGCTCCTCGGCATTGTTACTGTCCACGTCCGGTGTTTCCTCAGGTGTTATTCGCCCCGCAGAGTCAGTGGTGTCGCCATATTCGTGGGCAAACCTCTGGTCCACGGCCAGCTTCAGAGTCTCAGCGAGGTGTCGGCAGGAGCTTTTCACAGCATCCAGGTGAGATGAGGCGTTACTGTGAATATACACACACACACAAATACAAACACACTGTTTTAGCCTCATTGTGTTCAGTATATCTGCAGAAATAAAAACCCTAATGACCCACACAGTCTCCATGAATCACATTCATGCCTACAAGAATTTACCCTAAGCAGTGAATTTTCTCCTCCAACAAAAGTTTCTCTGGCGGCGTCTTTAGAGCTGACTGGATCAGGGTCAGAATTGCCTGATTTAAGGTGAAGATGGGTTTGATTGTTTTGAAATCATCTACGCAGGAAAAGGAAAATGTTTAATTTCTAAACAGATTACTCTTTAAAGACAAATACTCCTCGGTTTATGTCGATATCTTTGTTTACAAGACTCTAACCAAGTGTTACAAAAATGGTGCTTCATTATGTTGTAAACATTAAATCACTTGAAGAAGAAGCAGATGCAGCTTCAACAATTATTAAACTTTGGTATTTCACATGAGGTTCAGATTAATGCTATTAAGTCAATTTGTTGTGCATGCAATTTAATACAATGCAAATTTTGCAACAAAGACAAATCTATAAACATCTTCTTGACCAGATAACATGAGTTGAGGTGAGTGCACTGAGTGTGTGTGTGTGTGTGTGTGTGCCTCCATGCACTGTGTGTTGCCTAATACCATATAATGTCTCTTTCATTGAGGGGATAAACTGACTACAAAGCCACCTCAATGGAAACTTAATGAATCTATTAGCAATGCTTGGCTCTGCTCCACCCTGAGGGGCCCCCGAGACACTTCAGTGCCCAGCCAGTCTGCGGGGCTTGTAGCCTTAGGTAGCACGGCTTCTTCCTCCCTACAAAGACCTGGCTCTTCGCTCTCAGTGGGACAAGAAAGAGAGGAGTCGGGGAGGTTCAAAAGGACTGTGACACAAACGACCCCTCCTCCCTGTACCTGCTGGTTCACTGCAGGGTCACCAAAACAGAGAGCACAGAGAAGATTTTATAATGGTGAACATGCACTGTGTATCCTTGTGTGTAGATGGGAAAATCTGCATTTAAATGTCAGGACATTTAGAGACTAACTGGACAGAATAAAACCAGCACAAGAGCAACGTTTTTAGACAGACTAGGCAACATGGGAAGCAGGCCTGTATCTCTATGAAATGAACTGTGATTGAAAAATTTGCAGCTCCCAAATTATGTGTGAATCAAATGTCTGCATTCAGAGCCAAAGCCAGAAGTGGAGTTTCTTTAACTTAGCAAAGTGGAAAGTAAGAGTGGGGAGGTAGAGATGATGGATGGGAGTGTAGCACATCCCACATTCATGCACGAGACAAGCGGAAATGGATTTATTCTTGGATCGAAGCTATGGAAATTTGCAACATCAACACATTTATTGAAGTGTCTGACATTGGCTGTAAAGGCAGCTCCTTTAAGACAACATTAAAGATTCATTCTGCTATACTGCAGAGATTTCCATGCTGTTCAGTAGCAACTTTCTGAGGATTTCTCCATCATACGTGATCACAGGAGGAAATATTTGTTTGATGCATCCACTCTGGTTCAGACACTTGCTTTCCAAGTATGTCTTTGTAATGAATGACTGAAGGAGATTTTACTTTCAGCAAGTTGCATGTGAGAAATAAAGGCACTTTGTGAGGAGTGTAATATTCAGACTATAATGTACACTCTGTAAAGAAAAGCTGTGAAACCATAGCCCTGATAAACCCCATGGTTTCCCACCTTACAGTCAGCAGTGGCCTGGCGTGTGGCACTCCTCTTACCTCCCCTAAACCTCAGTCTGACACGAGGTCAGGCCAGGGGTTAAATGGCTGTGTTGGTCCCCAGAATGGCTCATTGTCCAGAGGCCAGAGGGGTAAGAGGGCACACAGCGAGGGGTGAAGCGCAGGGAGCGCCGCACCAACGCCCCCCCTTCGAGCCATGGGAGTCCTCGGTGTGACCCGTGCGTGTAGCCGCCGCCACGTTTCATCTTTTGTGCTGTGTAATTTGGAGGGGTCATGAAGACAAGCAGAAAGTTGACCACTGTTTTAAGTGTTGGTGGTCCGTCCGTCGTGCACAGGGCCATCAATGCGTGTGGAGGCCGGTGACATCGAAGGACTTGTGAAAATAGATGGACGTTGTCTTTAGGCTCACTACGCCCTGCGTATCAGACATAACAAGGGGAGAGCCCACATTCCTGACGGCCTGATGTCTGTCTGACTGTCTGATCAGCACATGACTGAAGAAGAGTCATACAACCTCTAATAAATCAACTTATTTCTCTTGAGGAAAATAAAAGATATTTTGCATAATTTGGCGTAAAATCAATAATTATTTGACCCAGAGCAATAAATAAATATATAAATAAATCTGAGCTAAGTGTTTTCCCCCCTCCTTACTGAGTGGCTTCCAAGCTGTGACCAAATCTGTCATCAAGACATTTCTCTTTACCAACACAGATAATGTGAGTGTTTTATCTAACCGACCTGAAAAGCAGAGGCACACAGAGTTAATCTCTGGTGTCATTCTAACAGAAACTACTTTTTCTGAGATAAAAAAATACAATTTTTGTCCTTTGTGAGTCCAGGCCTGTGCTCCTCCTCCACACTAGACTCTCTGGTAAGACCAGGAGTCGGTGCTTTTTCTCTTACCTGAGCTCCCTGCTGTGCTGCTGCTGTAAATCAAGAGTCTGCTTTAGCTGAGCCTGACAAAACGCGAGGAAGCCGCCTGAGGCCGAGCTGACCCGTGGAACAGCAGGGGCTGACATAAAGGTGTCTGTCTCCTGGGCATCAGTGGCTCTCAGGCCGGCTACGGCCTGCTGCAGAATGGAGCTGAAAAAAAGAGAGAGGACCGGGTTCAATATCCAAACAAAGCCAAGTTTTAACATCCTTAATGTTTTTTAGTTGAAACAATATCAAGCCTTTTGAAATGGACAATAATTTCCAGCAAAAGGTTATAATTTTGCTTTTTAAACAAACAACTTATTGACATCCTGTGCAAAACAAATACAGGCTGAGATTAGTCAGAGAGGTTCAGTCAAGGCTGCAGGAGAAGACATGAGGCTTCTGCCCTCAGGCTTGTGCCATGGGGCACCGGTATGATTTGACTTTCTGGTCAATAGGCCTCGCAGTCGAGATGTTTGCAACTTGTCCTGAACAGATTTCAGTCTTTTTTGTTAGTTGATTTGCTGATACAACTTTCCAGCTCTCCATGGTGTTAGTTAATGATCGCTGCCTCATTAAAATCCAGTGAATCATACCTGTGAATAATCTGTATGCAGACCTTTGCTCTAACACAGACAGACAGGACAGTTTTCTGTCCCACTGAGGACGCTCATCGTACATGCTGTTCTCTCTTCTGAGTGTATTGTACATTTTGTCCTCCAGACTTAACTTAACTAATCCATTTACCGTGATTTGGTAAGTTTGTTGAACTTCGGCCGCTGCTATAAATGATGCACACTGTGACCTGGCATCAAAACCTAAATCCATTTTCAGACAATTAGTGTAATTGTTTACGTTATTCTACCTCAAACCGTAGTTACTACACAGCTACTTTGGGTGAAACCCGCCAACAAATGGAAGATGTTAGGTACTATTAGTCTTTAAAACTGGAGGGGAGCCCTGAAAGGCAGCGAGTCTGGGGGAGAGGTAACCGCTGCCTGAGGCTAAGGATGTACAAGCAGAGGAATCCCAACTATCTGCCAGAGAAACAGACTCCGAGCATCCACCAGCGGAGCGCAGGTCAAATGTGGTCTGTTTTCAGTGGGAAAATGTGGAGCTGGAAACTCTACAGGACACTTGGGAACAGCAACAATAAAATCCATAAAAATACAAGGCCTCGGGCTATGAAGTCGATTTTTTAAAACATTTATGAACAACTGGGTTCCTCAGAATTGATTCCCTGAGCACCACATGCTCTTAAATCGTGCTACCATGTCACCAGAGGAGGATAAAACATGTGTTGAGGGCAAGCTTTTCATTTCACCAGCTCATAATGTGTGTTTTAGTGAATATTCCATATTGTAAGCCACAAGATGTTTTATCAATCCATGGCTACAAGAGATTTTTAAGGGCAGCTCTCTTCAGATAATTTAAAACAAAGCTCCATTTTACATTATATCAGCTCTCCACTGCACTTTATTGTATCAAAACCACTGATTGTGAGACGTATAAAGACAAAGCAGAGATGATTAATTCCAGTTAAAAAACAAAAACAAAACAAGGAAGGCTGATGGTGGCGTCATCATGGTGCTTTATTTCCATCTATATTTGTGTTTGTGCTGTAAAATCCCTTCCTCCATACTACGCCCTGATAGCATGCAGAGTTTCCCCGACCACAGTGCCACCCTGAGTCAAAGTTGCAACCACAGAGGACGGGATCTGCGAACTGTCAGGAGGGATACGGTTTTGATGTGGCCCACTTGGTCTCCCTGACACAGATCAGGGATTAGATTCCCGCCCTCGGGCCGTGTTGTCTGGGCTGGCTGTCTTCAAATGAAGCTCCAAAACCCAAAACGGGACCTTTTGATTATTACGTGAGCTCAGTGAGCTGCAGATTGTTAATTCAATTCAGGAGTGGACGCCACTTCAGACCCACTTGGCAGAATACACAGTAGATCTGTGCACAGAATAAACAGATGCCATGTGGATGATTCTTACTAAAGAATTGGGGGGTGGTTTCAGAGGGACAACGCAGCAACAGTTAAAAACCTAAAGCTGTTAATCCTGCTGGACTTTTGTAAATGTGTTTTTTTTTTTGAGAGAATCACCCAAACTTATGGTTTTTCATTTACGCAAGGAGCATCACAATTTAGATGCTATGAATCTCCCTCTCTCTCTCTGTCCTCACAGCTTGACCTACATTGACTTCACTTGGACTTCAACCTGAATCTTTCCTCAATTGATATAAATTTCGTCCTCCTTTCTGAAGGGGAAACACTGGTCCTGGCTCACATTCCTTCATCCTCCTCCTCCTCCTCCACTGGCCCGTACGTACGAGCACAGGTCCGTATTTCATTTAGTGAAGACTTCCTCCAAAACACCGGCTCATAAAGTGGCCCTGATTAATCAAGGCCCAATGTTTTCTTCTTCCACATCTCCCGGATCGAGGGGGGGGGGCTGCCTACAGGGAGTGAAATTCTTAGCGCTTGCCTTTTGGTGCTTTAATTTAGCCGGTGTTATCACTGGCTCAGGATGAAAGGGGCAGGGGCATAAGTGTGGAAATACAGAGGGTTAATTCCAGCGCTGGCACTGCAGGTTAAGTAAAGTTCAATGAAATATTAAGGTAATGTTTCACTTAAGGCTTAAGGTGGAAAAAAACTGTTTTTAGCTGTTTTGTTTTTTTAATAAACAACCAAGAGAAAGGAAATAAAATATAAAAAAACAAAAAAACAAGGATTTTATAATCAAGCACCAAATGTTCAACAAGAGCAAATGACATTCAACTCTTCTCTGTTATGATGCTGCTGATTTATTTAAAGCTCCAAATGCTGTTGGGTAAACATCCCATAAAACATCTTTTTAAACTGGGCTTTTTGGAGAGGCAAGCAAAGTATAGTTTTTCATATTTTGTATATTTTTCCGTTACTACATGGGTGTGAGTAACTCCCTCTGAGAACCTGTAACAGCTGAGATCATTTCTTATGACAGGCTGACAAAAGCACGAGGAACATAAAGCCATCATCGCATATTTTTCACATAACTCACTGCAACTTGTCTTAACATGGGAGAAGTATTCAGGCGCTGTGAGCGAGTGAATGACCAAATTGAATGACACTGAAAAGAGGATAATTGATTTCTCTGTTGTATCAATATTTTGGGAATTAACGAGCACTTAGCATGACGTACACGCGCACAGATGTCGGTGGCACGTCGCCGTAATCTAATAGCAGGCGCGGATCACAGCGCTAATCCTGGGAAGGGGAGAGGAAGGCCTGTGTTCTGCTGGAATGTTTAGACTACCTGAGCCAATAGACCGAATTTGTGATAGAGAAATACTGGATTTTCACTGGTATGTCACTTTGAACATCCATCACAGCGAGCGATATTCCTGCAAGGGGAAGCTGAAACCGAAGCTTTGCTCCTTTTTTTTTTTTTTTTTTTTTTTTTTTAAACCAAAAATAATTTCCAGGAAGAGCTACGGAAATTTCTAATCATGCCATCTTGATACGAAAACTAGCATGGAAGGTACTACAGAGGCAAACATGCTAAAGTGATGGGCGAACAGCCTTTCAGTGAATTACTGTACTATACTGGTGCGTTCAAGTCAGCTGAATACAACAGTGCCGCCTCATGCATCCTGAATGCAAACAGGCAAACAGTTGCAGTTGAGATAACTGAATATTTACAGTAGCCCCCCCCCGTGTCATTTGCTCCGACCCCTTCGTCCAGGCTCCACCTTACCTCCAGCTGCTCTCCTGCTCAACAGGATTCCCAGTGAGGTGGACCTCTCGAATGAACCGACATCCCTCCAGACTCTCACACACATTCTGCAGCTCTTAAGAGAGAGAAAGGCGGAAAAACAACTTCACCACGTCAACGCCAATATCTGTCACCCTGTTCCTCACTTTCACCAGTGTCTCCGCTGGTTATGCAGAGTCACATCAACTGGATGACATAAACAACTGGATGCGCTAAAGAGACTCAGAAATGTTATTTCCATGGAGTCATTATCCTGGACAGGCAGCACAGAGACAATATAAATGCAGCAGTGTAATAATAATAAATAAAAATGATGGAACCAGCAGTGTTTATGTTTAAAGGTTTGGTCTAAATCTAAATTAATTGCTCTCCTAATTTCAGAGAGTTCAATCTGCAGCTGAGTGGGAGTGGGGGATTTGAAAGTGGGAAGGTGTTTGAGCATGATATCAGTATCTGGGTGCAGGCGTCTCATAATAACAGTACTAATAATGATGAACTGTGTACAGAAAACAGAAAATTAAAATCCAAAAAAATCTAAAATCATTAGACGAAGTAAAGTCAACAATTTGCAAGCAATAGTCAGCAATACAGTCGGTTTAATCAAGACAGTATGTTACCTGCCACGCAGTTGAATTGAAGATCCAGATCTGTGAGGGACACAAAATCAGCCATGGAGGGCAGGAGGGTAATTCTAGAAAAGACAGACACATGCTGTCGCTGTTTCAAAAGCTGCACTTCATGTTGATGTCAAACAGGAACATTTGGAAACAATGTGACTGTTTTTTTTTTTCAAGCAGATAATGTTGGATGAGTCACCAAAAAATTTATTGAGTTTGAAATTTTTCCTATTGAATTACTGCAGGAAAAAAAAAGAGACAAGCACAAAGTTGCAGTTTGGTTATTTTCTCTTTTGTAGGCCTGGTGGAAAAATACCTGTTCTGAGCCACGGAGAGGTGGTGCAGGAGGGGGAGCCAGCAGCCGGCCAGGCCCTGCAGGGAGGAGATGCTGTTGTCGTCTAGATGTAGCTCTCTGAGGAGGATGTGGTTGTTCAGAGTCGGGGGCTGACGCACAAACAGGGTGAAGTTGTGAGATAACATGGTAACAACGAGGGGTTAGACTAACTTCACACCGCAGCTGCTGGTCCAACAGCAACTGATCCATCACTGTCAGCTGTTTCAGTCCTGCTGTGTTTACAGTTCATCAAGGACCACATGGTGCCTTTGGAAACACTGAGGAAGAATATCTTGAAATTATTTTTTTTTTTTTTACATACAATAGCTTTTTTTTTGACTTTACTTTATCGGTGAGATTCACTCCCTCCACTGTGAACAGAGGAAATCACCTTCAGTAAATGCCCATTTTTCCAACAATCCTTTGAACTGCATCCTCATAAAGACATTTTGACTTCACTAAACTGAAGCTGATATCATCATGTTGCAGCTGTGACTCACGCACCATGTTTATGCTTTCTCCCTCTCTTTTTATCCAGTTGAATAATGGAAACACTCAACAATAGATCAGCTTGAAGTTCCTGTTACTGACAGGTTAAAATTCTTTGTTCAACATGTAAATATAAATTGGAACTTACTTTGTTAGTTTAGTTTGTTATTTTTCATGAAGGTGAAGAAAACTCTGAAAGTTTTCTGCAGAGTGACATGTGTTCCCAAGCAGAGGTCTGTATTTTTGTCTGGACGATCAGGATAGATTTTTATAAATCTGATCTGGTCAAGGTGATAACACGATCCCCTGAACTGGCTTACTCTCTCATGAGTTGATGGTTTCAGTAAATCAGCTTATATGTGCTTGAACACTTTTATTATTAGTTTTGACACTCATGCTGGCTGTCTAATTTACATGGGTTTTATCATTCTGACTGGCCTCAGATACCAACCCCGACTCTGACATTTTGGGTTTGTGGTTATAAAAACCAACGAGGGGAATGTTGTGTTTTATTTTAGTATTTGGATATTTGAAAAAGGGGGAAAAATTCTTGTTATGAGCAGCAAATAAAAGATTTTAAAATATTTTTTTTCTTATTTTTTCCATGTGAAATCCCCACATCCCTGCGTACAAATGATTTACATTCTCACAAGATGAAAACAGAATGATGTGAGCTTAATTCAATAAAAGCTTTTCGGTCCCTCACCTCCCTCAAACATCCAAATCACTTTCTGTGCAGGTCTCACAGAGCTGCAACAAGGAACAGTGACATCAGATCCAGCACTTTCACTTCATCAGCTGCTGCTGTTTGTTTTTTTGTTTTTTTTTTACCTCAGCCAGGCTGTTGGCTCTCAGGTCCAGTGTCTGAAGCAGAGCACTGTTCTCCAGACCCTCCACGCTCACCAGGTGGTTGTGTGAGCAGTCCAGGTGAAGGAGGGTGTAGACATCCCTCAGCCCTTTGGTGCTGATCAGCTGATTGTGATCCACTGACAACCTCTGCAGCCTCTTCATGGACTCCAGGCCGGCTGGGGATGACAAAAAAAAAAAAAGAGAAGCCACTTGATTCAAGAATAAAACGTTATAGTAGCTGAATGTGCAGTTCAGTGCATTTAACCTACTGCCCGGCCAATATCTATTTATGACTTGAGTCCTGCGGCTCGGGGCCCAGGGTGAGCTCAGTAAATAAATCACATTTCAATACAGGAAAAGAGAAGAAAAGAAGAGAGAGGCTGCCCTCTTGTGGAGAGTTGTGGACATGTCAGGAGTTCAGGTTTGTCAGGCATCATCTCAAGCTGCTACTGTACAGATGTAATAATCTATAAAGAGTTAAAGACCTCATATGTCAGATATTATTGTCTCTGGTTTTACAATAAATATGATGGATTTCTGATTTACTTTAAAGGTCTCACCAATGCGGGTGATAGTGTTGTGTGACAGGTCCAGAAGATCCAGATTTTCAGCACCAGTTAAACCGTGGATGGACGTCAACTTGTTGCGGCCGAGTAGAAGAACTTGTAAACTGGTCATGTTTTCACAGTCCACAAAAGAGATGTTGTTTTCCTGAGAGAAAACAAATGAATCAAAAACAAAAAAAAGGAAAAGAAACCCAGCAGCAGTAATGACTCACACACTGACTGAATATTCACCTGTACGTCGATGTAGCAGAGCTGTGCGAGGTGCTTGATGCCCTCCAGGGACTTGAGGCCACAGCGCCTGAGGGTGAGGGCCTGAAGGTGAGGACACTGAGCGAGTGTGGATAAGCTGCAGCCGGGCAGATCCTCCAGGGTCACCGTGGTAACCTGGATGAGAGGCAGAGGCTGCGTCAGGTTTTTAAGTGGTTTCACTTCAATGTTGAGACTTACTGTAAATCGGCATGTGAGACAGCGCACGGGGATCTGTAATTATCACATTGAAGATTAAACAGAGACGAGCATGAAATGAGTTAACTCTCATACAAAGTACAGTCTTTGATGAAGCTGGGTGACATCAGCAGGATGTGCAGCGGTGTTTTATTTTCCTCTTTAGTCTTAAATTCAATGCAAAATTAGATCACATGCTATTAAATATAATATAAATTTGCACTTCAGGGCCAAATCCTCCAAACTTAGACCAAACAACTTTCATAAACATTGTCTCTCTGTATCGTTTGTAGGTGTGTTACCTCCTGCAGAGATGTGCAGCCGGTGGACTGCAGCAGAGCGTGTGGGCAGAGAGGAGGCAGACCTCTGGCCTCGGCCGCCCTCCTCGCTCCTCTTCCACTTCGGACGCCTCCTTTCTGCTTCCTCCTGTTCTGGAGGGAGAGTTTGGACCAGGGGACGCAGTCTTGCATCCAGGACAGTCTCTTGTGCTCTGTGCGCTCTGGGAGGCACACAGGTAGAGAGCTGGAGGAGGCGTAATGCTGCACAGTGTTACATGTGGAGGTCTGGTTCAGGTCGGAGCAGGTGGAGCAGGTGGAGCCGGCTGTGGACTGGCTGTGTGACAGACCAGGACTCGGGGAGGTCAGCGTGCTGCTGTCTGCCGGTGGTGACGTCGGGGAGTTTCTGCTCGTCTCTGTGCTCTTGTGATCATTTTGAGTTTTCATCTCACTCTCTCTTTTCTGCTCCTGCAGCTCCTTCGCTCTCATCACCCTCTCCTCCTCCTCCTCAGTGTCTCCCACTATAACCTTGTGTCTTTCCTCCTCTCCTCCTCTGAATCTCCTTTCTTCTTTTCTTATGTTTTCTACTTTGATTTTTATCACATCCTCCGTCTTCTTCACCTCCTCCTGCCTGTTTTCTTCATCTTTTGTTTTCCTCTCACGCTCCACTTTTCTGTTTTCTGTTTCATGTGCTTTATTCCATTCTCTCTCTTTTCTGGGGCTTTTTTCTTTTTCTCTCTCTTCTTCTTTCCTTTGTCCTTCTCTACCATGTCTCCTCTCCTCATGCTGTTTGATCTTTTCTTCATCCTTGAGTTTATTTTCTTCTATTTCTCTCTGTTCTTCTTCCTTTCTCTTTTTCTCTTCCTTTGCCTTTCTTTTTTTGTCATGTTTTCTCTCTTCCTCCTTACACCTCATGTCTTCCTGCTCTCTCCCCTCCTCTTCCTCTCTTCTCCTGTCTTTGTCATCATTTTCTATCCCCTCGGCCTTTGGACCCATTTCTTCTTCATTTTCCCCTCTTTCATCTCTCTCCATCTTCTTCCCTGTCAGCTCTATCATTTGTTTCTCCTCTTTCTTTTTCCTTGTTTCCTCCTCCTCCTCCTCTCTCTCTTTATGCCTCTCCATCTCCCTTGCTTTCTCATCATTTTCTGTCCTTTTTCTTTCCTCCTCTTCCACTCGTCGCCTCTTCTCTTCTTTGAGTTTTATCTCTTTTATTTTCCTGTCTTCCTCTCTCTTCTTCATGTCCTCCTCTATCTTGTTTTTCTCCTCTTCTCTTTTCCTGTTTTCATCTTCTTCCATTCTCATCTTTTCCTCCTTTTTCTTACTCTTCTTCTTTGAGTCTCATTTCTTCTAGTTTTCTCTTTTCCTGCTCTGCTTTCATCTTTCTGTTCTCTTCCTCCACCTCTCTTTTTATCATCTCCTCCTCCCTTTTCCTCTCCTCCTCTCCTCTTTATCATCCTCCTTCTCCTCTTCTCCTCTCTCCTCCTCCTCCTTTCCTTTTCTCTCCATCTCTCTCTTTATCATCTCCTCCTCCCTTTTCCTCCTCTCTTCCTCCTCCTTCTTCCTCTTCTCTCCTCCTCCCTTTTCCTCTTCTCTTCCTCCTCCCCTTCCTCTTCTCTTCCTCCTCCCTTTTCTTTTCCTCTCCCCCTCTTCCTTTATTCTGTTTCTGCTGCTCCTCCTCCCTCCTTTTCCTCTCTTCTTCCACTCGTTTCTGTAAGCTGCTGATCAGCTCCTGATGAGTTAAAAGAAAACAAAACTCAGTTCATTAAAACGTTCACTGTAAATGAATAAAACAAACAAAATATTCTGCCACGAGTCTCAACATGGACAAGCTGTCGAAACAATGACAAACTGCAGATGATAATCGACTTCTCTGAAATTACATCATTATTATACTTATTGTTGTCATCAGACACACTGGGAGCCCCCGTCTCTGTCTGTGTAATCAGGTTTACCTGCTGAAGGAGAAACTCCTGTTCAAGTTTTTCCTGAGCTCTCTTCTGCATCAGCTCCAGTTCCTTCTGTTGTAGCTGGATACAGGAAGAAACAATAATACAAAGGTAAACGTAAGAATTGTATTCGTTATATGTTACAATGGATTTTTACTGTGATATCTTTTTTTACACAGCATAATTGCCTGGATTCCTGTTTTTCAGTTGCTACAAAAAACCTGCATCTGCTATATTAAGAAGTGAGTCCCACGTGACTCACCTTCTCTGTCTCCATTATCTTCCTCAGCTCCTCCTGGAAGTCTCTTTCTCTTTGTCTCCTTTGCTCCTCTTTCATCGTCTGCTCACACTGCTGCCTCTCTCTGACTTCTCTCTGGTGCTCACCGTTCTTCTTCATCTCTTCCTCTTTCATTGAGCTCTTTAGGGTCCTCTCTTCAAATTCAAGATATTCCTCACATCCCATATATTCATGTGTTTCAGCCTCATCTATGAAGAGTGCGAAAATGAAGTAGTTAAGCAAGCAGGAAGTTTCCATATCATCTAATGTTAATTATATGCTATGGTCTAGTAGCAGTAACAATCGTCCAACTAGAACCCAAGTAGAACATTTTCATCCACTGAAACAGTATATATTCATATCAAATATAGCAAATGAAAGGCTTCGCTGCTTATAAAATATAACCCTCTACTCTATTTTCTGTTTAAAAGGTGGGAACATGTACATCTGCAGCATTACTGCTCCACATTACAGCATTGAACAGGAACAAAAGTGGGACAACAGTGACCTCTTGTGAGCAAATACTCAACTACCAGAGATGTTTCAGGGGTTTTTATCAGACCTCCAGCAACAAGGTCAACCAGTGCAGTGAAGAAGAAATAGTGTGCTTCACAGAAGCATTTAACAGTCACTAGATTTCTATATTTGAACCTGTCGAAACTTGCCTTTTTCTTCTGCTTGCAGGGTTTAAATAAAGCCAGGCTTTACAAACTCCCTGCAGAAAAACGCCCTGCATGTTGTGTCACTCCTGCTGGGTTTACTGAATCGAGCATTTTCACTTCATTTTTTTCTAAACATGCACTGTACTGTACCCTCACTGCTGGGACTCGCTGATACATTGTCAGCAGAAAGTGCTTCTGTCTCTGTGGGTGCAGGCAGGAGACGAGTGTCGGCAGAAGAGTCATTTTCCTCATTTCCTGTTTCACATGTAACCTGTGTCGGACAAAAAGCAGATATTTACAGTAGCTACCTGCAACGTGTGGGCCCACTGCAGACTGGATGGGTCATACAGTGACAGACTTTAGATCATAAACAGAGACATGTACCTGCATCTTCAGTTTCATCATGTCCTTGTCGAGATTATAAGGCAAGTTTATCACGTCCTCGGTGTGATGTGATGCAGCGAGGTCTGAGATGATGTTCAAAGAAAAGACAGATGTCATTAACCATAATGGGGAAAAGCATCAAAGTCATTTTGATGGGATCATCTACTGCACAGTACACGGTGTCCTGAAGCTCTCATTAAACAACAATGCTGCACCCAGCAGGATCACAGGAAAGAGCCTTCAGAAGTATAACATTGTGCTCTCGCTATTCAACATGTTTCCATACCTTGAGGTCCATCAAGGATGAACTTCTCACAGTCTGCTGCTCTGCTTTTTGAAGTTTCAAAGTAGCTGAGCAGGGATGGTGGAAAATCATCTGAGTCCTATAATCAGAAATTCAGTTTCATGTTATACAGATATCATCACAAAAGCAAATCAACAGATACTTTAAAAAGAACCACTGAACAAAGCTTCAAGATATCTTTATCTTTAGCTTATAGAGACAAAGTAAGGCAAGAAATGAATAAGTAAACAATAGCTAATATGATCGATGTGATGAAGAATGAGATTTGTGGTAGACCAGGTCTATTATGGGCACAGGAAGCCCCCAAGATGTCCATAATCCATCCATTATCTACGCCACTAATCCTGTTTGTGGTCCCTGGGATGCTTCCAGATTAATCAACACAGTTTTCTATAATGGCTTTACACAGATACTTATATCATTTGAAATGAAAGCTATTGTCAGTTATGGCCTGTCAACTTTCACCCCTTGACTGTGTTATCCTAAAGACAGGGACATAACACTACACAGATAATGTCAGTGGAGCAATCAAAAAAAAAACCCACCTAACACTATCTTGACATGAATAAAACCTAGTTTGTAGCCGCTTGTTGCTCCATTTAGCGTCACCTGTTAGCTTGTTTGTCAACTTCACCTGTCCAGTTAATTAACTTTAACATCATAACGTCAGTGTACAGGCCTCAAGGACGGACTCAGACTCACCGTCTCCTGGTGAAATGTAAACTCATCCTGCTCCTCTGTAAAGTCACCGCTGTCCGAGATGACAACATCACTCAGCTCCCGCATGATTGTTTCATGTAACTCATTAGCATCCGCCATGATTTTAACACGCTATCGGCTCGGTGGCAGTTCACTTTTACAGTAAGTTACCGCTGTTTAACGTTGGAAAGTTAGCTTGCGTTGCTATATTTTTATATTTATAATATGTATTTACATCTCCATACCTGCAGCTTGTTTCGATTTGATACCGTTTAACGCGTTAAAAAGCTAATACAGCTAATTGTAAGACCGTTCCGCGTCTAGAAGTTAGTTAAGTCACCATGGTAACACTCTGAGCTACGTAAGCTCGCAAGGGACAAACTCTGCAAAAGGCAAAATGATACAGATAAAGGATTTTCAGAATTACCATTCATGTTATGTTATATTATATTATATTATATTATATTATATTATATTATATCATGACAGATGGATTTTTGTAATAATTCAACCCTTGTATTCATCAACTTCAAAACAGACTCTCAGCAAAGAACAGCAAAGCTTTGTGACAAATAAAAATGGACTTGTCATGGACTTGTGTGGGCATTTTGGGCAGCCAGCTACGAGGGGTCAGTAAACCTAGGACCCTTGTAGGTGAATCACAGGACCAGAAGAACAAAAAATGTGTTGGGCTGTGAACAATGCATACTTTTTCCATGGCATTTCTGATCACAAAGACCGGTTCCTCTCTCCCGTGGTGAAGGCTCTGCACTTGTGCTGTACTCTGTCTCTTTGAGGAGATTCCAGTGGCCCACACAGGTTTTCCCATACACATTCCCGAGGGCTTTCTAAAAAAGAACCCAGTCTCCTTCCTCAGAGTTTCAAAGAAAAACAGCGTGTCCTCCATCCCGAACTGTTTGGTCTGGAGACACTCTAAGGCCTGTTCTCCATTCCCGTGACGTTCCACGACAAAAACAAAACAACACAATGGCGCCAGATCAGACTCATTTTTCCTTCAAAGGCCAAAACTGAATTCCACAACGACAATGAAAGGCATCACACATCTACAACACTTCTGTGACCTACGGGGTCAATGCCATCAGAGTCTGCTCAGGTCCAGCACAGGCACGCTTTCACAGAGAGGTCAGCGTGGGTCAAAGCACAACTTCAGTCCTGAGGCTGACGGGCAGAAACAGGACAGTTTGGTGCTGTCCTCGTTGTTGGAGTCAAACTGCCTGTCCCTTATGTTTCATTAGGTCCCCTAAGATTCATTGACCAAGTTCAATTGCTCAAAAAGGCTCCATCAGCAAGCCTTGTCCGCTCCCATTAGGGCCAGGCCCTTTGTCAGTGGGCAAGGTGTCCGTCGCTTTTGTCCAAGTGCACAGAACCCAGACAGCAGCCAGACAGGGCCAAGCTGCAGATTTATACAGCAGATTATGCCAGTCAATGGCGGCTCCGGCCCAAACGCAGCAGCCGTTTGGATAGCAGCCGTGTGTTTACACTGTCAAGGGTTTTCTGTTACTCGTCTGTAGCCATTATCTTGGCAGCCACTGGGCCTATCAAGCCTATCATTTCCATCTGGGGGCTTTGACGAAAGAAGGGAACGGAGGGAAAAATTACCACGACCCCCAACCCGCACCCATCTTCCTCCTCTCGCTGCACACACTCAACGTACCGGTTGCAAGCCACAAACTTATTAATGATGCGTAAAATGATTTGGTAAACTCTGCTTCTGTGCTGTGAAAGTATCTCTGCTTAAACCCCTGTCGTCACAGAAACCTGAAATGAAAATCCCACGTAGGAATAAAATATTTTTTTTCCACGCATGAACTCGAGCTGACATTCCAAAGCCCAGAGCTGGAAAATGGATGATTCTTCTCAATGCACTGATCCCAGATTATAGGCTTCAGTGAATAAGTCGACTTGTGTGTAGAGACCTGATGGTAGTTTAAACATATTAAGTGCACGTGAGGGGGGAAATATTTAAACAAGCTAATCCTGCACAAATGCCATTGTAAGCCTAAGCAGTCTTGTCGTGTTGCATTCTTGTCCTTATGTGCTATCAAATCAAACTCGCACACAGACAGTACAACCACCGATACCTCAATGTGCTTCTTTACAGTTTCTTCCAAAGATGCATCTTCACAGCATTGGCTCAGTTTACTGCAGCTGCTCTAAGCTCATCCTCAACACCCCCCCCATACACACACACACACACACACACACCCCATGACTATGAGGTTCCCACCCCTTCTGTTGGATGACAACAGCTTTCAGTTGGACTCTAACACAGATCTGGATTGCCTTTTTCAAACTTATCACTACTCTGCCAGTGTGACCTTAGTAGTGCTTGTAAATCTGCTTTAAATGGCTGTAGGATTACTGTAATCAGAATCCCCCCCCCCCTCACTAACAAGATGGGGGCTGGGAATAAGTCTAGCCCTGGTTCAGTGAGTTACAGGCTTTTATTTTGTAATATATGACCTATCTTCTTTGTTATCTGTTTGGGAAATTCTCTGTGTGATCAAGATTCATGAAAATGTTGAATCTGAACATCTGCACACGTCTTAGTCTGTGTGGAAACGACAGTCACATGCTGAGAGCAGCGTTTCCCCCCACGAGGCTATCAATGGTAACATTGACAACCAGGGGCAGAATTGAAATGTGAGCTCTTTTGTTTGGGGGCTGAGTTTTGTAAATGTACAAAGAACGTCTCGAGTCAAACTCAGTATTTTGTGTTGGGCCACGGTCCATGTGAAGAGAGAGAGAGCCACTGTGTAGAGGCAGAAGGGTTTTTCAATGGACGGACAAAAGTGCAGCAGACACTGAATATTTAAAGAAACATTTGTTTTGTTTTTCATTTACAAAAGAGGAGATTCTTCCAACTGCTAATTTATTGCACTGCTCTGACATTTAGTGTACTGTCATGCATGATAAGACCCACCCCACATGGTACCTCAGAGGGATAAAACAAACCATTAAGGCAGCAATTGGCCCAGGTCTGGTGTTTCGTGCTTTGATGTGCTCTGTGGATCTCATGACTTGTTCTTGGCCTTGTGTCACGGAGGAGAGAGGAGGCTGCACTGCACTTAATCTTCCCTTTGGAAGAAAGAAAAAGCATCTCCACCTCCAGCCAACAAGCGCCAGAGGTGAGCCAGAGCCACATTACCTCCATTATGTAGCTGAATATATGCACGCGTGTGGTGAATGTCCTGGCAGGTTCAAGCTGTCATATTGTTAGTGTTTGCCTGCAGGGCTCAGAAATAACTTGTAGTTTTATTCTGAGAAAAACCCTCATTAGCCACGGCCTTGTTTTTGTGTACAACATATATTAACACACTTCTCCTTTACGCATTTACCCCCATGTAGAAGTATGGAGTTCATCCCTGACTACAGGCAGAGTAAATCTTAAACTCACCTTTATAATACACATGACACAGACAAACAACCGTTCACACTCACTCTAACACACACGGTGGTGTAGAGTCAAAATTTATGAAACTGAAACTGTTGCATCTAGAGGAAATCATGCAGCTAAAAGAAGAAAAAGGAGAGGCAGAGAAGCGTTGTTGTCTGAAGTCAAACCACAGCCATGTTGGTTGGTGCCACCTTAACCAGCATGCAGCAGTGCAACAGCATCAGATACTGTGATGTAGTTTTCAGTATCGTTGTGATTCACTGGCTGCAACAGAAATCCTGTGATCTGACCTTGCCTTTAGAAACACTCAAACTGCTGTGCAGTCAAGGACACACAGGGATCCAGTGGTATTCAAAGGATAAAAAATGTGTTTTTAAAAAGTAAACAAGTATCTTCCATCACAACAACAACAACAACAACAACAACAGCAACAACAACAACAACAACAACAACAACAACAACAACAACAACCAAATAAACAACAAAGCTTCTATAAAGCTACTGATGTGAAAACTGTGGCACGCTCTACCTGAGCCATGGACTTCATGGACTGCAGTATAACAAGTGCACAACACCTTTACATCCACATTAATGACATTGAATCCCATTGCACTGTAACAGAGGAAACTGGCACTGCACCCTGAACCAGCTGAAAACGCCCTTTTATACCCAACATTATAAAACTAAGACTCCAGATCTTTTAATTTACAATATATTAAAGCAACAAACCAAAAAGTTTAACCTTTTTCTCATATCGATTCTTTTCAATGGAAAAATAAAGGTTAAGTTGAATGGACAGTGATGTATTCTAGGCGTCCATTGTGTGTCACGAGCAGAAAGGTAAACTTCATGACCTTCTCATCCTTAATGACCTATGACATAATACAGGATCTGTTTCTCTGAGAGCTTGTTTCCCTTTTTGTTCGCCTCAGGTGACGGGAAACACATTCCCACCGACGGTGAAACAGTGTCTCTCTGATCTACAGGTGGTGGTAGTGTGCCAAAATATGCAGCGATGCACAGGCGGAGGAGCGGGAGGAAGAGGACTGCGACTGCATGCTGGTAAATATGAATCCAAACAAACTTTTAAAGAAAAAAACTGTTTTATGAGGAAGGAAATGCATTCATGGTGCTGCTGTTTTTAGACCTGCACACAATTCATGATGGTGAGTAACAATCAATGTAAACATAACTGGTGTTTGTCTATAAGAAAACTCCGCAGGACGCAGTTCACCAGAAGAACATCTGAGGAAAACACCCCGACAGCTCTGACCACCGCTGCACCATTGTTGGTCCATATTCTTGAATTAGTGCCAAGAGCATAGGTCGCAGATTCAAAAGTGTGGTGCCAGAGGTGAGAGGACATCACTGTGGTCTGCAAAGAAAGAAAACTGAGGCCACAGAGAAATCTAATGGACGAGAGAGAAGAAGAAGAAGAAAAAAACACAGCCTGAAGTAACCCACAGTGAAAAACTAGAACACTTTGACTCAGACAAGACACAACACGGTGGGAGCAGATAACATTTATCACCATCTAGTATTTCAGTTCTTATTTAGCCCAACCAAACTCCAGGAATCAGCACTTCTCATGGCCTCGTGCTCTCGCTTCGACACTCGCCTTGCACACACAGAAGTGCACCAAGGCTGTTACAGTGGATGTCATTGTTACCTCACCACTCACTGTTTTCTTTTGTTTTATCAAAGCAGGTTTGTAGCTCAGGTTTTTCTATCCCAGCACACACACTTTCATGATTGTGAAACAGCACATGAAATACACTTTGCTTCCCGTGGGCTACAACGAGACAATAGCACACACTCGAGGTTTGTTATTTGAAGAGCTGTGTGTGTAATTATGATGTTATAAATAGTTTGTCTAAATATATAACCTGTGCATCACATGACTGAATTACAGACACAGGATGCTACCTCTTTATTTGGCGTGATGTTTGACGTGTTGAAGCTTCAATATGTGAAGCTTCTTTCTTTCCCTCTCAGTATAATGACCATTTATCACCAGGGCAACAGCTGGATGATATGATCTTATTATTCTCTGTTGTTTCCGAAGCTATAGCAGTCGTGTGTGAAGAGTCAGTAGCAGCGTCAAATCCCTGATCCGCTCATTCATGCCAGGTCCAGGTGACTCCTATTGGCTGAGAGCTTCCGCCTGTGTGACAATAGTGAAAACCAATATGCCCGAACTTTCCATCCGAGGTCTGGGAGGGGTAAACCGACTCGTGACGCGCGGTTGGCATCGTGTTACCGAATTCAGGGTCACTTCATGAAGAATTCAACACGCAAGCAAGGTAATCCACCATCTGTGACCGGCTCTGTGTTTACCATCACAAAATCAAAACAGCAGCGTTGGGTGCGGGTGGGGGTGGGGGGACGCCATGTACTCCTCAGGTCTTATGAATGAATCACTTTATTCCTATTTCAAAACAAGCGAAACTGGACAGTTTTTTTTAAATAAAAGCTAATTTTATATTTGGTAAGTGAATTCATCACCATGTTATCATGTGACCATGAAGTGGGTTTGGGTGAATTGTCTCTAAGATTAAAAACAGAGGCTATTATACAACACAAGGAGGAAGAGGATAACAATAAACATGAGTCAGGCAAATCGTCTAATAGTTAAGCAATAAACCATTTAAAGACAAACCGTATAATACGTGGGAAAGACTCCAATGTATACAGTCCACATCAAACTAATGAAGCCATTGAGCGGGCTCTGGTGCCCTGCTGCGAACCACTCCCGTCAGGATATGTTTCATCCCAGATAAAGGTGATGACTTAAAATAACTTTGTATAAATTTCCAGTGACCCTTCTCTCCAGGGAGGCAATGGGAACCCAAAACACAGCAGACGCCCTCGGGGCCGGGGTCAGAGATCCAGATGCACACACACACACACACACACACACATGCCTGATGGTAAAGAGTATAAAGAAAGTGGCCTTTCATATCCACTCAGTCAGTGTTGCTGCAGCCATTTTTAATCCAAAATCAACATCCACTTGGTTTTTAAACTTGTCCATTATTGTATCAGGCAGTGCACCTTCACTCACTCAGGTTAATTTGTCACCTGCGTGTTTGTTTTTTTGTTTCATTTCTTTGTATTGCATCAGTGAGGTAGTGATGGTGGTGGCAGTGGTGGTGGGGTGTTTGTTTACCTCTGTGACCTTTTCTCATCATCTTCACCTTTGTGTTTGAGGCAACGTTTCAGACATCACTCACGGCCGACGGGAAACACGTCACTGCATCAGTCACCATCAGTCTCAGGAGAAAAATCACCATCCGACTTATCATCGTTCTGTGGGATGAGCCACATCGCTGATTCCCTGAACATGGGGCGAGATTCACAGATAGTTAACACACACACACACACACATCAGTAAACTTAATTGTACAAATCCTGCTCGATGACATAACCTATGCCGGTTTTGTTATGGGTTATGATAAAGACTCTTATCAAATCTGTGACAATGGGACCTTCAGAAAAGTTAAATAAGGAACATTTCAGTTCAAATATCACATGAGTGAATGTTACTGTCACTGGGCTGGTTCACATGTGACCACATCGCAGCAGAGGAGGAGGAGGAGAGGCTGAACAGAAGAGATCAACAGTGTAAACACTCGTTTGTATCCGGCTTAATAGATTCATCACATTAAACATGTTGTTTGTGTTAAAACTGTGGAATGGTGGTTTCACATGAGGTTTCACTTCCTAAGGATCATCCCTCTGTGTTGGCAGCGTTCAGCACTGATCAGACATCAGTGTGCAGGATGCTATTAGCTTATCACCTTCTTTATCAACGGCAGTCATCAGCTTCTCTGTCTGCAGAACATTAAGCTCCAGCTGATACTGTCTATCTAGCAGATTAGAAATTCAGTGCATTTGAGGAATAAAGTGAAATGGATTCGTATCATACCAAACCTATCACTTTGTTCAGTGTATCTTAGCTTTGCACCAAAAGCTAAAAGCTACCTAAAAACAGTCATAATTATCATTTAAACAGCAAATTCTGCAGAATTTGGAGAATATAATGATCTTGAGAAGGTTAAACTGACCTGTATCCGCAATAATCACAGGTCAGCATCATGGTTAACATGATAACCCGCTAAGCTAAGATGGAGATAATAGTATACATATTGCCTGATTGACACAGAGCTACTTATGCACCTGCAGACTCTTCATCACTCATTCATCAAGAAACAAGGCCTCATAGTGAACAGGGTCCTCGGCTGATGGCCAGCACCCTTTGTCTTATGAGACATCAGGGAACTAGACAATTCAGGTTTGTGCTCCTATGGCCCCATAGATCGAGCCGCTGCCACCGAAGCCACATTGAGAAATGTTGATAATCGCCAACACCCTCTGATATCCTATTAGCCAAAGCTGCTGGCTGCTCTTCTGCGCTGCTGCTTCAAAACCCTGATTCGCTCCCAATCACCACAACACACAACGCCACAAATCCACCACATCCCGTTCCCGGTGGGTTAAACCAAGCGCCCGGCTCTGCTGTAGCTGTGTGTGTGTGTATGTGTGTGCATCCTGGTTGTCTCATCCAATGCGTCTTGATTGAACGGAGAGGGCAGAGTGTGAGCGTAGAACCGCAGCAGCTGATGATGAAGATGATGTGTCAGGTTGTGATCAGGTGTTGACAGCTAAGGAAAAGCATCCTCTTTCACTTCCTGTTTCCTCACCTTTCACAGATGTGTTTTTTTTGCTGCTATATAAAAGACCAGTTTAATAAATAGGCCTAATTTCCAAAACAGCACATTAACCTTTAACCTTGAAAAGCAGAACGATCAGAAACAGGATGATTATGATATTGGCTGTATGAAAGGAGGGCCGTGGTTAACACAAGCTCAATTTTATGACATAATATTCATAAATACCCAAGTAAACTGTAAACCTTAGTATGTCTTAAAAAAAAAGGCGAAGACTGAACAACAGTGTAATCAACCAAAACATATACACACACACACCTCTTAGTGCGAGCGCTGGTTTTCTTTCTCTGCTCTCAGGGTTTCTGTGCTGCCCTGCTAATGAGATGGAGGCTATTAGCTGCAATCAATAAGTCTGCTGCTCCCTGAGCTCCTGCAGAGAGAGAGAGGGAGAAAGAGAGAGAGAGAGAGCTGCAGTGAGCAGCGGGCAGCGTCCGGGACATTTTGAAGAAATAGGACAAGAGGCCATGTTTCACATCAGGAACGCCGAGCAATGCAACGCCACGTCTGAGACGCCCTTCACCCGTCAGCAGAGGAGAAGCTGTAAAGAGCAGTGATAAGTGCAATTAACTGGAAATAATGGGATTTGTGTGAGAGCATCCAGTACACACACACACACACACACACACACATACACTTGCTTTCACTCTCTTTCACTCTCACGCACACACATTTGTGACCTATAAAGTCCTACTGAGGACAGCAGTGTGTGATTCCTGGGATGTCCTCGGTGCCAATGAAACACACCGTGGGTGGACATCATATCAGACTCTCCGGGGTGAGTCAGGACACAGACGTGGGAGGTGTCAGTCAATCCTTCCTTCCATCTCAGTGGACGAGCCAAAAAAACCAAAAAAAACAGTCTTTCTAGACAAAACAGAAAGTAGGCCATCTAGGGCCATCCTCTTTAGAGGAAAAAATAAACGTATTGTCTCCCAGGTGATCAATAACACACAGGTTATGTCGCTTACATGGTGTCATGAGAGGTTAGGACCTGTGACCTACCAACTGAGATGCATGCATATTGATTACAAGGACAATGTCTCAGCTGTTTGCAGTGAAGTCGATCCCGTTCTTCGTATATCGGAGCTACAACTTTTATTTTTTCTGTAATTTCGTAGAAAAACACTGCGTCTTCGTAACTTCTCCTCTTATCAAACATAGATACTGTTATCAAACCGACGTGGCACCACCGTCCTTCAAGACTTCAGAACTGAGTTTCAATAAATGTCAACAATTTTCCCTTCAGCTGAAGAGTGTCTTTATAAAACGAGAGAAAGTATTCAACAAAAGGAACAACGACACTAACAGCAGATGTGTTGTCATATCTGGATCAAAGGATGACATTTGATGAAACAGTTAAAAGAAAAAGTGAAGTGAAGACAGCTCTCTGTTACACAGGGATCATGTTCAACTGGCTCTGAAGAGACCTGACCATGAAACAGTGATGAGGTGGAAGAGTGCACTTATATATGTATCACCCTTTAAAGACCCAGCTACACTGAGTCATACACTTCCATTGTGAGCTTCAGTCACTGAGCCGTCGTGCCTTGGCCATGTTTTTATCTGCCTTCCTTTAACCAAGGACGCTCTGTGGATAGTATCACATTAAACAAACTATTCACATCCCTAAGAAAAGAAAAGTGAAGACCCAGTACTTTATTTTACCTAACACAGAAACGACTGATTCTATTGGTCCATTTCACTCTTGATACGGACACGTTGCCAGACAAAGGTCATGGGGTCAACAAAATAACACAACATGCAACAATACCATCTATAGTACCCCCAAAAGTTTTACTTGACTAAAAGTCCAGATGTTTTATAAGCAAAATCTACTTTAAATGTCAAAAGTATAAGACGGTGTAAAGTAAAGAGTAAGACAGTGCTGTACTGCGACGTGCCACTGGTTGACATGTTTTACTTACCTGTTTGTATTTTGTCCACAAAGTGTAATTATATTAAAAAAAACAGCTGAAATTCAATCATTCTTCATTAAAATGTGAGCACATGTAACATTAAGTATAAAAAGGATATAAACAGTTAAATAAGACATAATAACACACCTGCAGAGAAAACTGTGGTTCTGGATCATATGAACATAACCACACGCATCTGTCCCATTGATTCATGTGTCATTGAGCTGCGTTCCCAGTTATGTGGTGGTGTCAGTGTTGTTATTTAAATCCATTAGTTGTGTCAGATGTGCAGTAGAGCCTACTTTGCTTTCTTTATGTGTATTGAACAGTGTGTGTGTTTGAGCCCTTTAAGTCCAGACGGTCAATGTTGTTTTGTTCAGAGCAGCAGGTTGTTTTTACTCTATGAAATTATTCTTGAGATTTTTATGCACAGTATATTTTTTACAATATTCATTTTACATTCATAAAGATGTTGTTTTTTTTTTTTCATGTCTTGACCTGATACGTAAATGTATTGGTTACGCGGATGATGACGTGCAGATGCTGATCATGACGAAATAATATTTCTTCTTTTTTTTTTTTTTTTAACACACAGATTAAAATCCTAAACACCGTGTTCACTGTGACATGTATCACACTGACAATGTACCGAAATATATTGGTTTCATTTTGACGTGAATAAAAACTGGGCGCGTAAACGAGCTTTTATAAACAGAAGCACACATTGCATCCATCTGTGACCACGCCCCGTTGTCTGTAGTAGTGGAGCAAACCAAGTAGAGAGCAGGAGGAGGGGGGGTGTCACAGATGAGAAAGATAATATTTTCACCATAAATCTTAAATAAACAGTGGGAACAAAAGTGCGGTTGTATCAGAGGATATTTGTAAGTCACATGATGTCATTTATAGTGTGGGAGGTTAAAGTGTGGAGTGACCGGAGTGGTGCTCGGAGGGGGATCACCCCCCGCCAGGAGCGCCGTGTTTCTGGCTGATATGTAGCGGCGTCTCAGAGCCGGACTCAGCAGTGTAGCTCCTCTCACACACCGGCAGGTTCCTCAGTCCTTCCAGAAATCGAGTGATAATGTCTGCCCCGTGCATGTGCTCTCACAATTTCATCCCTTGAGACGCATCAACTGAGAAGAAGACGACTGCACTTCCACACAGGTGAGTCCACAGCATCATCACTGTGTATACTGATTATATAGGCTATTGCATCATGTGTCAGTCTATCGGAGGGAAGCTGAGTGTGGGTACCAGCGCCCAGGATGTAGCCGGCCAGTGAATGATGAAACACTTCACATGGATGTCATGAAGACTGGGCGGGAGGGAGGGGGTTTGGGTGGAAGAGGCAAGGGGAGGTAGGGGTGGGGGGGTGAGGATGCATCAATTTATGCCTATCCTTAGAGGACTAATTGTACCAGATTGAAGAAGGAGCACATGGCAGGCACCGGTGTGACTTGTTGGTTTGTTGTTTTTTTTATTTTATTTTCCTTTTTTAAATTCCTCTCTCCATCCCCCCCCCCCACCCCCGGTCCGGTGTTTGACTCGTCACTCCTGAGTCCCGAGCGTGCAGAGAAAGAAAAGAAAAATGGTCAAACCCTTTGTATTTACACACCTCTGTGCCTCCACTCGTCCTATTCCCATGCAATAACAGCGAAGCCATGTGTTATCATTATTATTATCATCCTTATTGTTATTACTGCTGCAGTGGAGGGAGGCTGCTGCTCCAGCATCCGCGGTCCTTGTGGCTGCTGCGCTGCGTTCAATGGATTATGAAACGACGGCCCTTTTGCCTCATGCAAACCAGGCTAATCTGGAAGCGGTAAAGGAAAATCTAATAATCACTTAATCCGCTGGATGGTGAAAGGAGGGATGGGGCATGTGTGCTTCGGCGACAGGGGCTCATCGGAACATTTTCACACACGTGTTTTAATAATAAAAAAAAAAAAAGGTTGGAGATGATGCGAGGCTGCGTGGATGATGAAATTACAAACAAAAAAAAAAAAGCTGCGCACCTTACCCAGCGTCTGTCCACACCCATGCATGCTTCCTTTAACGTTTAGATCACATCGCATTAATCAGACCAGGAGGCGGCCTTGTACATGATGAAAGAGCCGAGTCACATGTCTCGCTCGTATCACCTGTCTTCACTTTGTCAAGTCGACATCCTCTCGTATTTGAGGGGCTTTCCCCTTCCCCCGAGAGCTGCGGGGGGAAAAAGAGGAGTGTTTGGGTTCGTATGCAAATGGCCTCCTGCCTTCAATTATTCACGAGGACGGAAACGCGATATTCTCCGTACCTCGACCTGTCACCGGCTCTGTCGGCGTGCACGACCAGGACAATGATCCCGGGCCTGTTCCTTCCACATCTGAACATGAACCCCGTAACAAAAGGATCCTCATTCATGGCTTTTGTTGCCCCCATGTGATTGCCATGTGAGAAATAACTCTGCATCATAAAGCTGTGTTTCTTTGTGTGGGTTTGCACAGTCCGATAAGGTGGTGTGAACAAAGTAGGGATCTGTTTTCTACAGATGGTGGGTTTAGGTATTGTTTCAGTTTCCAGTTGTGTTTATTAAAAGTCAGTTTGTGTCTTCATTTGGCAACGTTTGCACATTTTGACGATGCAGCGTTGATTCAGAAACTGTTGAGTTGACATTTGTATGAGTCAACCAATGACTCGTCTCTGAAGGTAATGTGGGTTTTGCCAGTGACAAAGGTGTTAGAAGTGTCACTTGAATTTGCTGTTCACTTACTGCAGTGTTTTCTTCTCTGTGCCGCAGACATTTGGTGATAATGAAGAAATAAACCACTTCATCACTCAACCTCCACAAACTGTCTTTACACCCTACGGGCCTTTGAACCCAAACACCATCCGACTCGTAGTTGTCTAAAGACAAAACAAAAAGTGACTTTTCACAGACGCCGGCCCTGCTCCTCCAGCCCCGCCAACCGAAAAGACTTTCCACCCTTCGCCCTTGATTGCTTTATCAAATGCCCAAAAACAGCAAGGCCGTCAAGAGAGAGCTTGACGACGATGTCACAGAGTCTGTCAAAGACCTGCTTTCCAACGAGGACGCCTGCGACGATTCCTTCAAGAAGAGCTCGCTGATCGTCAACAACCATGAAGGGGAAGGGAAAGAGTGCGACGTGGAGGAAGGGGGTTCGGATGGCGAGGAGGAGGAACGCCCAGCCTGGAACAGCAAACTCCAGTACATCCTGGCCCAGGTTGGCTTCTCTGTAGGCCTGGGCAACGTCTGGAGGTTCCCCTACCTGTGTCAGAAGAACGGAGGGGGTGAGTTACCGTCAGCAGCCGTCCTTCACTTACAGCTTCACTTTGCACATTTGAGCTGACAGCCACACACTGTGGAGTGTGTAGAGTGGGCGACATTACCACGAAACAGAAAAGAGTTCAAACAATCTGTTCACTTTTTTTTCCCCATCTAACTCTTACTGAGATCTGAAGATATGAAAATACTGCCAACATGACAGGACAGCAGAGTTTCGGTGATGAGACAAGTTAAGCCAAGCAGCCAAAGCAAAAGTGAGAGCACCTGAATACCAGTAAATGGAGCTCAGTGAACAGGAAGACTGCACAGGGAAGTTTGTCTGAGCCTATGGCAGCTCAGGTTTCATCTCCCATCCGAGGTGCACTGCAAAGGTGGCCAAAATAAAGAGAATAAAACTCCGTTTGTAATAAACCAGAAGTGCCTTTTAAAGAGAGCAAAGAGCAGCGACAGAATAGACTTACAAAATGAATATCATTGGAAAAGAACCTGCAGTAAACCAACAAGTATTTCACTGAGCTGACAGGCAGCCAGGTATCAAACTGAGGATGATTTGCCAATTGCATATTCACGTTAAAACAAATAACCAGACGACTGTTCTTCTTCTACTGTCAAAGTCTTGGCACATGTGCTTTATGAATTAAAAGAGGAAGATTTCAGAACTTATCTATGGCCTTGTGGAAGTATACAACTCTACAGTGTTGATGTATTTTTAGTATGCATATTAGCAACTCTGAGATCTGCCTGGAATCGACCATTCTTGCACAGAAACGAGAAATGCTACCTCTTTTTTTGGCCTTTTTTCAGCGTTGTAAATAGCGCGCATGTGTATCAGAAGGATGTTTACACAATGATCCTGCAGCTTTTATTACAACACCATATTTACACTGAATATGTTGGTCCTGTCTAAACATCTCCTCAGCATCAAAGTGTATGCTAACAGACTGTGCGAGTCACTATCATAGAGTTCTTAAAATAGATGCATTATTTATTCCTGAGTCTCGTGGATGAATTTGCATGTCAAAAATTGCTGTTAGGAGCTACTGTTGCAAAGAAGAACGGCCAAAAAGTCTAAATTCACCACCATGTTGCATCATCTGGACTCTAAAAACACACCTTGTGATCAGTCCTCAAGTGCATACCTAGAATCAAAAATGCTCCAACAGATACAAATACTGCATAGATACTGTATTTTTAGTGTAATTGCAGTACTGCCGACTTGTCTTAAGTGCAAGTAAGAACAATGGTGAAAGAGTCCCTCTTATTTTGTATTCGTCTGTCAAAACCAGACTGCCCAGTGACCTTCAGGGTCGACACGTGAGTCACGTGACGTCTGTGTCTCCATGTGCAGTCTGCAACATGTCACAAACATAAAACACACATGTAACCTAATAACACTGCTGCAAACACACAGAAAAAACATTCTGTGCGCAGCTCTAATGCTCTTGATTGTATTGTATTAATGTCATGACAGCATTTGACTCTGCTGCAAAACCACATTTCCCAGAATGCTATGTGCTTACTACTTAAAGGGACTGGCTGCAGGGGTTATACTCGACTGTGTATGTGTTCTTCTGGGAAGGTTGATGAGCTGCTGCACTTCCCACCTGGAGATTATACAAAGCCATTGACTGCCTGGAGAAAGCTGATTAAATGAAACCGTCTCAGAAAGGTTGGCCAAACAGGATAGACAGGCTCAGTCCAAGTCAAGTTTATGATACCGTGTCTCAACGGCTCCTGATCCAGTTCAGTTTCTCTACAACACATGAGGACGCGCCCTTAAAATACCTGAAGGACACTCAAAGCTAGTGACCAGGTGTAGAAGAGGTTGTTCAAAACTAATTAATACAGTGTTATATCATGAAAGTATAAACCACATGTCTCAAGCAGGTGTAGTATGTGATATGCACTGGGCTGGACTATAAATATTACTGTTAACATTTACACAAATTAGCATTTCTTAACTCAACGAGTTATTAAATATTCACATATTTCTCGTGTTTTAAAGCAGAACAGTGCAACGCAGTTCATTAAAATGAACATCAGTTTGTTCTCTAAGTGATTTTGCACACATTTTCTGTGTTGGTATCGTTTCCTACAGAAGCATTTTGTTACCGACTTCCAAACATTTTGCCCAACATTAGTATGCAGCAAGAAGTTAAAATGAAAAAATGTCTTTGTTTAGACAAAGTGTGTTATGCAATCCCATCTGGGATGAGACACACACACACACACACACTCACTCACACATAAATAAGTTAAATCATATTCTTCCTTGCGGATATTTTCAGTGACAAAAAAAAAAAAAGAGGAAAGAACTTTGTGTCAACAACAAAAGGAGTGTGATCGAATGATTAAATACTAATGTAGAAAATCCAGGGTAAAATGAGAAATCCAGGGGGAACGTGTCTGAGAAACGAGGCCATTGATCTTGAATTTCAATGTCAAGTCTTCACTTGTAGCATGGGTGGGAGGTGAGACGAGGTGAGACGAGGGGGGGTGAATGGGGGATCTTTGTTGTGAGGTGTTGGGAGGGCAGCTCAGGAGGCCCAGCACTTTGTGTGTGTTTGTGTACCTGTATTACACATTTTGGGGGTTACACAAAAAAACATAAATCATTCAGTTTTAGGGTGAAGATGTGGTTGAAGGTTGAGTGTAGGTTAGTGTTAGGAGTTAGACAAGTGGTGGTTATGGTCATGGGTGGGTTAAGTCTCCATGAAGTGACTGTAAATCAATGCATTGCCCTCTGCAGTGACGCACAACACCACCGTGTTTGTGTACCCATACACTGAATCATGTTCTTACAAGTGTGTGTCTGTACACCATTTGCATAAGATCCATCTGTTCGTGGGTTACTGTGTGTGTGCGTGTGTGTGTGTGTGTTAGGGGTGGTTCAGCTCAAATCGCAACCTCTCTCGACCCTGTCATGTTTTCAGGTCTGTTTTAAACAGCTCTTGTCGCCCTGCTGTGTTTGACTGTAATTAGATTAAAATGTCAGATCTGGGGCTGAGTGCAGGTCTGTGTGTGTGTGTGTGTGTGTGTGTGTGTGTGTTTTGATTGCGTGTGCTTTGATTGTGTGTGCTTTGTCTTTTATGCACTCATAGCAGGAGGATACTTTATGTGCATCATGTGTATGCACCTCACTAATAAAGTAAACATTATAGCTACCAAAACAGAAAGTGGACAAGAGCACTTAGCAGTTAGCATACTAATGTTAGCTTTTAGCTCAAAGGACCTGTCTATAGCCTGTACACTCCATTAGCACACCTTTCTAGTGACCTCTTTTCATCTTAATTTTATTTGTGGCATATATCCAACGATGTCCTGGAGACATTCCTCAAAGGATTTGGTCCACATGACAGCATCACACAGATGCTGCAGATCTCCTGTTCCACCACATCCCAAAGAGGCTCTGGATCTCTGGATCTGGTGACCGTGGAGGAGCACTGTCGTGTTCAAGAAGCCAGTCTGAGATGATATGAGCTTTATGACGTAGCACAGTATCCTGCTGGAAATAGCGATCAGAAGATGGTACACTGTGGTCATGAAGGGACGGGCACTGTCGGCTCAGGTGTCTCCAACACCCGACCCATCGATGGCAGGATGGATCTGTGCTTTCAGGTTGTTTATAAAAAGTCTGACCTGACCATGCCAATGTTGCAGCTGAAATCAAGATGTGATCTTCTATTGTCCACTTTTTGGTTTGGTTTCCCAGCAGGAGTGGCCTCTACTGTAGTCTTCTGCTGCTGTGCCTCATCTGCTTTGAGGTTTGACGTGTTGTGCGTGCAGAGATGCTCTTCCAGTCTTGACGTTCTCCTCTGACTTCTGGCCACCTCAGTGCCTGAATGCATTGAGTTGAACAGTTGAACAAGTGGAGCTGTTACCTCTGGTGTTACCTGAGGTCAAAGATAATGTTGGAAACTGACCAACTGAATCGGTGCACATCTGTGACATTTTGCAAATGTTTGGCAACACTTCTTGTTCAACCAGAAACAGAGATGCTGCACCTCCACCACAGAAGCATCAGAAACATCTGGCCATTCATTATCGTGTGTTTTGTTTCTCCCTCCTCCAGTAATTAAAAATATATTCAAACAATACTAAAGGTATTTTTACAAAGACGATTAGGCCCAAAACACAAACCACATGTACACAAGATCATTCACACACCGTCACATGGCACTGCCCAGGCTGGATAAACAATTATTTTCACCTTCATACGAGTGGAGAGGAAGTATTTTAAGAAAAAGATGACACGTGCTCTGATCAGGCTTCTTCTCAAAGTGCCGTCACTGTTTGAATATCCAAAGGGAGGCTGTCGAAGGTTTTCAGAGACAATGGAGACCGTAGGGGTTTTTGATGCCGACTGATGTCAAAGCTTCTCTCCAGACTGAACTGTGTACTCAGTGCACCAGAATTAGATGTGTTAATATTAGAAACCAGTTCATATACCGTACACATACACAAACACACACTTAAAACAACAGATCGACACCCATACACACACACATTTACGTCCTGTCTGTGACCACTCCCATCTAAGGCAAACCTGGGAGGGACAGCAGGGACTCAGGAAAGGGTCTGAATGAATGTCCTGCCAGATGAAACAATAAACTCTGTTGAAACAGGGATGAAACTAATCTTAAAAACAATACACCCATGACGGAAGTTTTGATGTTGTCATCAGCGTCTCGGTGCAAAACACTGTAGTACCCACCAGTGATATGATTTGATGTTGTGGTTTAGCCCATTGGAGGAGGAAAAAAAAAGAGGACACGGGGGGATTTCTTTTTGTTTTGACAAATTTTCTGTTGATGAAATATCACTTCAAAGAGTGTTTCCAAGGAAAGACTGTCTGGTTTTTCCACCAGTGCAGTTTTGAGGCTAGACCAAAAAAAAACAAAAAAGGGATCACAGCGCCTGTCAACATGTTCACTTTCTGACCCCTGACTAGTCTTTACTACTTGGTACTCATGGGTCAGACCAAACCCAACTTTGAAACCTGCCTTCATTTGAATCTCACCTGCAAAAAGTTTCGTGACAGCTTCTTTCACAGTTGTGATGCTATTGTGGTGATAAAACAGACAACACCTCTGTGGTGGTTAAGCTTCAGTAGCGTTTCTTGGACCACATTTTGCCATGACGACAAACACGGTGGGCACCGACACATTTCTGTGGCAGACTTCTCTGAAACCTTGTGACGATAATAAAAACATCCTCTGCGCCACATGGAACATACTTTGTGTCGCATCATATGTAAAAGGAAAATAAAAGGCACATTATTTTGAAACCTTGTCTAACCACCGGCCATTTCCTCTGAACAAAGAGTTTTAGGTTCTCTCCTCCTCTTACCATCATGTGCCTGACAGTGTTACTGCTCATGTGAACTCTGACCATCACAAGAGATGTGCCCCCCCCCCCCCCGTGTTTTATTTCACTACAATATTACAGCCTGTGCTAATGTTAGTCATTCATCCTGAAACCTTAATTCTAGAGAAGAACTTCGTCTTTGTGTTGTGTAATTTAGGTAATTTCAGACCTCAGTGTCTTTGCCTCTTTCCTGAATTATTTCATTGCACCAGACACCCGGGGGGGGGGGGGGGGGGTATTAGTTGGGGACACACAGCTGCAGCTCAGCAGATGTGTGCATTGTAATTTCAGTGTGTGTGTGTGTAAGGGTGATAATGAGACAGTGTCTGTCTCATTGAGGCTGTTGTGCGTTTTATGTATTTTAGGCAAATGTGTCACCAGCAGGGGGGCATAAGGCAGCAGAGCAGTTAAAGGCCGTGTGTGCGTTTGTGCACAGCATGTGGCAAAGAGAGAAAGAAACCTGGTTAAAGAAAGAAATGTATAAAGAAACAACCCCGGTTTGTTCCCATGTGCTTGTCAGGAACTGTAACGGTGTCAGATCACAGCTCTCTGGTGACACAGTTTCCCCTCCTTGTGTGTCCTTCGTCTAACTCGCGGTCTGTGTCGTTTGCACTGGCAGGAGCGTACCTGGTGCCCTATCTCATCCTGCTGATATTGATTGGCATCCCGCTGTTCTTCCTGGAGCTGGCTGTGGGACAGCGGATCCGCAGGGGCAGCATCGGGGTGTGGAACTACATCAGCCCTCGTCTGGGGGGCATTGGCTTCGCCAGCTGTGTGGTGAGTGTGACACAAGGGTTTGCATTAGTCCGACCTGTACACAGCTATGTGACGAATGTAATGGGTGAAATAAGAAACAGTAACATCAGGCAAAATAAAAAAAAGAGCAGTTTTCTTCCCCAAAAAGATTAAATGTTTAATTCCAAAACAAAACGCACGGATTATTCTTTGGAGCAAAAACTACATGTTGGAAGAAAAATGCATCCTGAGACCAATTCATGGCATCTCATAAATCCTTCTTAGGGAAAATGATCTGGTACAATGAAAGTGATGTAATGATGTAGCAGCAGTACGAGCTGAATGAAACAGCTCATGTGAATTTTCAACTTTGATTTGGCCCATAATGTTTAAAATGAGATTTCCATGTTTGTTTGTTTTTTCATTATTATCAGGTCAAAGCAGGTCACACAGGTCATTCATGGACATCCTGTCTGGGACAGTTCTTCAGTACTAAAAAGAATCACTTTGTCACTCTTTGCCCATCGAGCTGTGTATTATACTGCTGTTTCTGTTTTTGAGTGTGTGATGTTAACTCGTGTCTTTTACCTGCAGGTGTGCTTCTTTGTGGCTCTCTACTACAATGTCATCATCAGCTGGAGTCTCTTCTACTTCTCTCAGTCTTTCCAGCAACCTCTGCCGTGGAATGAGTGTCCGCTCGTCAAGAACAAGACCAGTACATGTAAGTGTCCTGTCAAACACAAACACTGCGGTTCATTACTGATGAAACACGTGTACAGCAACAAAACTGAGGTGGTAACTCTCACCATTTTGTGCGTAGATGTGGAGCCGGAGTGCGAGAAGAGCTCGGCCACCACCTACTACTGGTACCGCGAGGCCCTGGACATCTCCAACAGCATCTCTGAGGGTGGAGGACTCAACTGGAAGATGACGGTGTGCCTGCTGGCTGCCTGGCTGATGGTCTGCCTTGCCATGATCAAGGGAATCCAGTCTTCTGGGAAGGTAAGGACAAGTTGGGATGTTTAGTTTCTGAAGCCACCACCTCAGGTCCCAGATCCTGGGAGCAAAGAAGATAGAGAACGGCCTACTGCAGCAGCCGTACGATCCTGGCAGCTGGGCCTTGACAAGTACATAAATATAACTCTCATGCCCTGTAAAATAGAGAGCGGTGACAGAAACAAAGGGTGTTTCTCGCCAAGTGTTTTGAAAATCCTCTCATACATAATTAGCTCACTGTAAAGTCAAGGCTTATCGAGGGCCAACTCTTTGGGTGCCTGGTTTAAAAGACACTGCCGCTGAGCGACTTCTGAAATGTGACTTGGCAACTTTTTCTAATCATACATTCTCAGATATGATCCCAGGAGCTCATGTGATCTTGTGTGGGATTTCTGGGCTCAGCTTACTTTAGCTTAGTCTAACAAAGCTGACAGTAGCGTGACTAGCATCCGGAAGGATTAGCCCACTGGCAAGAGGTTGGCATTTGCATGCAAACTCACCCCACTCCTCTTTTCTTTTCCTCTTTCTTTTTTCTTAAACACAGGTGATTTTTATCATTCCTTACTTTTCTCACACCACATGATGAGCATTAGCTGGCGCATGTCCAAGGTCAAAGTCAAAAGCCTGTGCTAATTGGAATTGGTCACACTTTTTTAATGTTCCCAGAGTTTAGCGAGCTTTGATGCAGAAGTGATTTGATTTTGGTCTTAACCCCCACTTCTTATGTTCGGGTGGTTACAGCAGAGTGTGAGGTCAAACGTGACAGAGTGTATTTCAATATAATAAGGTCTTGCAGAGCTTGAATGAGCTGAACAATGAAACAGGTCGCTGTAATGGAGCCAGAGTTGTGGAGAATTAAAATTCAGCTCCACATTGGGATTTTTTTTTAGCATCTTAAAGTATTATTTAGGTTTTACAACCGTGGTGGAGCTCAAACCAGAACTCTTCAATGGGATGTTCAAGTGTCTGTCTGTTGGAAGTAAGTTAACAATTGTTCCACCCAGTGTAAACAAAAGACTTCATCATCTTATCTCTACAAAACACAGATATTTGCTGTCACTCTGGCAAGTGACTTAAAACTTGTTCTTTTTTGTTTAATCATAACACATCATACAGAACTTTCCTTTTTCACAAAGCTAATGTGGCTCATTAAAACTAGCTTTTCTCATTATAACATCACTTAGTATGCTGTTATATTATAAAAAAAAGGAAGAAAGAGATCAAGCATTGCCTAAACAGACCTTGTAGACAGTAACAGATTTATACAACCCTATTATAAGAGTGTAACTCCATCAGTATGGGGAAATGTGGCCTAATTAGTTTTCCCACCACTTTAATCCTTGGGAGTCATTGTCCTTAGCTCAGGTCTTATCCCAACAGCTGTCTACTGTACACTTGGGCCCAGTGAGCGCTCGCCGTTTGCACCTCAGTTCACAACAACAGCCACAGACAAAACAAGATGGATGACTTCGACAGCAGCGGCGCTTTAATCTCGGGCCTCTGCCACGGTGATTTGCAGAGCTAGACAGTCTCATTTCCCCCGTCTGGCACATCCTGTTGCCTGGCAAGAAATGTCACAGATAACCACAATCATTGTCACAGTCGCTATCGCAACCGCTGCCGTGTCAGAGAGGCTGCATTAGCATTCATGATTTTCAAGTCCTAAATAAAGTGATTTGTAAAACAGTGATGTTTATAGATATTTTTTTTTTGCCAATTAAAAAAAAAAAAAAAAAAAAAAGGGCTGAACAGAAACGACTGGGTACTCGTACAGTTTGAGCCAGATGGTCCTCCTCCAACTACCTGGTGTTTCTGGACGGCCTTTTTTTTTTTTTTTTAAGTTGGCCAGAGAAGAAGTGGGCATGAACTTTCCTCGGAGGGGCCAACTCCCAAGTGTCTTTGAAGTTTAATCGCCACTGTGCGGCATAAAAGAATAATAATGCCCTCTCCACCCGTGTTCACACAAAAGCCTTTTCCGAGGAATATCCCCACCGCGATCTGCATTTCTGTCCCGTTTGTGTGTGTGGGTGGGCGTGAAAGGGATCAGACTGTTCTGGTTGCCATGGTTATACGCGCTCTTTTGGCTTGGTTTGATTGTTAAAGAGTGTGGCCAAAAAAAAAAAAGGGGGGGGGGGGGTTTGCTTATAATAGAGGAGAGAGGAGGGCTGTCATAGATTTGGTAAATGGCGAAATTCACTGAAAGTATCCAAAGCTGTCAATCAAAGTTTTGTGTTTTTTTGGCACCGAGGGGAAACTTCAACTTTTACTATCTGTCCGTGAAGATAACAGTAGCGCTCTCAAAAAGTGACCTTTGCAAGAAGCACATGCTATCTGCCCTGACATTTAATCTGCCATAATAAAAGTGCTCTCTTCGCTAGAACAGAGCACATGAGGTCATAAAAGGACGGATATCTGCTTATCACTGAAAACAGCAGCCATGTTTCTCAAACAGGAGCTCCCTGCCGGCTAAAGCAAAAACAACAACTTGATGAATTGTGAGGCTTAGGGTTAGTCAACACTTTGGATCACCATCTGAAAAGCACTGAACTCTGTGTCAGTTTGATATCATCCAACTATCGTTGTGTCTGTGGTCTGTAGATCAAGCATCAAGACATTTCTGATAACAAAAGGAAGAACGTCTTGTGGTTTTCTATAAGTACAGCAGATGTTTAGGTTTAAAAAAAAAAAGGTACATTACCAGTAAACAAAGTCAAGGGACCAGCCCCTCGAACTGAGTTTGTATTCTGCATATTACAGACCTGAGCTTCACAAAGCTTTCCCTTTAAGATGTGACATCATGCTTCTGGGCTTACATGAGGACCACCATGGAGAGCCTCAGTGTTTCTGAATAACCCAACTGTGCATGTGACTCAACCCTAAACTATCTCACAGTGTCTGCATCCACACCCTGCTTATAGTCCAGTAAAGCCACAAGTTGCAGTGTTGCAGCTGAGTCAGACTTTCAGTCCTGCCCTCAAGCCTTTAAACTGCCATCTTGTCTATACAGAGGGGGCCTCAGGTTTAGAAGCGTGTAGTGTGCAAAACAAAAAAAAAAAAAAAAAAGACACAGGGCCCCAGCGTCTGATTAGCGTGATAATGAGACAAAAGGTCTTGCAAACACCCAGCAGCTACCAGCTCTGCCCTGGGACCCTGCTGATATTAGTTACACAACATTCACGGCACATTTTTGTCTATGATTTATTATGACTGTCATAGTCACTAGAAGAAAATGCTTAAAAAGAGCCTCAAACGCATCATCTAGATACTAGACCAAGATCTAGTTGGGGAACAAAAGAAAACGTAATGAAGTATCATCAGTGTCAGACAGCGCAGCTCAGGTTTCAGTCTGTGTTCCTCACAATGTGATGTTCCTGTCGAATTATCACCATAATTAGACAGAGACATTCACGCTCTTATCATCCGACAAGTTTTTCTGACAGGAACTGGACAGCTGTTATCTTTATCTCTCAGAAAAAAACACCAAATGTACAAAAGGCAGTAGAATGAGGTGTAATGTAGTACGTCAGAATTGGTCTGTTTAAGGTCTCTGCTCGACCATGAAAACATAATCTGGCTCGTATTCAGACTGGGTCACTGGCATTAACGATGAACTTCATGTAAAAGCAGCTTCGTGTGACTTTTAGCATCTTGTTATCACTAAAATTAGATTTTGCCTTTATCGTTTCTAATGTCCCATATTGTATAAAGACAGATTTCCCTGTCTCTTTTGATTGTAACACAGATCTAGGCTCTATATTAAGACTGTGAATACAGCCTGTATTCAGAAGCTGAGCCTTAAAAACGAGTTGTCAGGACTTCTGTAACTTTGTGACGTCAACAGAGAAATGACAGGGTGAACCACAGGTCCCATTTTACCTCATGCTGACAGTAAAAGACCCTTTAATACTACGCTGTTTGTCCTCGCAGGTGATGTACTTCAGCTCCCTGTTCCCGTACGTCGTGTTGATCTGCTTCCTGATTCGGGCTCTGCTCCTGAAGGGCTCCGTGGATGGGATTCGTCACATGTTCACACCCAAGGTAAAGACAGCGTTTCCTTTGAAGTCTGAAAGTACAACAGAGCAACAGTGCTGTCAAGAGACAAAGGAAGCCCCCAGGGAAGAAGACGTTTTGTGCATTGTTTTGTTTTTTCTTTGTTTTTTTAAGCCAGTGGAGGGACGTCTCTATTGTTTTTAACATTTTGAATGAATCCAACTGAATCATTTTGTTCATAAAATTACAGGAAATAGTGAAAAATACCTCACATTTAGTGACATTTTGTTAACAGACCCAGAGACATCAGGTTTAATACCTCGAGATAACCAAGGAAACAGTTCATTACCTTAAGATCAACGAACGCATTATCAGTTTCAGCTCTTTTTGATTGAGCACCGTGTTAGAAATCCATCCAATAAAAAAATTGATCACAAAAAAAAAAGAAATCTATAAAACACAGCTGTTATTTCCCGTCTTTTATATTCTCCAAGGTTTTAATATTCAGTATTAATCATCCAGCCTCTGTTAACTCAAACCCACTCGCTGTCTCAAGTCAAAAATCCAGTCTGCACTGCAATAGGCCGTCTCCTCGGCAGCAACAGGCCAATGGCACCTTGGGCTGTGGAACCACGTTGCCATGGCAACAGGGGTTAGTGAGGCTTTATGTAAGCAACCAGACGAAGACGCCTCGTTCGGAGCGGAGCGTGTCTGTCTCGTCTCGTGTGTCTGCTCAGTCTTGCCAGCTGACATCTTAAAGCTTCAAACAACATGTTGTGCCACCGTCTTCGCTGTAACTGTGGACATCAAAGTCCTGTTGCGAGTGTGTGTGTGTGTGTGTGTGTTCTGCTTTTGTGCTCAGAACAGTTTGAGATCTTTGTAATAGAAAAAAAAACCTACCAGGTGGAAACTGTTGAGATACCAGCTGTCATTTAGCAAGATGCAGTGAGGGTCTGCCAGACACAGACACAGACAGACATTACTTTAAAATATGACTGATCAATAAGATTATTAGATCTAAATGTCTAAACCTTTAACTCACAGATTTGACATACTTGTCCTCAAATCTCAACTCAAGGTCCCATAATTTGCTTTTTTTATGCTTTAAACTACATTTCACAGCACATCAGTGGCTGGAGCTGGCATATGTATCACCATGTGACCTTAATGATGATGTAATATGGGTCACGTGACACAGTTTGACCTCAAGCAGCGAATCCTCACATATGAGAAACTGGAACCTGAAACACTTGTTTTAAAAAAAACTGCCTTGCTCTGATTTCAGCTGGAGATCATGTTGGAGGCGAAGGTGTGGAGAGAGGCGGCCACGCAGGTCTTCTTCGCGCTGGGTCTCGGCTTCGGCGGCGTCATCGCCTTCTCCAGCTACAACAAGCGGGACAACAACTGCCACTTCGACGCCGTCTTGGTGTCTTTTATCAATTTCTTCACCTCCGTGCTGGCCACCCTGGTGGTGTTTGCCGTGCTGGGCTTCAAAGCCAACATCATGAACAGCAAATGTGTAGCACTGTGAGTAAAAAAGTTGGTTTGCAAACCGAAGCAGATATTCACTGCTTTTATTCTTTACGTAGATGTTGTTGCAAGAAGAAAGGAAACTCAAATCCCTGATTGGACGTGTGTCTGTTTCTTAGGAACACCAATAAGATTGTGGCGTTGCTGGGTAATGGCATCGACGCGAGCCTGATCCCCCACCACATCAACCTCACTCAGGTTAGTCAAGTCAGTGCTGAAGACTACCACCAGATGATAGACATCATCAAAGGGGTGGAGGAGGACGAGTACCCGAAACTGGGACTGGAGTCCTGCAGCATTGAGGACGAGCTCAACAAGGTACAGAAAACAACAACAACAACAACAACAAACCTCACACATATCTCAGTCCTTGCTGCTGATTTTTCACCTCTCCTTCTTCTTCCATGCCCCCCCCCGGCAGGCAGTCCAAGGCACGGGCTTGGCTTTCATCGCCTTCACAGAGGCCATGACCCACTTCCCAGCCTCGCCCTTCTGGTCCGTCATGTTCTTCCTCATGCTGGTCAACCTCGGCCTCGGCAGCATGTTCGGCACCATTGAGGGCATCCTCACTCCGCTGATAGACACTTTCAAAGTCCGCAAGGAATTTCTTACAGGTGAATAATCCAATGCACGTGTGATCCTTTATATTTCCACACAGCTGTTAGCCGTCTCCATTCCCATCTTTAAACCAGAGTCAGAGTCTTAACTCGTGCGAAATTCCTTCAGGAGTGGATGGGAAAAGCTCGACCAGAGGAAGAAGCAAAACCGGCTTGATTAATGAGACTCAGTGGCTGCTCCACAGTGCAGTGAACAGATGTGGGCCATCCTACTGTTCGTTTGACTCTAACAGCTTTAAATGGGTCCCGCTCCACTTTAACGTACTCCAGCATGGCTCAGTTTAACTCCACTCCTCCTGTTTGGGTTTGGGTCTAAGTTAGCTAGGTTAAGTTAGCAGTATTTTTAAGGTTAATGCTCCTAATCCCTCTTACACAAAGGAGCAATCCCTCCTTATCTGACAATGAATGTGAACCTGTACTGTAACAGAACGTATCTGTCAGTTTGCACACAACCTGTGTGTGTCCTGCAGTGGGCTGCTGCGTGTTGGCCTTCTCCATTGGTCTCCTGTTTGTTCAGCGCTCAGGGAACTACTTCGTGGCCATGTTCGATGACTACTCTGCTACACTGCCTCTGCTCATAGTGGTCATACTGGAGAACGTGGCGATCGCTTGGTTTTATGGAATTGATAAGTAAGTACACAACAATCCCTGAGTTGGTATGATATCGAAAATGATTTGAATGAAGCCATGAAGGCAAGTACGTAAATATATAAAGGTAATCAGGTCTATAAAGATCATGAAACTATTGTGTATTCTTTACCACACACATTTGATCTCACCTCATGCTGCTTTGCTGCCGCCGCTTTCTCAGATTCTTTGAAGACCTGAAGGACATGCTTGGCTTTACGCCGTTCCGCTTCTACTACTACATGTGGAAGTACATCACGCCCATCCTGCTGCTGGTTCTCCTGTGCTCCAGCTTAATCCAGCTGACCATGACGCCGCCCAGCTACAGTGCCTGGATACAGGAAGAGGTGAGTCAATGTCTCCGGCTAGTCTCTCCTGAGACCGGGGATCAATGGGGAGGTGGAAGTCCTTCTACTTGGTAATCCTGGAAGAGGTAAAAAGCAGATTTAAGGGTTCAAAGTAAAAACCAGGCAGTAGCTTAAAAAAAACAGGAGGGAAATTTCAGTTTTCACTGATAAACACATGTCCAGGCATCCTTTAACCCTCGGACAATCAACAGGATGTGTAGTCTACCACACAGACGTTCAAGCACCTGTTTGATCACAGTCATTTTAAAACCGATAGTAAGTGGAGCAAAGGGCAAACGGGAGTAGTGTGTTCCCTGCATTTGCTCCTTCATGTGCTCAGTGAGGCCAGTGAGGTGCTGTTAAATTGACGGAGTGAAAAGAGTGAAGTGGACACCTGGTCATTAGTGGCTTAATCAGTCTATAAAATGAAATTTCACACCCCGGTGACAATTTCATAACATTCAAGATGTCATTCCTCATTTGTCCAAGCGTTGAAGCAGAGAGAGAATAATCAAAATATAATACAACTTACCGCGCAAAAAACAGGTGTCATTGTACTTACAGCTGTAAACATCGTGTTTTTCTCATGTTTGTCGTCTAGGCCAAAGAGCAGACGTTGCGTTTCCCTGCGTGGGGCATCGTCGTCTGCATCTCCCTGGTGGTGATGGCCATCATGCCCGTGCCTGTGGTCTTTGGCCTGCGCTACTTCAACATCATCGACGAGAACACCACCGGCCTCTCCACCGTTTCCTACAAGAAGGGCCGCATCATCAAAGAGAGCGTCCGACCAGGGGAGGATGACGACACCAGCCTGATCCAAGGCAAGTCGCCCAGCGAGGCCCCCTCACCCATGCCTGGCAACAGCATCTACCGCAAGCAGAGCGGCACCGGTGGCGGCCCTGATGCGGACACCGCACCCAACGGCCGTTATGGTATTGGTTACTTGATGGCCGACATGCCGGATATGCCCGAGTCGGACTTATAAACTGACTGTAATAGTAAGCCCTGCCCGGCCATACCGGCTGGCCACTCCTCCCCTCCACCCCACTGCGTGCGTTTAGTTGGCTGTATCATCAATGTATATTTCACTTGTACTGTATATTCTTTGTAGATATCGTAGCTGCTCTCTTTTTGTCGTCTCTGAACCTTATATGATTGTCTACCTTACAAAAAAGGTGTGGAAATAAACCTTGTCCTTGTCCGACCATTGACCCATTTGCTCGGCGGCATCCCGAATTCACCTCTGACCTCCTGCTGCCTCCAACGTTTGCTCCCTCCTCCTTGCAGATCCTGCAGGAGAGGACAGGTGTAAGCAATAAGGTGGATTACCCACCAGGCCTACTTGAACAAGAATCTGCAAAGAGGAGTATGCAAAGGAGCAAGGCGGGGGGTCAAGAGGTCATTTTAGGGACTGCGTCTGTGTCTGTGGGTGGTGTAAATCAAGCCAGCTTCAAGTCCTGCTGTAAAAAGTGGTTGTGTACATTATAACGTATAACTGCTGGCCAACCAATAATGAGATTAGCAGCAGCAGCGCAGCCTGTCTGGATGGCATGACCCTGCAACACGGAAGAGATTTTTTTTTTTTTTTTTATCGAAAGTTCACATCAATCTAGAGGATGGCCTTTGAAAACCACCCCCATGATTGTTTGAGACAAAAGTGTGCCTAAGTAATTTATATTTGTTTATAGAATACATAACGATCGTTGTATATTTAAGGTATTCTGTAAATATAATATAAATATTATAAATATATTTATCTTGATAGTTTGGATATCAGGACACCGTGTTTTTAAGGTTCAGAAGTACTTCAAATCCTTAACTCTCATCTCTTTGTTTTTTACTAATGTATTGTCAGTGTTTGAGGACCGAGTCCTCCTTGTACATATTTTTTTTTTTCCCATGAAATGGCTTCAAATGCAATGTCTTTTTTTCCCTGTCAAGATTAAAGATCACATATGGTCCATACCCTCATGAAATTAATGTTTGTGTTTTTCTTCGCTTGTCCTCCAGATGTCATTATTGCTTTGAGATGCATGAAAATGTCTTCATGCTAATTTTAGCTAAATTGGAGAGCATCTCTCAACAAGTACTCTGCAGAATAGAGAAGCCGCAAAACTGTCAACTGTTAAGCAATGTGTATTTTTTCTCATATCAAATCACTATGAAGTTAGCTGTGCCTTTTGTTAATCAAATATATGCAGTGTTAGCATTAGCAACCGTTAATGTACGTAAATCAAATGCCCAGGCTCTTTGAAATGACGTAGCTAGCATTAGCAGGTGTTTACAGTATAAAAATAAACGTTAAGACTTAAGCGTCGAAGTTTTTTGATTCACTCACCTACAATTTTTTTTCTAATGGTGGAAAGTAACGCCGTATTTTAAACTCTTGTCTTTTTCGCGTCTTTCCTCAAACTGAAGTTAGCAATGCTAACCGGTTAGCCCCGGTCAACTTCGTCACTTTCCGTTGGTGACCTGAACGTAACTGACTAAAATGGGCGTATCATGCACGCGCCGCGCAAGAAGTAACATGGCCGCCGTTTCCTGGTCCCGTTATTATTATTTTTGTTTGTAAATAATGGTGCCCAGCAACAACACTGAGCCATGACAGTACATAAAATAGCATTTAATGACACATTCTTCAATCAACGGCAATTTTACATTAAAAAAAAAAAAAAAAGAAAAAAAAGAAACGTGTACAAAGCCGGCAGCATCATGAGGAGCTCCATGGTCTATTTTCTGCTGTGGTGAGATTGAGCTCCCTGGTAAACACAGACACACATAGACATGAGAATAAATAATCAAATATACACTTTCTTTCCTTTGGCTTTCTTCCAGATTTCTTTTTTTTCCCAATCACACTACAGGTAAACAAACATCAGTCTTCATTAAGGAACAGGAGGTCATCCTGAGCATCTGCACCGCTCTCAGCTCTGATTACAACACAAATAGGATCACCTGGGTCCCTTTTAGATGAATGTCTCTCTTTGATTGTGCTCATCTGGCAAAACACAGCACGGCATTTGATAAATGTGATGTGTGTCTTCAAAAATCATGATTTCGTGACTCAAATTCTTTAGAGTGATTCATTCCAAGGTGCTCCCCTCATTACGCATGGCTGTCCGAACATGAGGTAAAACGTCTGTTGATGCATCGCTCCACCGGAGAGTTGATCCCTTTTCCTCGAGCAATCTTGTCAAAAAAGCACACACAAAAAAAAGATGTTACTGGTATGGTTGAAATTATGATAAAGACAGCAGCATAGTAAAAAGCTTATTTTGAGAGTGATGGTCTTCAGGGCCTTTCAGGTCGAGGTTGAGATATAAGATGCAGGGAAGGATTTCTCTTCAGTTTCACTCACACTACCACAATCAAGCCACACAATGGCATGAATTAAAATGTAGGTTGATGAGAACACAACAAAATCATACAAACCTGTGGGCTCAGCTGTGGTGGAGCTGCTCTCTCATCTTGGCGGCGATCTGCTCTCTCTTCTCACAGTGTCTGTTCAGGTCCTTGACCTCCATTGGCAGCGTGCTGTTCCACACCATCAGCACCGACTCCTCGTCTGAGGGCAAACACAAACAAACACACACTTCAGACCGACACAGAGAACCTCACACAGCGACACAACTGTGGGACGAAACAATGAACTGTCACACTCACCAAAATGATTCCTGTCTTGTGGGAGTCTTCTGCCCAAAGTCAGCACCACATTCTTCAAGTTTAGTGTTTCTATTCACACACAAAAAAGGAGTTGGTGTGGATTTAGTTATGAAGCACATGAGAATAAGAGCTACGAATCCAGAAAAGAGACTGCGGGTTAAAGGAAAACAAACATAATAGACAAAAGAGTGAGCAAACTGTGAGCAGCATGCTGGGCTCGTTCACACATTTCTGCACACAAACACCCTGACAGAGCATGGAATCAAAACAAAAGAATAACCCAGCTGTTAAAAACAGTTTTCTTCACTCATTCGACTTCCTCCCTTTTTCATTTTCATCCATTGTCACACTCTCATCTAAATGTCTCATGCTGCACTGCAACTGTTATTTACTCTTCAGCTCAAATGCTTCATGGAAAACAGCTGCTTCTTCATGAAACCAGAGGAAAAAAAAACACCCTAAACAACCAGGAAGTCTTGTGTTGTTCCATGGTACTCACAAATATTGCTTGAATAATGAATCAATATTGAAACTATGGAACAAAATGAGCAGGAAACACATTTTCTCCTTAGTCTGAGGACATTCGGAGGCACTGGAGCTGCCTAATGTACTGTGATGATCACCATTCATGCTAATTGCAATGTATGAATTGCTGTTTAGTTTAAACACAATAATTTTCTTGTAATATTATTTAAATTTATGCAGCAAACTGCTCAAAACTAAAGTGATATCATGCAGTAGATAAATGTAGGTAAGTATGACATCATATGTGACCTGCACACGAGGCAACATAAAAAAAAAAACAAAATCGATAAAATGCATAAATAATATAGTCGATGAGTTAAAGCTGAGGACCCACCAATGAGTGCAGATGTGATGCAACGGATGGAGTTGCAGCGGGGGCTGATGACCTGCAGCATCTGGTGTTTGGAGAGCTCCAGCAGCAGCAGGTGGCCCCCCCTGGTGCCAATCCAGAGAGCTGCAGCAGTCTGCACCAGCAGGGCCTTCACTCTGGCCCAGGTGGGAGTCGCCTCAGTGGGCAGCTCCACCTCGCTGCCCTGTCTGCCTCTGCAGCCCGAGTCCTGCCTGATGGGAGAGGATGTATTAGTGTGTGTGGGATCTTAAGCTTTGTGTTAACTGTTTCCTCTTCCTTCTAAATGTTGTGTCGCGTGTCTACCTGATGATCTGTGCACAGTCGATGCAGTCCACCATCCTCTCGCTCCTCTTGTCCCAAACCTCGACTGTGGATGTCCCAGTTTTGCTCAGATACACATATTTGTCCACGACCATACGAGACACACAAGCCTCACCACTCATTGACCGCTGCTGCCTGGAAATGACACACACACACAAAAAACTCAATATTATACCAAGACAACATCCCATTGCTGTGCTGTTGCCTGGACATCAACTCATCAATGTTTGTAAAATCTTGTTAGGACGAGGTCAGACTTTCACTATGATTATAACCATTTCTAACAGGTCACAGATTTCCCTGCCAGCCTGGATCGACTTGACGTGAACTCACTGGAAGATGAGGTTGGGTCTGGTGTCGATGCTCCTGCAGACGTCATACTCTGCAGTGAAGGAGAGGATCCTGGTCCCACAGCCGGCCCACACACACCTGCTGTCTAGTGAATACAACGACTGGCCTAGACACATGACGGGCGTGCTGTCATTTCCCACAGAGACCGTTTTAACCGGCCAACCCTTTTCCTGCTGGAAACACAGAGAGTGAGAAGAAAATAAAGAACTGGACTTCTGGATTAAACACATACTGTACACAGTGTGCTGCATGGTCGGAGGACACGGGTGACAGAATATGAACGAATAGATAAAGGAAAATCAACCACAGAGAACAAACACACTGGATCTTTTATTTAATATCTAAAATTTACCTTAAGAATAGAGTCCTCATAAACAATGAGAAGTCCATTGGCTGTTCCAACCAGCAAATAATTCTTCCTTTGGCTGAAAAGAAATAAAAAAAGATGAGGGTATAATATGCATAATATCACATGATAGATACGTGTGCAATCTGTTGTTACATGAGTCACTTTTTATTTTATCCTTTTGGTTTTCCTTGTTGGTTCGTTGGTCCATTAAAAGATGTTATAGAGCAGATATTACAATAATCTTCTCCCCAGTTATAATACATCAAAATCAAAGTTGATCTTTATTTACGTTCGACGAGGGTGCACGTGGAAGTACAGTGAGGTGACAGCATCTGGGACGCTCTGCAGGTGGTGCCAAGTCGACACGTCCTGGGTGCTGATGACCACTAAGGAGCCAGACTGGGTACCTGCCACCAGCCAATCACAGGCCTCGTTGGGGATCTGGACAGTCACCAGACACAGGACGGGGCTGGTGTCCACCTCCTGTGGAAGTGCATGTTTGTTATGACCAAGAGGACGACGGTGTTCGGTCCTGAGGTTGGTGCTGCTGTTCATACCTGTGTCGTGGTTGTGTTGGTGTCCAGGTCCACGGCTGTGATGGTGCCCACCCTCTGGCTGCTAATGCTGCTGCCCCCTCCCAGCCAGGCTCTGTTGCTGTTGGCTGGACCGTCACTGCTAGCAGAGGTCACCGCGAGGCACTCGGCGTTGAACGCTTTGGGAACCACCTGCTCCCTCATCAGACACAGCATCTCCCCTGAGTTCAACCGATCAAACACCTGCAAACACACGGCAGGTATAAGAACTCTTGAACTTGATCATGTGTATCTCTGCATTCCTGTCTGTCTACAGCTCGTCTCCACGCTGCTCTGCTTCCTCATGCCTTTCCATTGTTCTCACTGAAAGCGAAACAACCAGTCTCTTCTGAACACAGACACACAGAGTTCAGGATCTAACCTGAGCAGACGTTGGTCGGTCCTGTGGTTTTTCCCTCAGACAGTCCTTCATCAGCATCTGGAAGCCCGGCCATGGAGGGCAGCCGTAGTGTTTTACTGGATCTGTGAAGTGAAAACTTGGACTTTACCTCTGATACTGAGGCATGGAGTTATGGAAAAGCCAGAAAAACAGAAGGTCACATCTGTAACACTGTCGAGCTTGAATATCGTTAAGTAAGTTATTTTTTTAGATTAAACCAGAAGATGATAATGAAAATTATATAAATATCAAACTCAGTCTCACAAACTCAGAATCAGGTGTTTCGCTCTTTTACATCTCCATCTAGTGTTATAGTCTAAAAATGGCCACTGTGGCATCATACTTAGGCACATCCCCCAAAACAGAACAAAGCAAATCGGTCCGACATCACAATTTAAAACGCTTACAGGAGATCCTGTCATCATTCCCAAATTGATTGACAGTTGCATTACAAAAATACAAAACTGAAAGTTTGTTTACATGCATGATAAAATGTAAATAAAACAAGCCTAACATCTCCATTATGAACTGCAACAAATTTACTGACTAATGTGTTTATTTATGATTGTGATTAGTTGTTCATGATGCCATCTAGAGGCAGCGAGTAAAACCATCCAGAGCTCTGCCTGAAGTCAATGTTTCCTCCTCCTCAGTGACGTTACCTGGCAGTTTCCCCTGCACCACAATCTCGTCGAACTCACTGGGGAACTTCATGCCGTCGGAGATGCGCTCACCACAGGTCAGGAGGTCGTAGAGCAGGAGGCCGAACGAGAACACATCAGCCTGCTGGTTGTAGATCACGTTGCCCCGGGCGACCTCCGGCGCTCGAAAACCTGCATGATACACAGCAACCGATGTAAGACAGCTTCACATTCAGGCTGAAACTTTACCGATACATTGTGAAGAGCTTCAGTCTATAAGCAGTGAGACGCTGTCTGACCTGGAGTGCCCTCTGAGCTTCTCACTCCCATGCTGCAGCAGTACTGAGCGATGCCGTAGTCCGTGATCTTGGCAATGATCTCGGAGTCGGTCTTCAGGTTGAACAGAAGAACATTGTGGGGCTTCAGATCCCGGTAGATGATCATGGACGAGTGAAGGTACCTGATGATCACGGACATCAATCAATGACTGTGACAATATTATCCATGTTTTTTCACAATTTGAGAACGTGTTCAGTTTAAAATGAGTATGAGATTGTATTCTACTGTCATTCCAAACCTGTGTGCAAACCCCAAAGATTGAGGAGAAGATCTGAACAGGTTAACAAAGAACCAGGAACATGATGTCATTCATCTGTAACCTCCTACCTGAGTCCGTCTGCCACATGCAGAGCGATCCTGTGCTGAAGCTTCCAGTTCAGGCTGCCGTTCTCATGTTGAAACAGCGAGTCCAGCGAGCCGCGCATGGCCAGCTCCATCACCAGGACCTGAGGAGCTGAGCCGGCCGCCAGCAGGCCGACCAGGCTGGGGTGTCGTAGGCGCCCCAACACCGCCAGCTCCTGACAAACAAACAAAGGACACTTTTGTTGTAAATGTGCTGACACAGTGACTGTACAGATTATTGTAAACTCTCAGCAGTCAGCACCTGTCTGAGGAGTCTGTAGATGTAAAGTTCAGATGCATGTTTATTGAATATCTTCACAGCTACTTCTTCGTTTTTGTAGACGCCTCGATATACGGTTCCAAAGCCACCGTCCCCTGTAACCACATGTAGGGTTAGGGAACAACAAAATAACGTAACAGACATCCTGATGTTGTATGAAAACTGTTTTGTCATGAATTAAAATAAATGATTATCAATGAACACACAATAACCTCACCAAGTCTGTTTTCCAGCGACATGTCCACATCCAGCTCCTCACTGTCCAGTATGGTTCCTGCCGGCTGGTCACTCAGCACTAAGTCAGGGGCAATCTGAGAGATGGGCAGTGTGCACCGGGGGTCCTCTGGATTCACCAGCAGGAAATCTGGAATAATAAATCAATCAATAATAAAAACACTGATATGGAGGATTTCAAATAATGAAAAACTATTCTGTACCATTGTCGAAGTAGGGGAACAGGTCCTCCAGCAGGATCTTGCTCCACTCCTGGCCGTCCTCAAAGCTGTACAGTGCCCACCTCTTCAGCAGAGCCTCCCCACTGCCGTGCATGTCGGTGTTCAGCAGGCCAGGAAACCACTCCTCCAGCAGGGAGTCCACGTGATCCACAACCTGACCCATCAGCATCCGGCCTGAGGGGGCGGATCAAGACACGTGGTGAGACACCACAGACATCTACAGTAACAGGTTTATGATCTTTTGGGGAAACTACAGCACCTTTTCGTGAAGAGGGAACAGTTATCCTGACAAAGCTGGAGGGATTCTCCTCCACCGAGCCGGCCTCCACCAGACAGTACGCCTCAGGGGACCAGCTCAGGTAGATGCCTCTCCTCCAGTAGATTCGGTTCGGTCTCATAACTTTCTCTGAACAACAGACAGCACAACATAAGGCTTTATGTGGATCTGTAAGCAGAACAGCACTGATGAACCAGTGAGTGTGACTCCTGTGCTACCTCTTCCACCGAGTAAGAAGGACGACACCTCCAGGAGGCGGCTGATCTGCCGAGACCAGTAGTCCATGGGGAAGTACGGCATCTCATAAAGACGCACAATAACCTCCGAGTTCTCGCTGTGAGGCAGCTCTATCACCGGCCTGTGTTTGGACAAACTTCACAAGACAGCAAACAGATACAGCATGTGAACTGCTGCATCAGTGAATCTTTACAAAATATGATCCTGGAGAAAATAAAAACTCTGAAAAAAAATCTGAACATACTTGCTGGGCACGAGCAGCTGGTCCTCTCCGAACGGCAGAGCGATCTGGAACTTCTCCAGCAGTTTGAAGAACTGCGTCAGGTGGCTCTTTGGGAAACATTTGGTCTCAAACAGGAACTTTTCCACCATCGAGCGCTGGACAACTCCTTTGGGATGCTCCCAGAGACCACAGCTCTTTAACGTCAGCTTCTGCACAGACACAGAGAACACCTATCTGACACTTCTGACACAAACACACAGCTGCATTTGAGTTTTAATACAGGGCTTTTATGATGAAAAACATCTTTAAATTTTGGCATTGAAAATAAAATTAGGAATTCAGACTTAAACCTCAGACTGAAAAAGGAAACAATGGCAAAAAAAACAAAAAGTTGTGTTACTACTGGAAGCCATTTCTAACTGAGTGTGTGGATGCTTATTATACTGTATGTGTGAGAGGATGCGGTTACCTGGGAGATGATGTTGCAGAGCCACTGTGGATCAATGAAGTAAAGCTCCTGGAGCTGAAGTGCAGGGTCATCAAAGTGCAGCAGGACGCCTGCAGAGATAAAAACACAAGGATTGTTCAGACATGAGTGAATTTAATGATGATGAGAGAGGCAGAAATTATACTTTAAGAATAAAACCACCACACGTAAAATCTTTGAAATGGTCAAATATCTATTATAATATTTCAGAATGAAATACGATTGATATTCGATGTTACACAAACAACTGAAGGAAAGCATTTAAAAAGCAGTTTCAGGCCTGTCTCACAGAAAGGAAGCCGCCGTGACGCCGACTCACCGGCTTCACTGAGGAAGTGGATGGCGTGCGGCAGCTCGGCCTCCTCCAGCTGCAGCTGACTCTCCTGGATGAGCTGCAGCAGCTCCTGGTGCCTGATGACGGGGAACTCCGAGGGAACCCTGGCCCGTTCTACGAGAACCCTGCGCTCCAGCTCCACGTAGCTGTCTGGAACCAGCTGGCCCATCACGGGCTGACCCTGGATCTGCCAGGAGGAGAGAGGTGGTGAGTGAGGAGGTAAAGGAAGGAGAAGACATCTCACCTGCTCCTCTTATCCTCTTACCTTAAAGCTGGTGACTTCTCTGGCGATGGCCTTCCGGAGTCTGCCCATGGCGTCCGAGTCCTCGCAGACAGAGACCATGTGATAGTCGGTGATGGTGGGGAATCCCTGGTGATTCAGAAGCTCCTCTCTGATCTTGTTCAGGCAGGAATTAAGCTGCGGCTCGTCGCTCACATCGGTGTGTGTCCCCACCAGGATGACGGGCGAGAGTGGAGCCACCGCCTTGAGTACAGGTGGAAAAACATACATACATGCATCAGACCCCTGAACATCCATCAGGTCTGAACTGGATGAATCTTGGCCCACGACTTACTTTGATGTTGAAGAGCCACGGTTTGAGGGCGTCCACCTGACTGGCTCCTTTACTGAGGTTGTAAACCACCAGGTAAAGAGCTCTGGACGTCAGGAAGTGAGGGTGGGAGCCGCTGTACTCCTCTCCACCTGGGGAGACAAGACACAAGTGAAGCAAAAATCATCATGCCTGACTAAACCTTTATCAATAAGGTCTTGCTGCATCTGTGTCACCACTGATTATGTTTTTAAATCTATGTTTTTAAGATGTGTGCATATCCAGCTGCTCTGTAAATGCTGGCCAACCTGAGAAGTCCCAGACGTTCAGCACCATTTTCTTCTTGTCCCGCTCCCTGATGGCCCAGTCCCTGACGTCAATGCCGACTGCTGCCTTCTTTGAGTTCATCTGGGAGCGTTTCAGCTTCATCAGCTGCTGGATCAGGGTGGTCTTCCCGCTGCCGGCGTTCCCCACCACAATGAGCTTCATCCTGTGGTACGGCACCGCCTTCTTCAGCCGCTGCTGCAGGAACCTGGGGGGCAGAGAAAGGCAGTGCTCATTTATTATTTAAAGAGACTTAATTCAATTTCTTCTTCTACAAGAATAAGAGGGATATATCCTCACCTGACTATGTCCTTGGTCTTGCTACCAATGAGCTTGAGGTCCAGCTGGAGTCGAAGGCCATCCAGTGGCAGGTCCCACAGTCGGCTCAGTTTCCCCATCTCATCAGGGAAGGAGCGCAGGTTTGTGTTATGGCTCAAGTCCAGAGAGGTCAGACCTTCCAACAGGCCGATCTGTGGAGGAACCTGGGTGCAAACGACACCATGTCACAGCTCGTTATCAGGGATAATCTGAAATCCACACCTGCGTCTTGTTTCTCATTGAGTGCTCCGGGTTGTACCTCACTGAGCTTGTTGCCACTCAGGTGGAGTTTCTCCAGTCTGGTCCACTTGTGTATTGGTCCGCTCAGATCCACAGATGCGATACAGTTCTGACTGAACATCAGCTCTCTCAGGTTGCTGGACGCCCAATATCCCGGGCCAGGAAGAACAGCGATGTTGTTGGTTCTCATGTCCACTGACCTCAAACTGGACAAACAAAAGCAGTTCACACATTTTTTTCTCACATACTTGGATACTGAAATACACAGACACAGAAAAGCGTAGCTGAGAATCTGACTTACTTTGGGAGATCAAGTATGGCCTCAGAAACATAGGTGAAACTGTTGTTGGCTAGTTTCAGTGTGGTGATCTTAGACGGCAGATGAGACAGGGAACCTGGAGGGGACAGGAGAGTTCATGGATCACTTCTTCAAATCCATTTTGAGACAAGACTCCTCTTTTTTCAGTGTGGTCACATACTTCAAATGCGACCCGGCCTGACCTAATTTTCAAAAATATTTTTCCTCACGCTGTTTTCAAATGAAACTTTGAAAAAAAAAAATTACCAAATTAAATCACAGTCCAGCATATAGCAGGCAAAATGGAGGGCACAAAGCTCTCACTCACAGATTTTGTTCATGGAGGCACTGAAGGTTTCCAGTTTGGGACAGCCGGTCAGGAAGACTGGAGAAATGTTCTCCACGCTGTTCTTACTCACGTCAAGCAGCTTGATCTCGGGCAGACACAGGGGGGTGCACAGCTCAGATATACTGTTACTGAAAAGGGACAAGAGACCGTTTCCGCAATTAAAATGATGGAAGCACGGGTGTTGTGAAATATCATGGTTGTATGTTGGCTGAAAATGTGATTCGACATGACAAATAAAAGAAAAAAGGAAATAATATGCAAGAGGAGGGTAAGGAGGAACTGCCGAGGAGATAGTGATTTAAGTCTGATTTGTCTCACAGGAAGTGAATATAATGAAATGTGTTGGAAAGGTTGGCCAAGTACCAGAGACTTTAATGTGAGGGACACTACACACTGAAGCTAAAGAGATTCTTGCAGATACAGAAGGAGGCACTCGTTCCACCATCTGGGAACCACAGACCAGAACAGTCTGGACTGACTGAGATCACCATGTGTGACGGGTCAACATCGCCTGATGACGTTCCTCAGAGAAACACAGGGGCTGAGAAGGAGCATAAGCCTGTATGACTGAGTTCAGCTAGAGGAGGCGCTCTGACGGCAAGCGTTAGTGATTTAGTCCAGTTTGATTTGGGTGATCATGTTGATGAGCAGCAGAGTGAATATGTGGCTTTTTGAGCTTATTGACGACCAAACAGGCCTGAGTCAGAAGAGGCACTGCAGTGGTCAAAGTGAGAGGTACCCAGAGGCTGCACCAGGAGCTGGGTGGTGTACTGAATCTGTTGCATAGAGCAAAGCAACGTGGCTGGGAGGTGGATGTAATAGAGTTTCTAGAAGATGATGACTCGGAGCTCTGTCTTAAAGAGGTTTAGCTGAAGGTGGTGTTTCATCATCCATATGAATATGTCAGACAGAGAAGCTGTGCAGAGACTGTGGGGTCGTCTGGTGGGAACGGAAAGCAAACCTCTGTGCTCTCTGCACAGTTTGGTGCCAATGTGAAATATCTTTCAAAGATTTCTTCTGGGTAAGAGCCCCACCGCTTACTTTAAAACAAAATTCCTGCAAGTTTCCCATGATTAATGAGAAATCAAACATTTACTATATTAAATAAACAAAGGATTGTGCAGCACTAGTGGAGATGTGTGTATTGCTAACACAGCAGTATTTCTATTAGAGATATCTAATGTTACTATGTTGACCTTCAGCAGCCAGTAATGTAATATCGCTGTAATTCAGGTCAGTGGCTGCAGTCATGGTATAGGTCATTTATGTGTTGACCTGATTCACTGTAATCACTGCAGACATGGCTGGCTCTCTGCTGTACAATCAACTGTTGAAAATCGAATTTCACAATTTTCCACATTTCCCTCCTCCTCCAATGTAAAAGTCCAGGGAAAATCTCATTAAATGTGGGTTTGTTGGTGTCATAGCAGCAAACATCAAAACAATGAAAGTGACATTAATGTGAGTGCATTCACTTCCTGTCTTACTGCACTGGTGAGTGGTATGTAACTGTCCCTGTGAAACGTTTTCCCAGCAGCCTACCCTTCCATGAACAGCTCCTCCAGCTGATCCATGGCGTGGCCCAGCTCGTGAGGAAACGTGGTGATTTTGTTGAAGGACAAGTTGAGCTGCCGCAGGGTGGGGCAGGTGACCGCGGGGTCAAAGATCAACAGGGGACCCACGCAGTTACGAGAGACATTGAGCATGCTGAGCGAGGGCAGGGACAGCAGCTCTACCGGCAGCGACTGCAGCTGGTTGCCCTGCAGGTCCAGTCGAGTCAGACTGTACAAACCCTGCAAACAAACAAACAAACAAAAAGCTTCACCGTATATTTACTTTTAATATGTGTTTTCTCAGTGATTCAGCTCAGGTCATATCTGTTACCTGGCAGAGCGCTGAAGGAAACTCCAGCAGACTGTTGTGGCTCAGGTCGAGGCGGAGGAGGTGGGCCAGCTGCTGCTGCACGAAGCCGTCGTCCATCAGACAGGACAGCGAGTCCAGCTCGTTCCCCGACAGATCCAGCAAGCGGATCCTCTCCCGCTCTTTGGGCAGAGCAGCGGAGCTTTCACCAGAGCCCAGGACTGAAAATTAGGTACAGTTGATCTGATTTACAGACAGTCATAGGTCAAGAACCAAAATGCAGTGAAAATCAGTTTAACAAGTGCAGTGATATCAGTAGATTAAGAGGATTTTAAAAAGTCTCTCAATCCGATTTTTTAGCCTTGTTCTGCTGGGAACGGAGTAAATGATCTTTTCCACGGAGCATAAAGTATTGATAGAGCCAATAAAAAAGGTGGGAAAAATTCTGTGGCACACGTGTTCTCATCTAAAACTGTGTGTATTAGATGCAGCTCCAGGTTTGGAGGCAGATTAATAATGTCTGAATATTTGTCATGTTCACGCTGAGAAGAACAGAAAGGTTTTTGTCTGGTGCTGCTCGGTTTGAAAGACAAATGGGAATAAAGTTGAACCGAATGAAAGCTAATGCAGTTACCTTTGTGGGCGGAGTTAGTCCTCCCATATCTCCTGTGTAGAGACTCGCTGTGCTCACACTCAGTCTGACCACTCTGCAAACAGGCAGAGACAGAAAAACAACAACTAGATTCATAATTCTTTATTCAATTTACAAATTACTATGGAATTCAATCTATTCTAAAACACACAAGCAAACAGCATCACACAAGCTTTAAGTGCTAAAAGCCCCTACAAAGAACTTTTAAGTGGATCTGCAAAAGTCTCTCATTTCTGCTGATGTCTCTGTGTGAGGCCATCAGTGGGAAGATAAGCTATTTCTAAATAGTGTAACTCTTTACCTTCGGGAGGCAGTGGACAGGTCGGTCCACCAGGTGTAACACTCAGACTGCAGGAGACGAAGGCAGATTTGACGAGGCTATAAATTAGCATTGAGTTGTTGCTACGCTAGCGAGTAAAAACCAAGCTCAATTTCATCACTGTATTTTTGTCATGGCTGATATTGGGACGGGATCCACAAAGAGAAACCTACTGCTTTTGTCCACAGGGGGCGCCAAAATCAACACAAAATGAAAGTTCTTTGCAGGGGCTTTAATGATAATAATAAAAAAAGGTTTTACCTCTGCACTGGCATGTCTGCGACGACCCTGCTTTCTCTTAAAGGAGCCCCCCCTCAGCTCCTCTGTTGAGTTATTATGAGGTTTTGGAGACAGGACCCCGGACAGTGAATCACTTCCTGCAAAAGGAGAAACACGCAGGAGAACAAATGGTTACTATTCAGCTGATGTTTTTGTTTGTGGAGGCCTGCAGATGTTCTTTTTTTGATTATTGATCATTTAAAAAAAAAAGGGTCACATGCAAAAAGAACAAATGAGTCACTAATGTAACATTACAACTCTGAGGCAGAATGAACTGAGACTAATGCCAAGTCAAAACATCTATAACGAATCAGTGTGAAAAATACACAGTGTGAGAGTATATGACGCTTCTGAGAAGACAGCGGGGCAGTGAGGGAGTGTTGCATTGAGCCTGTAATAGAATTAAATCGTTGTCTGAACGAAACTACTGTGATTCTAGTGTGTAAATCTAATTAAGTGTCAGTTCCACTTCATTCAATAGACTCAAACTGTCTGAGATGAACCCCCCCTGAAATATGAAGAACTCATCTGGCTGATATTAATCAATGAACACGTGTGAAGACTCTGATACTTCACCATCGCTCTCCATGTCGTCGTTGAAGAGCAGGCTGTCGTCCATGGAGACGAAGCTGAAGCTGGAGTCGTCACTCTCGTCGGAGATGTAGCCAGAGGTCAGACAGGGGTCGCCCACGGACTTGGGGGTGCCGCTGACACTCTTGGACTTCTGGAGGGATTGAATGTACCTGGCCAGATTCATACCTTTACCTTAAGAAAGCAAGAACACGGTGGTCCACTTGAAGTTAAAATCAAAAGATAATCAATGTGTGGAATATAGAACAGAGAAAAGCATCAGCTCTTCCTCACTGTTGTTGTAACGTAGACTGTGAGCTCTTCCTCTTTCGGCCAGCAGAGGGCTGAGCCAGACGGCGTCCAGACGTCCCAGCCTGAAGCCCCCCAAGCACAGGGAGCTGTTGTTGAGGTCCAGACCCAGACGGCCCAGCAGCTGAATGACAGTGGGCCCGTCGCCCCGCTTCACGCTCACCGCCAGAGCCCTGCGGAGATGCTGCTCATGTGCACCTCGGCTGAGCAGCAGCTCCACCAGCTCCAGAGGTCCGCCTCTCTCACACACCTGCACATGACAAGACGGTTACATTAATGATTATTCTCGCTACTGATGAGTTTGTCAGGAAGTGGACTGAATCACAATGGTTTTTGTGGAGCAGATTTTCTGATTTGATTTTGATCGTTGTGTATTTTTCACCAGAGAGATCAAGATCAAGATATAAGGTTCAGATCTGCAGCATCAGAAGTTTGGCCTCTTTTGTTCAATAAAAATTGGGGTTTTTGGAAAATATACTTACATTTCTCTAGGTAAACTATTGACTATTGACACTATATTGAAACTGTATTTACAAGTCAAATATCTGATCCTTGATCCTTAGGTTGATTCTGTCCACTACAACATTGATAACAACTTCACGTGATGTGACCTACAGACTTCTTCACATCCCTAATCCTGCCTTCATGTATCGTGATTTTCCGACCTGGTAGATGAGAGACTCCGTCTTTGTCTTCTTGTTGATGTCGGCTCCCATCTCGATCAGACACTCGGCCATCGTGGTGTTTCCGTCCTTACAGGCCTTTTCCAGCATCCTGTAGTGTAGCTCTGAGTCACACCACATCTTAGACAGAGCCAGACACACTGACTTCCGCAGCTGCGAGAGGGAGGGAGGAGAGGGAGCAGAGGTCAAGGATGACTAAAATGGTCCTACACAACTCTGTTTATTAAATTACTCTGAACTTCCCCAATCTTTTCAGCAGGAGATTTTCTAAGAACTTCATGCTTAATTTAAAAAGTATTTGAAAATGTCTGTTGTGTCCTGTACAATGTTTTGGACTACACGGTTCTTTCAGTGGGTGCTGTGTGTGAGTACAAAGCCACTTCTGTTTAAACATGACTGAAATCCCTGACATTTGTAAATGTGACATCACAGAAAAAAATATATATTAAAAAAAGGTAGATGAAAGCGCAGACATCTGGCTCCTGGTGGTGGTCTGACTCACTGGGTTGCTGCTCTGGTCTGGACCCTCATCCCTGAGTTGCTGAAAGATGTGCCTGTCAAAGTCTTCTCTCTGCAGTTCAGCAGCCGCCCCTGAACAAGCATCGAGCATCCTGAGAGCCACCTGAAAACACTGCAGGACACAAGGCCAGAGACGGGTCTTCAGTCTGACGCAGTGACGAGTCAGTTTCATTTAAATAGTCCATAATCGCAAAACATTACAATCTACATCCGACAAACTGGAGCTCTGTATGCAGACTACACTAACCATGTTAGAGCACAGCTGTTAGCATCAGGAGAGAGAGAAGGTGCTGAACTTGTTAGTTGTCAGTTTGGTGTAATGTGCATTAGACTCACAGTGTTTTGCTTTGATATGTGTGTAACTTTACGTTTCCATGTTGTGCTGTCCAATCATCCAACTACTGTCACTTAACATTTTGTGGCATCATTAGAACAGGAGGTGAAGAACAAACAAAAGAAACCAATTTGCCCAATTTAAAACAAACATCACATGTAGCCTACAGTCGTTCTGAATTATTTGTCTCATTGACTAAATAAACATCATTTTCCCATCAGTTATTTGCACCCATGTTGGGTAAGAAGATTCAGGTGTTTGACAGGAATATGTCCAAAACTGGGATGAGGACGTGTTGGGACTAAAACTCAGGGTTATTGATTGAACTCGTCCTACTTCCTCAAACTGCAACAGCATCTTGACCAAGGGACATTTCAGGGTAAGCATAAGAAATGCATGAGCAATCAAGCAAGAAAGGAATAGCAGTCACCTTCAGGAGCATCTCAGAGTCCTCTCTGTACTGGACAAGGGACGCGACCACGACAGAGGCCAGAACAGGCACGATCATCCTCGACAGCTTCTTCTTGGATACGAGGTAGTTGAGCAGGGTCAGTCCCCAGTAGTGTATCTCTGCAGCAGGTTGAGAAGTTAGTGAAAGCACAAGTCGTCATTTGTGGGTTTTGGTTTGCACACACAGCTGCTACAGCTACTACTGCACAAATACATCCTATGTTACAGATAAATAATCATAATATTAATAATTATATTTCCCCCCTTCATTAACCCAAACCTTGATTTGCAGACTGACCCCCTGAGGGAGGGGCTGTTGTGATATTAAGGACACAAACTGTCCCTGTGTTTCCCACAGTGCAATAATAAAATCTACTTGTGTTCATTTAGCCTCTGGGCTGTTAATGGGCTATTACTGGCAATGTACTGTACCTCGTTCCTGTGGGAACATCTGTAGTGTATGCAGCACAGTGTCTATGGCCCCCTGCTGGCAGAGCAGGTCCACTGCACCGGAGCAGTCGGCCAGAGCAGACAGCACCTTCAGACCACACCTCTGTATAACGGGGCTGCTGATGAACTGCACACACACAAACAACACTCAGTGGCATGTTTCTCTTTCACATAACTACCTGATAGTCATATGGGTGGATCCCTACTTCTGTTTTTTTTTCTGATCTCACAAACAATCACTGTTTTCATTGAATGTCTGTGGTTTTCTCAGGTCAAATTTGTCAATGAGGATGCAGGTCACACTACTGGAGTGGTTTCAAAACAGCAAGCTGCCTAAACGTCATCAATCGTCATTCAAATTTGAGCTTTTTGGTTGTTTTTTTGGAAAATGTGTAAGTGGCAGTAATGTGCTGGAAGGGAGCTGGCTTAGGGGTGTAATGCAATTCTGTTATTTTATAAACAGGTAAACAGATCAAAGAATAAATGATGACCTGGGTTAGGGTACAACAGGGTTAATAATGAATCTGCATCTATTTAACATACAAATAACAAATCTCTCCATATTTATGCCCTATTATGACAAATATATGAAAAAGTGCAAAATATACACAGAACAACATCTTTGTCAATGTAAACATCCACTTGCTGTTATAAATGGATCTGATTCATGTCCTCTCTAAACTGATAAAACAGTCACAGCAACATTGACCTTTGACCTTGGAAATTGGAGGAATTTCCCCAAGACGTTCCTGAGGTTCAGGAGAATGGGCCTGAACATTATAGACCTTCATGAGGGCAGGATTCATTGCAGACCTGCTGCACTGAGCCGCATTAGCGTTTGTTATTAAATTGTTAATAAAAAGAAATCTTCGGTTTAAGATGAATGATTTTGTCATATCTGTCAAATGCTTTATATGTGAGTTTGGAACAAAAAATTGCTTGTTGAAAGTTTCCATGTTCTTGATCTTTGCCCTTTGGCTTTTCTGCTGATATTGTTTTTGTCTGTGTTGACCATGTCACCCTGGGGCTGATGATACCCACAAGAGAGAGCAGAGGAAAAAAAAACACATGTGCACCATTCATTCATCCCAGCAAGTATGGCAAATTCTTTTTAGAAATGTAATTACATCCTTCCGATGTTCTGGTTGTGGGACAAGCTACTGTATAATTTCTGCAATGAATGGATGGACTGTTGTTTAATTTATGTACAGCTATGGATGTACACTGTTTCCCTTTCTGAGGAGAACAAATCACACTGTTGTTTTCTGTGTTTTTCAACCTCTGCCGTCTTCAGTGATCATGTCAGGCCAGATTCAAAGAGTCCATCACCACTGCATCAAACCATGAGAGAAAATGAAAGATGGGTCAAATTAAAGAGACGTTATGGGAAGTCGCACCCTGTTGAGAACTTCTAGGTAGAGTGTGTGCGCTCCTTCCACCACACACTGGTTTTTCAGGACCTTCAGCGACACGTCAACCATGTCCGGATCTGGGACTGAGGTGCCATGCTCCCTTAAGCTCCTGTCTGGGAGTTCACACACAGCAGAGACGCAAGTGAAGACAAAGAGGCAAGTAAACATATACACATGGGCACACAGATCCACACACACACACACACACACAACTGCTTCTGTTGTCAATCACTAATCTAATCAGGAGTGTCACTAGCAGCAGAGACAGAGACACACTATAACCTCATTTTGATAGAAATTAAAACATAAACAATCTTCTCCACTCAATCAGCTTTTCACGATATAAAGATGCTCTGTCATTCACAGAAGTTGAGATCTACATCCACCTGAATCTGGGAGCTTTGTCTTGCTATGTTCTCACCAGATACACTGTTACTATACCACACACTGTACATGGACACATATACACATTCCTGACCTTCTTGAAAATTAGCTGACTGATCAGATCTTGATAAGTGCACTGCCCTATATTTCACACTGCCCCACTAAGATTCAATTGCTTGAATTGCAATTTAATGCCTTATTGAAGCTGCATAAATTGATTCCAGTCTCTTTAGAGGGGCAAATCGGAGTTAATACAAAATCTGGAGCATAATGTAAGTGCATACTGGCATGTAAGTCTAATATTAACTCTCCCATTACAAATACTTGGATAAAATATAAGTTTATTAAGCTGCTTTCACATGAAGCTTTTTTGAGCATCTATAATATGTCTGTAATAAAAAAAAAATGAAAACAACAGTCTGCTGTTTTAATGTACCTGGGCAGAGGAAGACCAGGCTGGCCTGCAGAGCCTCCAGCTGAACCTCTGGCTGGAAGTTGTGGACCTTCATGGTGCTGAGGATCTGACTCATGGCCATGTTCAACTCATCCAGACTGGCTGTCCTGCAGACACAGGAGGGAGGTCATGTTAATGCTGAAACTTGCAGAAGAAGTAAACTGTTGCTAATGCTAATGCTCGCTATGTTACATTAGCAAACAATGCAAATAGTTACTTTTATGGTGATTTGGTTGGCACCCCCTAAATGACAACGCTAGCTATGTAGCAACAGCAAAACTTATAAATGGCTCTTTTTAAAAAGATGACTATACTCTCTCATCAAACAACATTCACCTCAATATTACCATATTCCCCCCATGCTTAGCTCTGACCTCATCTATTCCTGTGACTTAACCAACATGAACACACTGGGTTCAAAGAGCGTTTGTGCTCACCTCCCCTGGAAAAGCAGGGTGAGCAGTTTGCAGGCACTGATGGAAACTTCTGCAGAGGATGAATGTCTCTTCATCATCTCTACTAGGTTAACATGGAGGCCACTGGACAGCAGCAGAGAACACATTTTACCTGCAACCAAACAGACCTCTATTGTACAAGCAAACAAAACAGCACTGTATCTATTAATCACTGAACCTAATAGGCTAATTAGATGAGTCAATGTTGTTCAGGAAACAGGATCAAGACGTGTGTGTATATATGTGTATGTGCTGAGGACTCACTGTTGTGAGTAATGAGAGTGGCAATGGCACTGGTAGCAGCTTTAAACACGCTGGGAGAGGAGGAGTGGAGCAGCATGGCCGCCATTAACTGTCTGTGAACCGGCGTCCTGAAAACAACCACACGATACACAGCACAACAGCAGACATTACAGTCTCTCATTCATTCATTCATTCAAGAAAACATGTGGGCGATGTGTCATTGTTTTGAGGGTGTACCTCTCATCCTGCTCCTCCTCTGAGTGGTTGACTCCAGCTCTATGCAGTAACAGACTGTGAATCGCCCAGCTGGCAGCTTCCTGAGGATTCACACAAGTCACAGGCTTTGACCACTGGGGTTACATGAGGTTAAATATTTGCCGTGGCTCTGACGCTGGAAGGACTTGGACTGACCTGAACTGCTGGCTCAGCAGCGTGGAGCTCCAGTGCCACACAGCAGACCTCCATCCAGCCCAGGCCCATGTCCTCCACCTCCTCTTTACCCCTGTTCTCCTCCTCCTCTCCTTCCTCCAGACCCTGTTCGGCCACCGCCTTGTTTTGCACGATGGTTGCAGCTGACACGAGTAAATCAAATCAAATCAATCGGCATTCTTTCTGTATGTAAAGAGAATCTTCTTCTAGATAACACTGCTATTTGTCGACGTTGAGGTCAGCTCACTATTTTCCATAACTAATCCATCTTCTCTATAGGACACAAATAAATGAGTTATATATAGTATGTGTGTGTGTGTGTGTGTGTGTGAGTGTGTGTCCTCACTGAGGTCAGCCAGGCAGGACAGAGCGGCTGCTTGCAGCGTGGCGTTGTTGGGGAAAGTCTGGCAGGCCCTCACGGCAACCCTCTGGACGCCGTTCAGCACCAGGATGTTGTAGTAACTCTCTACGAGACAACACAAACAGATGCTTCGACTGATGATCAATCTTAATCTGTCGTCTGTCAATCAAACACATTAGCCTCTCAGAGTGAATGAAACCCAAACACCACTGTGTGGATAGTGAGGAGGGATTGATTTCACAAACAGTGTTATCGCTGTCATGTTAGCGACTGTCAACAAGTGAGACGATACTCCAGAGTTAATTATTGACAGAGCATCTCACTGTCTGGACTGGAGGACATCAAGTGCTTTATAAAATAAATCCTTTCAAAATAAATCAATAAGGAAAGAAGACAAGAAAACTGAAGAAAGAATAATTGAATAAATAACTACAGCAGAATAAATGAAGCTGAAAAATGCTAAAGCAAATTAAAAATACAAGCAGAAATTAAAGTAGAGATATTAAAAAGAAAGCAACCCAGGGAATACACGAAGAAAGTAAAACGCTATTCTGTTCAACTCTTCTCTTCCTCCCAGGATGTAATGCAATAAATGCTAGTTATTGTGTTATACTGCAGGAGGCTTAGATGTTACGATCTGGGTCTGACCTGAAGTGAACCTCCTGAAGAGGCAGCAGGCCGCCTCCTGCAGCTCCTCCACCTCGGGGAAGGCGTCCATGGCAGCGATGATGATGCTGTAGCACCGGGCACCTCCTGACATCAGCATCTCCACGTTGCTGACTGTGCGGGGGGAGAAAAAAAGCGTGTAAATTCAAAGTATGAACAGGATTCATCTGCTTTTATGAATTTCATGTTGAGATTCTGGTTGGGGATTTAATTTGATTCTCGTCCGCAATCGAAGTACAGATGATACACAAATATAAAATTGTTCTGTAAGAGTCCAGATAGCAGGAGTAATGTGATAAGAGCTGATTAGCAGAGACAAAGATAAAGATCAGTGAAGGAAATGAAGCAGGAGGTCAGAAAAAGTCCTTCATAAAGACGGAGAGTGTTATCTCCAAACAGCCTGGAATCCCCCATGACCGTGACAAATCACACATCTGTGAAGATTAATGTGGAAAAAAATGCTCATGACTGAAACTCCTCCACTTTGGTCCTGTGCACTTTTTCCCCCTTTTCTTCGTGTTCAGGTCAACGATGCACACAGAAATCATCCAGATAATTAGGATTTCAGAGAAAAGCGACGTCTCAGTTGGTTCTTATTTATTTATTTTAATCTTTGTCCTGTTATTTTTCTGAAGCAAACGTGTTACGTTAGTCAGCTGGTGAATTTTTTAGAGATAATGGATGATATAATGTTGCGTTACTGTGCTAAACTTTTCAACCAGATAAATAACGTATTATATAATCTAATCAGAACAGAGTTTCTGAGCCTCCCCTCTGATTGGCCGACTGTTTTCTGGATCATGGAAAGGATTTTTTTTTTTTTTTTTTTGCCATTAATCTGCATGGGACCTTTGAGATTAATTCAATAGCTTTTCATTTTATTAAATAACATATTAAAGAAGCAACAACCTCCTGTTTGATAGCACCCCTTCTGATGACATCAGAATAATTAAATCCTAGTAATACCAGGATTCGCAGAGGTTGTCTGATAATCGCATTTGCTGTTCCAAAACAATTTAAAATACATGTTCATGGAAATGTTAGAAGACTCAATTATCTGTTGCATAACGATGTATTTAGAAAGCAAATACAAAGAGTATCCGCTCTGTCCTCTTCACCATGGGGGGAATTTCCACCAAGATTTGACGATTTTTCCGACAAAAACCACAATCTTCCTGTCCCACAAACACACTATCTCTTACTCTGCAGCAGCACAACGCCAAAAGTGTTTACTGTCACCTAATCTAATTTATATCAAGACGTCACAGCGACATCATAGTGAGACTGGGCTAGAAATAGACTGGACAAAGTAAAGAAAGGCTGGAAATAGAATAGTGTGAAAAAAAAAAGAAATAAATGAGAAGCCGATGATTGATGTGCTTCTTTTAGGATCTCTGTGTACTACTGAGTCCTGTGCCATAACACATCAATCATGACATTAGTGGAGCAACAACAGCTCACATTCCTGTTCCTCTCCACATGAACGCATCTTAATCTATGCATTCACATTGACCCATTTTTTTTACTGATAAGTCATAAAGTTAGTGCTCCAGTTCTTTTCTTGCCCTCATGAGCCCTGTTGAGGTCTTGTGAGGTCGTACCTGGGCGAGCCAGAGGCAGCAGCACTTTCATGGCCTGCAGCAGCAGCTCCGAGCTGTCAGGGAACTTCTGCAGAGCCGCCAAGACCACTAAATGGTCCTGGTTCTCAACAAACTCCATGAGGTGGTCATCACTCACTGGAAACACAGACACAAGAAATATATTCACCTACTGACACGACACGCACATGCTGAGATCTTTATTTAGCAAGCTCATTTTAGTTTCAGTTGTGCCTGATGATCTTAGTGTGTTGCCAGTTTGATTATATTGAGAGCATTACTGCAGGTTTCTTATCTGTTTTTTATAGGACTGCAATTCAAGTTTCGCACCTAGGATGATAAAATTAATCTTAATCTGATCCGAATCACACCTGCAGGGTGTGCTGGGGAGATATCACAGGTGTTTACTTCCTGTTGTCGTCACACTGTACAACAAATACCGCACTCAGTAGTCCACACACACACACACACACACATGTGCAGTATTCCAGCTAAATATTACATATAAGACCTTAGTATTTGATAGAGACATTTGCAGCTTTGTTTTTTGGACTGTCCACTTTACTGCTGTGACACTGCATATTCCCCCGCTGTGGGACTAATAAAGGACAATCTTATAAAAAAGGACGATCTTATCTCGTCTCATGTTAAGGAGCTGCCCCAGAACAAAGTGATAGCAAAGCTTTACTCTATGTAATGAATCTCACAGGACTCGGAGCACAGCTCCAGCGTGTTACACTTCTATATATAGTATATTTAGCTAAATAAAGTCAGATGAGTAATGTGTGAATTCAATGATGTCACCATCACCAGAATACATTACATAGCGTCATGTTCTGCTCTGATGATACACCTGTGGTTGAATACTCACACAAAGACACCACATGTTCATTTGCTCACTAGTTAAACACTGGCTGAACACTATGTGACACTGCACAGGCAGGTACCAACTGAACTGGTTTTTATATATTTATATTACATTATCTGTTTATCTTCAATACATGGGGCTAAGTAAAGTGTTATGTCTTTCTTAATGACATATAAAAGGCTCCAGTGTGTGTCTGCCCACCGCTCTCCAGGAGGAACTGCAGAGCTGCGCAGCCTTGGAGCTGCACTTCTTCACTGGCAGGAAACGTCTTCATGGCATGCACCACCAGGCCGAAAACATCCTCTTCCTCCTCCAGCACCAGCAGAGGAATCATGTCTGCAATAAATCAAGCGTCAATAAAACCATTTATGAAGGGCAAATACATGTTTCATCAATCAGCGATCAGTTCCTCCCATTCAAAATAGGAGAACTTTCGGGGTCACAAATAAATCAATCATTTTTAAAGTACAACACATACACAAACTATTTTGTCACCTATGGATTAACTATAATGTTATCTCCATATTTTCACTTTCACAATTTGCCATGTGATAAGTCAGGAATATCTCCGAGCCACTGCAGATATGAGGTTACTTTTTTCAAGATCATGTAAATATTTTCTCGGCAGCGTAACCACTGACTGTTTTACCTCCACAGACAAATCAAAACCGACAATATGATGCCATTCACCCTCAGGCTTTCTCAGAATCTCCAAATCACTGAAGAATCGTGAAATATAGGCCATTACATATAAGATGAGGAATAAGCAGAACCAAAGTGGTTGATTAAGAACAAAGGCGGCATGTTGCTCGAGGAATTAACTGTAAAAAAAGGCTGAAGGAGGCTCTCAAAGGGGAAACCCCACACAGCAGATGCATTACATACTGCTAAATATACAGAATTAGCGTCAGATAAACACATCTGGTCTGCTGTTTGTGGATGTTTTATACACTACGTCTCTTTTCCTTTTTGCAGTTTTACTCTTCATCACTCTAAAAATTATTTTGATGACATCACTGCACCATAACATAAACCTTTCTGTGAGTTTGTTATGCGGATCAACTTCCCCCATGAGACGTAGATTCTCCATTAAAAAGCACAAACTGTGGCCTCGGTCACGGGGAAGGGGATCGAATTGACTTTCTGCTTTCTAGTGCGTAACAGCGTGCGGCCTGACTCATGCCCCCGTGTGGTGTAACATGTTCCCCCCGTGTAATCATGTACCTGATCTGAGCAGTAGCGCCAGAGCCCGTAGTCCCACCATGGTGACTCTGCAGTCGGCCCTGAACTGAGACAGCACCCTCAGGATCTGCCTGGAAAACACATAAGAAGAGGCAGAAAAACTCAACCTGGGCCGTGTCCAGGACAGAAGGATTCATTCTACTGTCTCTGTGCCAAGGCCTCATATCTACAAAGTTAAACATTCAACAAAACATCTTCATTGTTTTGAAGTATATTCTGATTTAGTGTGGCCTGCAGCAGAAATGGACAAGAACTGTAAATCAGGAACTAGACAAACAGTAAGATGACACTACAAAGGAACTGAAAGGGCCATTTAGAAATACAAACTAGTGTTGGGTGACACCACAATATATGATGCAAAACTGGGTACTTACAATACACAGGAAGTGAAAGCATAAAAGATCCAAAGTAACTAAAAATAAGTATCTAGAAGTTGGCCGCCTGAGAGATAAAAATCTATTGACCAGAAGGAAAAAAATGGCTGCAAGTCAACTGAATATCTGCATATTGCCAGAGGTGGGGGAGAAGGCATGCACAGCTCATGTGGAAGTAATCTGAAAACCCATGCTACTAATGAATATATGGGTGCAACTTCAACGTATTGATGTCCACTCTACATAAAGCTGTGGTGCATATTCAGAGAAATCTGATCCATAGAACATGAACTAAATAAAACGCAGATGTTTGTATAATAATGAAAAGAAAATCTTAACATCTCATAACTTAGGGCAACACGTACGACTGTGCATGAAGATACTGTGTGTCTTTGTTTGACAATGATGTACATAAACATGTGCTCACTGGACAAACTTCGCGGCTTCTTCTGAGCATGAATCTTATGAATCTTATGTAACCTGGATGACTACACCGCTGTGACTGTCATGTTATTCCATTGCACATGAGCCATTAGGGTTGTGCGACAAGAAACATTAACTCACTGAAGGTCTTATATTATTGTAAGTTAGATGTCCATGTTTTCTCTCAGTACCTCAGAGGAGAAGCTCAGTGCCTCCTCTTTTCTGATGTAAAACTCCACTGACATGGCTTTTGGTCTTTAAACTATATCACCTTACAGGTATCAACTGATTCAGATAAAAGAGGTATCGTTACTTACTGGTGCACTCCCATTACCTCCCACTCCTTGGCTGCCTGCAGAGGTCTTGTCAGCTGGTCCAACGTACCAGGGCATATTTCAATCAGCCGACACAGCAGTGACCAGCCAACCTGTTGCATGGATATAATTATTATATTCATCATCAGCAAACGTAACCTGTGGTGCAATACTATTTTATTTATTTATTATTTATACGGTATGGGAGTAGTTATCTATCTATTTTTTTTTGCTCTGGCACTCTTTATGTATGTTTTTATGAATTTATCTATTCATCTTTTTGAACTGAGTTGCCCTTTAGAGATAAGTAAAGTTTTCTGTATTTGTATCTGTTCATAAATAAGTCATAACTACCATGATGAATGAAGGAAAAATGTTGATATTTCACAGAAATGCAAATCAGTCAATCACTCAGTTGTATCCTGATTATCTAACTCGATAAAAAAATCGTATGGTTAATCCCTCATGTGTGCACTTTAAAAGACAAAGACAAGCGTGGGAACACTAGAGATTTAGCCTTGAAACGACTCTGTTATGACTGGCCCTGTACATGAGTCTCACAGTTTGTGCCGCCTTGCCCTCTGACACCTCTCTCGTCTGATAAGCTGAGGAGTCACGAGATGCCATAAACATGCTGGATCAGACATGGGCCTGTCAGCTGTCAGCCACTTTATCTACACAGAGCACAAACTGTCTGAGCAGGTGATGCTGTTGTTCACACTCAAACATCCCTGAGGCTGGATGAAGGTGGGAAACATCTGTTCCCTTTCAGCAGCACCATGGAAAACTAACATGAGGTGTTGCAGCTTTGAATGTTATCAATGAAACAAAAGTATTGAAAGCCTTGGCATGAAGTTTGTTCCCTTGGTTTAGCTGGACAAACTTGAAGACGGTCCATTTTGTTGTGAAAGAATAACTCACTCCAGATGCACAGGGAGAAAACAAAGCACACAATCAAAAAGACTGTGAGGTTTCTGACGTCAAGCATCACCTGCTGGACTCCTCTGCTGCTGATGTAGGACGACAGCATCACCATGAGAGGGACATGGACGTCTTTGTCTTCGAACAGTTCAGCTGCTGCAAGAAACAACAACAACAACAACAGATGAGAAGACGTGATGTCACAGGCTCACTTTGAAGGGACACACTCATTTCTATTTTTACAAGACGGCTTGGAAAACAGTCTAGAAATAACAAGGACCCATTATGAGGCTGCAAGTGTCTGTGTCTTTGTTCATCTGCAAAACACTGTTAAGGCTGAGAGGTGCTCCATCACAGCAAAAACACACTGACAATTAGACAAAGAGATGAAATTATGGGCAAGTCGAGACAAATCTGTGCAGCATAGATGTGGCTAGTCATAGAAGCTGCAGATATATCACAATATAAGAAATACTCTATAGAAAGCAGGCCTGCATGTCCCACATAACACATACTGTCTCAATGAAATCATGAACAGTTGAAAAGCTGATGATATTACACATTATCATAAAGGACAGATGGGAATAGCAAATCCTGACCTTTGACCTGGGTGTCAGAAACCTTCCCTATTTTCCCATTTAAGCTCACTAATCAATATATATTCACTAGTAATTCTCAGTCCTGCTTCCTTGACTCCGACTGAAGCAATAAACTGCACTTTAGTACGCAACATAAACTGAGTGCTCTGATAAGCTCCATTTTGCTTAATCGAAAACCAGATGCTTTTAAGGTCGGACATTACCCAAACCAAACTACAGCAATCCATCGCTTTCCCTCTGAGTCATATCTTTATAGTACATGACTGGCCACTACAATTATGAGTTGAATGTAGAGCTGTAAAAGCAAAAGTACAGACAAAATGGAAACAGTGAAAAAGCCCATCTGGATGTATCTGGCATTTACAGCATGGTGTATAGCATTGTACTTTTTATCCTGTATCATTCACTGGGTCATCAGGTCTGATAATCAATAATGGCATCACTACTTTATCTGAAGTAAAGGATCTGAGAACTTCTCCCTCCATTACAACAACACAGGGACAGAGGAGCAAAGGCAGCTGTGTCTGTTTATGAGCACCAGCGTGATGATGCACATGCGGGAACAATGCGTTTTCCTACCATGGTCTGTGTGCGCCAGGAAAAGCAGATCCTGGATGATCTGGATCAGGGTGCTCAGCTGTCTGTCCTCCTGTGGGGTTCTCAGCCTCACCAGCAGCCTCCTCAGCCTTTCCTCCAATTCCTCCTTGTTAACCATGGTCTTTGAAATACTGTTTTCCAGTTGATGACTTGACCTGCATTTAGGTCAATCAGTGCTGTCCCTCCCAACCGACTAATGGCTTCGAGTGGCCGCTTTGACTCAGCAGCAGTAACAACAACAACAGCAGAAGTGAAGGCACAGTGAAGTGCTGCTGTAGCCACAAATCATTACATCACATTAGTAAAAGTTGTGTTACACAATTTGACATAAGCTACAGCACAGCTAAGTTGCTGTCACGACTGATTGAGGAAGCTGTCAGTGTCGCACGGTTTCGGTTCCGACATTGACATCACGGTCCCAACGTAACTTTCCCCGGCTCAGAAACATGCTGCTCTTTGTCAACTCGGACACTTTCTGATGTTTGTGTGGGAAATCCGGCGGTTTCGGACTTGCCAGGCGTGTTCCTCCTTCCCCCGATGTCACATCATATGACTCCGGTCAGAAAAACTTCCCGTTTGCTCAGGAGGAAGCTGGAAATAGACAGCGTGCGCGAGCTGCGGCGGTTAGGGGGAGGAGGAGGAGGAGGAGGGGGAGGAGAAAGGAGAAAGGGGGGCAACAGAAGCTAACGTCGGTGCCAGCTTTTTAGCACGGGGAAACGGTTTTAACTCGGGTTAAACGGGTTCAGCTAACCGTTTAGGGTCTGTGGTCGAGTGGTACCCGTGTTTTCCCACAGGCTGCCTCCCGCCCTGGTGTCTCATCTCAGCTGTGGACTCGATGGGAATGACCGTTGGCACTGATTCGTGCCGTATTTCATTCAAAATGTCCGCAGTTGTCATCTTTGTTTGCGAATTGCCCATCATTTCTTCTTAGTGAAAGCAGTTTTAGTACATGTTACAACTCCTTGTGATGCAGCGCTAAATTCGGCATACATTCACCTTTGACCGGTAACTTACTGTAAAGTCGTCAACATCCTATTTGTGTTTACGATGCGCACCTAGCAGCGTAATTACAGTACTTTCACTCAGCGCATCATGTGTATTGTACTGTACTTTATGTGCGCGCTGTTTACGGAGCTTGTGTTCAGGATCGCACCGCTTTGGTAATAATAGCTCTAGGCTACACAATTAGTCTGTGGTAATGTCTGTGGTAATAGCAGTGCCTAATGTTGAAATTCAACCTGTTCAACTTCTCCTTCTGACAATCTATTTGTCAATCGATTGATCCTCTGGACAATTTTTCTTCCGCCCACGTGCAATCACAACCGTGTGCAATAATCTGACAACAGCTTGGTACCCAGCTAGCCCAGTGCCATAGAGCCTAACTGACCCTGTTCAAACCGACTGTAAATGGCATGTAAATATGACTACATATTGGTCATTATTTACAGGTTATGTTTTGTATTTTGAGTATGGGAGGTTATATTATTATTCTTAAGTGTATTTGTAGGTTTATATGTGAAAATGAGCACTGTGGCATAATAATTAACAAAGTATTCTGATTCTGAATGTGAAGTTTTATAAATGATTACAAGATAGTTTCTGTAAACGGCTTTCTTTATTTAAAAAAAAAAAAATGTCTCAAGCTTAAAATTGAATATGAATCAATTTGCTGCTGCTTGCCGCACCCATGTCACATGGGAATTATGCCCCTAAGCAAATAAAACTCAATTTCAGACATTATAGCCTAGGTGACTAAGGGATATCCAAATCCACGATGTTATGATGCTACTCAGACTATAACTACTCAGTAATGCAAACTGTCAAATGTAGTCACACCTGTCTGCCTGCTATAGTATAAGATCGTTAGGAGCACAGGTAAGATACACATTGTAAGATAAAGGGGCGTGTCCTGTCCTGCGGTAACTGCATGGTGATCATATGATCGAGGTCCATGAGACGAACTTCCCGTTCAAGGAAGACGCCAGCTGCTGCAGAGCTCCAGGAATAAGCTTTTTAAAGGTATGGTTTGAGTTATTTTGCACATAAATTGACTGTTTAGTTTAGTCAAGGCTCTTCAACAACACGAATGCTAGCTATATATATTATCTTTACATAGCTGCCATGTGTCATATTTCATGATGTAAACAATACGTTTTACCTGGCGATTCTGATTGGTCTCACACTCCATTGAAATGATGAGCTATACTTCTATAGAAGTATGTGAAGCTACCGGATTTAATTTTCACTAATACAACTACATTACTAATGAGGGAAGAGCTTATGTGCATGACTCGCGGTAATATATTTGTACCATATGGTGAAAGTGAGTAAAACTACAGACGAGTACAAATTAAAGTAAAAATAATCAGCTTCAGTGCTCCCAAGTGTCTCAGGTTGTTTCTTTCATTCAGTGACTTGTCATTTGTAGGTCAATTTGATTTGGAAAAAGCAAAAAAAAAAAAAAAAAAAAGCTATTAAATACAAAAAGATTAGGCTAAAGAAACTGCAACATGACCAATGCAGAGATTTCTGTATTAACATAAACATTAAGATGTGCCGATAAACAGTGATTGAATAAATTCATAGACTTTGAACGGAGCTTGGTGCTGCGTTCAAGAGCATCAGTCAAGTGCCAGCGTGTTGTTATTAGACGCTCAAAAGACATCCTACCTCAGAAATGACAGCTAATGTTTTTAGTGTGTTTACACTTGTTAAAGTACTTTTGGTAGATATAGGTTACATTAAAGGGTGTTGGGGGGTTTTATTTTATTTTATTTTATTTTATTTTTAATGGGCTGACTGACGTAAACGCAGCGTGTCGGTCAGGTGACGTTACGTAACGATGGCCGCACAGTGGAAGCACTATTGCTCGTTGGTGAACAAACTCTTCGAGTCAGGTTAAAGCTATTAAAATTTACCAGTCAGGCAAGTTTTTTTTTTTACTACCTGATCCGACACAAACGTGCGTCCAAACACCTCATTAACCACAGGGACTTCAGGCGAGGCGGTGTCAGGTATTAAGCTGAGGCCGGTTACAGACTTTCTGTTTTCGGGCTGCACGGTTGAAAACACTCAGGTGGGAGTTTTGTTTGGATATTATCAGGTGGTCTCCTTTTGTTATGGATCCGCATTAAACCAGTTCCGCTGTGTTTTAAAGGCGTTTTGTTTGACTACAAATGGCTGCAGACATCAGAGTTATGTCCTGGTGTCAACTAACCTTACAGTGAAGAAGTGAAAAGCTGCTGCTGCTGTTGTTAAAGTAACCGCTTCCCTTATGTCCAGTCGCCACGATGACTACAGCTTGAAGCACATGAGCAACCGTGTGAGCAGCCGGAGGCAGAGGTCGGTGGGCGATGGAGAGCGGAGTCTCGTCGGTCCTCCCGCCGCCTCCTCCGCCACAGGTGGGGGGGGTCCCCTACTGGACCAAGATGCCTCCACCCCGGGGTTCGTGTACGTGCTGGCCTTTTTCTCCGCCCTGGGAGGGTTTCTGTTCGGGTACGACACCGGGGTGGTCTCCGGGGCCATGCTGCTGCTGAAGAAGGAGATGAACCTGAGCGCCCTGTGGCAGGAGCTGCTGGTCTCCAGCACCGTCGGGGCTGCGGCGCTGTCCGCGCTCGGCGGCGGCTGCCTGAACGGGAGGCTGGGGCGCAAGGTCGCCATCCTGGTGTCCAGCTTCATCTTCAGCGCTGGCGGCATCATCCTTAGTGTTGCCCCGGACAAAGTGGTCCTCCTCGTGGGCAGAATCACAGTTGGCTTGGGCATAGGTGGGTTGGAAATCACTGTCATCTTAATACACATATCGTCTCAGCATTGCTTTATTTCACACTGATACAGATCATTAATTAATAGACGACCACCTCATGCTGGGATTAGAGCCCTTAACCCAGAGGGTTGAAGCCTGGGATTATCTGTTTTGTAACATGCAGAAGCTTGTTTACTTCTTCTTTGATCCAATACTTAAAACTTTACACTGTATTTAATGCAGGTAACTTGTCTCCCGTCATACAGGTGAGTTTGGCAGATCTCCACCTCCTGTTGCTCTGACCTATCTGTGCGTTGTTTATGGAAACATGCTGAGCAAGCTACACCTCGTCTTACCTGCCTGTCCTGTTCTGTTGTGTGGCTTTTTGGCTTTTGAGTCAGATGTATTGAATCTGTATCTGCGTGTATGAAATGTGTGGGAGATCTTGACCCCCTGTCTCCTCCTCCCCTCAGGCCTCGCCTCCATGACGGTCCCTGTGTACATCGCCGAAGTTTCCCCGCCTCACCTGCGAGGTCAGTTGGTCACCATCAACTCCCTCTTCATCACTGGTGGTCAGTTCATCGCCAGCGTGGTGGACGGCGCTTTCAGCTACCTGAGCCATGACGGCTGGAGGTACATATCTGTTCCACGTTTGTCACCCCTGTTTCACCATTTTCTCCCATTCACACTCCTCCTCCACCTCATTCTCTCCATCCTGCAGGTACATGTTGGGTTTGTCCATCGTCCCAGCTCTGCTGCAGTTCGTCGGCTTCTTCTTCCTTCCTGAAAGCCCTCGCTGGCTGCTCCAGAAAGGGCGGAGCCTGGAGGCCCGCAGTGTCCTCAGCCGGATCAGAGGAGAGCGGAGCGTCGATGAGGAGTATGAAGTCATCAGAGCCAGCATTGAGGAGGAAGAGAAAGAGGCGGGTGGAGGTGACACATTTGGACCAGACGCAGGATTTGTGACTAAAAGAAAACTTAAAAAGCGACACAAGTTGTTCTTGATTTTTGTTATTTTCTTTTGATGTGTTTTATTGTAGGAGGTCCCATCATTCTGCGGATCCTAAGACACGGGCCAACTCGCAGAGCCCTCATCGTGGGCTGTGGCCTCCAGATGTTTCAGCAGCTGTCTGGGATAAACACCGTCATGTAGGTCATCTAGTTATCCATGAGCTCACTTTCATGCTGTGTAACTGGAAGAACTTGTCCTGGCTGAGCTGTGGGGGGGAGAGAGGTAATGGGACTGTAAATGGATCTGGCTTTTCAGGTACTACAGTGCAACCATCCTGCAGATGGCGGGGGTGCGGGACGACAAACAGGCGATCTGGTTGGCTGCTGCAACCTCCGCCACCAACTTTGTGTTCACCCTGGTCGGAGTGTGGCTGGTGGAGAAAGTGGGCCGCAGGAAGCTGACCCTGGGAAGTCTCCTAGGTGTGTGAGCTAGATTTAGACCAATCACGGTCATTAAACAGACACATTGTGATTTATATTCACCTTCTCTCTCAATTAGTAGTTAATTAAAACCAATTTACATGTAGTAATTTCAGAAGGACATAAAGTAGAAGATCTACAGATATATTTCAGATGTCCAGGTCTTCATTTATTCACAGTTAATATGAGTGTGATTACTTCCTCTAATGCAGGTACTGGTCTCAGTCTGGCTTTGCTGGCAGTTGGGTTCTTGCTGTCTGCCCTGAACTCTCCGCCCGTCACCCTCCACCCGTTTGACGGTCAGAACTTGACCTGCAATCAATACAGGTAAGATGACATCATTCTGCAGTCCATTTACTCCATTAATAAACATGCAAGTAGCAATAATGTTGGAAATGTCGTTTTAAATATGAGACATGATGCACTTTTTCCACAACTAAGTTTTATTTCACCATCTTCTGGAGCTGAATAGTTATTTTAAGAAGACTTTAAATGTCTGACCTTTTCTAAATCTCCAATGCGTGTGTCCTTAAATATGGAAGGTAAATATGAGATTTTCCATTCCCAGGTTCCCATATGATCAAATCACTCAAGCAGCACTTTGCTTCTTTTTAATTTAGCTCCTGGAGTTGTGTCAGTCTTCATGTTTCACGATGAGCTCTCTCTCCTCCAGCTCCTGTGAGTTTTGCATGTTGGATCCAAACTGTGGGTTCTGTTACCGTGACAACGAGATCAACGTGTACAACTCCTCCTGCGTCCCTGTCAATCAAGAGGCCACAGACCATGCAGCGTGGGGAAGGTGAGATGTTTGTGTGCCTCAGTGGGACGTGAAGCCGACACAGGACGAACTTTACACCTTGTGCGTGAAATGGTACCAACAACAGCAGCTGTTTGAAGCTGTGACGGGCACATTTCACTTTCAGCATCTGTATTAAAGCCAGAGTTAAAGGAGCAACGTCCTGGTTTTAATTTGAAAAGAGGTTGTTTTTGTTTTATAAAATACAGCAGATGGAGGGTCCTGCAAACCAGATTTTTATTCTGGAAAATTAAGATTCACTTGGAAGAAGCGGGTTTCAATATCTTGCCTTTTCTTTTTTCATTTCAAATCCAGATGTTCCAACCAGACAGAGGCAGCTGGCAGCCCAATCTGGGCCTACAACTACTGTCCCACATCCTACTCCTGGATCGTCCTGGTCGGCCTCATCCTCTACCTCGCTTTCTTCGCTCCAGGTGTGTGTTTGTGTAACTTTAAGAAAAGCAAATACTAAACGTAATTCTAGGTACCTAATGTAAATGTACTGTGTCTATGCATCCTCCTCTGTGTGTGTTAGGTATGGGCCCAATGCCTTGGACGGTGAACTCTGAGATCTACCCCCTGTGGGCCCGCAGCACCGGGAACGCCTGCTCAGCCGGAGTCAACTGGATCTTCAACGTCCTGGTGTCTCTCACCTTCCTCCACATCGCTGAGTTTCTGACCTATTATGGTAAGACTAGTCAGGAGGATCAGAGTCTGTATTTACATGAGATCTTTTGAATTACAGGAGCTTGGTTCAAAGATGAAGTTGTTCTTTGCTGCTTTGATATTTTCCTCACCGTCTGTTTGCAGCTGCCTCTTTGTTCAAACTCCACTTGAGACACTCTGAGCTTAAATGCTTTGTGAAGTGTTCAGATGAATATCCAAATTTTCCTGTTGATTTAGCTCACTTTGTTTCAGCACTGTTATGTAATTCATCTCCTAAGAGCCAGTGAAAGCATCACTTTCACTTGAGAGCATCTTGTTTATCCCTTTTGTATAACCAGGTCGCTGGTGGTCACTGTAAACATCATCTTTATTTATAGCAACAGAGAAGTGGTGAAGAAAAACTAAACCAAACCCTGCACCACAGCTGCAGCGTATTAAACTGACGCAGTCGATTCACACAAAACTATAGACGACAAAACCTGTGAAACAGTGAACGTTTGTCCATCAACAACATGAATCCTCACTTTCTCCCACTGATTTGAAGCATGAGCAGGTCAAAAACAAGTCCAAAGTCTAAGAGCTAAATTTAATAATAAGTTATAAACGACCTCAAATGTCCTTGTATTTAGCAGTTGCTGTGGTAAACAAGCCTCGGAGGGTGCTGCTGCCACTTCTCCTGCATGCTCATTTATTAGAGTTAACATTGTGAAATGCAGAAGGCCCCGCTCTGCAATTTCATTTCTCAGGTCTAGATAGCACAATGAAATCTAATTATAACATAATGCATATCATATAAAAGTCTGCACAGCAGCCCCGGCAATGATTTGTACTCTCGACCCACACTTGAAAGAGGTCAAAACAAACAAAATGTCAAATATTATATTGATAACATTTCATCAGTGAATGTGACCATATGGCTCTTCTTCCAGGGGCGTTCTTTCTGTACACGGGCCTGGTGGTGTTGGGTCTCCTCTTCGTCCAGGGCTGCCTCCCTGAGACCCAGGGCCTGCAGCTGGAGGACATCGAGAACTTGTTCACGGGGCAGCTCTGCTCCTGCGGAGTCTCCTCACCCCACGGCCGTCGCCACATCCACTACATCCGGGTAAAAGGCAGCAACTTCTTCCACTCTGACAGCGAGGCCTCAGACGTAGAGTAAGACTGAGACGGTGTTTCCGTTGGGTTTCCCTGTCTTGCTGGTGTTGGGAGGAAAGGTCAGCGTGTCGCTCTGTCCACCAAGTAAAAAAAACAAACAAACTCTGAACTCTTCAGTGTCTGAAACCGGCACTTCAACATATCTCCAGTGACTCTTTTGTAACCCACGTATTGTTCTGTCTGCCATCTATCAAGATAAAACTGTGGCAAAGATCTCTCTTACTCCCCTTCATCTGAATGAGTTTCACAGCATCTCTGAGATAATGAAAATCCCAGGAACGTTACAGTACAGTCCAGACCACAGGTATTTGGACGGCTACACTTTTTTTTTTTATCGTTCTTCAGTCTCTCTGTGCTTCAGCACTTTCAGTAATAAATAAAACCGTGGACAGGCCTGGACTCTGTGTCCTTTATATTCAGCCAAATCCATCAAAGTCACTGGACGATGTTACAGTATTCACTCGTCAGTCCAGGTGAGCTGTCACCCTGCTGCCCACTTCTGGCAGTTGTTGACTGTTTCTTCTTCTTTCCACAAAATATGAAATATGATGATATTTTTTGACTTGATGTCAATGCGATATGATACAAAAAGGGCCGACCCTCTCACACAGTCATTGTTAGACTGACTTAAACTTAAACTTGTTTTTTTTTTTTGTGCTGAATCACAGAAGGTGAAAAACAAAAGAAAAAGAAAAAGTTGCCAGTTGTCCACACCGTCTCGACTGTATGAAACAACTGCACACTTTCAGTGAGGATCTACTGAATCTCAGCAAACAGATCGTCTGATTTTTGTTGTTTTCTTATTGAGTTCAGAAACTGAGTGACCTGGTCGCTGACTCACTGTTTCCTCAGCCACTTCCACAAAGTCAAGACAATTAAATTTCCAGATGAAGAATTCTTTGCATGATTTCAATCAGACCGTCCGTCCTCTGCAACACTGACAGGGCAGCAGGAGTGTGTCTGTGTCCTGGCCTTAAGTGTCTGTAGTCACTGAGTCACAGATTTCAGAATCAAGACGTCCACATTATGGATCATTTATTGTTGCCTTATTGGGACATTTGTGTATCCGATCATTCTTTCCAAGCACATTCCTGTTAAAGTCCATGTTACTGACTTTGAATCTGTGCTTTTAATCCACTAAATCAGCTGAATGTGGGTTGCTGCTATTGTGTACACAGTGGGAGTGGGTGTGAGTGCACTTTAAAAACCAAGGTGTCTTATTTTTTAAGATTTTTTTTTTCTTTCATTTCATTTTAAAGAGTGTTTTTGTCAGATTGTGAGAATGAGTTGCTTAAATCTATTTTCTTTTTGGGTTCTGAATTCATCTCAGCACAATGTGGATCAATCAGACAGTGCCATGTCCTATATAACTGTAAGTAAGTACTGCATTAATCGCATTGAGAGCTTCCCTGCTTTGCTGCATTTTTAATGTTTGATCTCATCTTTATTTCCACAGCTCAGATAATGGTGACCAGGTAGCCCACAGCGACATAATGCAGTGCTCACACTTTGATACCACGTCCATTAAGTTGTCCTGTACAGGATTTCTCATTAAATGTCTTTTTGATGCAGTCTTTTTCTAATGACAGTGCAAGTTATAAACTCAATCTCAAATGTGTAATTTAAGGCCAATATATGATGTGTTTTGCACTAATATAGGAAACCTATGAACATCTGGAGTGTCAGACCTCAATCGTTTTGGGATGAATTAACACTATAGAACAATAGATGCACAGTATTCATAACCAAATATCTTGTGGTGACCAATCCAGAATCCCTTTTAACATTACATAATATGTTGTGGTGATATGACCCTGTCACTAGTCATGTGAGACAGATTTACCAGCATTTGTAAGTAATGAAAAAACAATGTTTTCTATAAGAAAATGTCCTGTAGAAATGTGGGGACAGACTCATTTTACTCTCAGGTGGAAAGACTCATTAACAACATCCAAAAAAAGGGATGTTTGTGAGAAATCCACAGTTTCAGGTTAAAGGATGTTTTTTAGGCCATGACGAGTGTGTTCATTTTGCTCCTGTGCCATTCACATGTTATGCACCATGATCATTCTGTACATAAAATAACATCTTGGATCACACTCTTTCCTTTAATATGATCTTTTGGAAATAAACATAATGAGACAATCTGTAAAGTCAGTGTATGTGTTGTATGTTATTGAGTGGTTAAGGTCAGAAAAAAGCATTGAGCTATTAATCTGCAGATGTTTTACTTTTCATATTTATTAAGTTATTTTGTCTGGAAAACGTATTCTCCTGTTGTAGATCACAATGACAGAATTTTTGCAGATGTTAGAAGCAGGACTGAGCAAATATTTGCCACATTTTCTTGAAAAATACCTGATAATATACTGTTGATATTATTGTATCAGGTGTTGATAAAATACCTGTGATGTGAGCTTTTATTTTGAAGTCCACTGGGCCGTTGGACCAGGTGACGTAGTTCCTTATTTCTACCGTAGGGTGGCGCCGCAGCTTCTAGAAAAGCCAGTTTGGGAAGTTGCAGGTGGAGCTGTTCACTTCTCCTGACAACATCCGAGAGGTGGACATTTAAAATTGAGGGCATTTGTGTTGAGAAGTAAGTAAATTAATAGTTAAAGCGTCAGTAAATGTAGCGTAACAAAGCGAGGTTAGCATAGCATCGCGTAGCTAGCTTAGCATTTAAAGCTGTAGCTGCACGAGCAGTGTCACAACATCTGTCGTGTTAATGTCAACATTCAAAACCTTTCCAAAATCATCAATATATAGACTTTGCTAATATGCCAGCACAGACCCGTGTCAATCAAATAACTAACGTAGCGACGTAGCCAACACGTGCATGGACTGAGTGACCTGTGTGTGACTAAAAGGTTAATGTTCAGCTGAAACTAAGTTCATTTGCGTCAGTTACGGTAACACGTTGGGCCGATCTTGCCATAAGGAACTAGCAACCTGCCAAAGATCATAAATCATCTGCTGCTTGTTGTTATGCATTGGCACGAGGCAGGAGACTTGAAAACTGACGTAATTTTTAATGCGGTCTGGTGCAGAGACATTATGCTCCCAGGCCAGCTTCCACTGCTGTTTATGATTACACTCATAAAGTCAGTGGAGATATTGTTCTTGGTTGGTGCCGTGTGTCCACTGTAAATGTGTCAACTGCTCCTTGAACAGCTGTTTGCCCTATGAGAGGCCATGTACCCGTAGACCTTCCAGATGTGGATGGCAGTGACCTGACATCAGCATCTGAAAAGTACCTCTCCTCTTTGGAGTCAAGATCTGGTGATAAGGAGGAGTGGTTTGAAGTGTCACAGACATCAAAGGTACGATAACTCTTCTTTAATGTGTATATAATCATGATTGTCGTTTTTATTATCATAAACATTAACCTGTCCTCCTGTTTTCTCAGGTGAGGATAACGGCAAATAATGTAAAGTGGCTGCAGCTCTTTGAAGATCACCAACCTGACATCGCAGTGATGGCGCTTCACCCTCCTGATGATCCATCACAAGGTTTTAAACTGCATCCTCATACATACACACAGAGATATACACTCACAGAGTCACTCAGGTGCAGCTGAATGCAGTGGAAAACCTTTCAGATGTGATATAACAGGAGAGCGTGCAGCTGACAAAACTGCAGGAATGATGTGATGCAATCATGTCAACACGGGGCAAAATCTCCAAGGAATGTTTCCAATGTCTTGTGAAATCAATGACACAAAGACTCGAGGCTTTTGGATCCTACTCTGCATGTTGTTCACTCACTCAGTGTGTGTACAGAGACTAATGCTTTCCTGTCCCCCTTTCAGTGGTGGCTTTACACCTGCATGAGAAGTGGTGGCGTGTGGACGACCTTTTACGGACGTCCAGCGAATCCAGAGGTGGCCTGATGTTGGTAACTGTACATTGGTACATCTGATTGTGTGTCAGCATCATTACAACACAGTGACAAACAGATCAGGATTCCTACACAGGTCTGAACAGTGCGCAAAGAAACATCTGTACTGCTCTTTCAAAGGCTTCATGTTGAAGTCAAGGCTTTGAACTCAAGTATTTCAACAAAAAATCCATCTGCCTCAGAACAAGGACTTTTGTGTAGTTTACCCATTGTATTCATTTTTTTTTTCACCAGGGCCATGTGCCTGCACTTGTTTGTATTCCTCTGTGCTGGTGGTTCCCTCTCCTAAGTCGCCGTGTTGTCTCCAGGTGCAGTCCCTGATGGAGAGGGTGATCGTGTTCCTGCTAAGTCAAGTAGTGGAGAAGTGTCCTCAGGAGGAGGCGCTGTTCTCCCTGCACCCCCGTACAGAGAGCTGCAAACTGCTGTGGAGAGACGGCCAGGCGGTCGGCTTCTACACTGTCAAGCACAAAGGTGCGATTAAGGAGGAAGGGGAAGAGGAGGAAGAGGAGAGTGGGGAGGGTGGAGGGCAATTGTTATGTTTGTTGTTTTGGTATCTTTCTGTATTAGTTTTGGTGTTTCTGATGAAAACTATCACAAACAGTGACCAAAACAATGATCTGAAAGACAGACTGATGCAGTCATGCAGTAAATATCCTACTTTCTGACAGTACTGAACTCTGCAGACCAGTGTCTCTGTTATTTTGTCCACCCCATACATAGCTTCATAACAAAACATCTACATGAAATTCAACAGCTTCACACACCACATCCCTGAGAGTGATCGTACTCCTGAATCAACACCTCACTGAGACAAGTTCAACCTAAGTAGGTAGGAAGTGTGTGAGTGTGTGTGTTACATGTCACAGTAACTCTCCTGCGGCGTGTGTTTCAGGCAGCCTGTGTGACACCTGGAGCAGCTGCTGCTACCTGCTGCCTGTGTTGGACACGGTGCTGGTGAGGAGGAGCTGGAGGAGGAGAGGCCTGGGTCTCTATATGCTGGAGGATTTCTGCTCCTCGTTCTCTACAGAGGAGTTTCTGGGAGTCAGCACTCCGTTATCACCCAGCATGGCGGCAGGTCGGCTGAAGTTTGTTTTTTGTCTTCTTTGTAAATGAGCTACCTGTACAGGAACCTGTTGACACTGTGTGTGTGTTTCTTGTGGTCAGTGTGCAGGAGGTTCCTGCAGCAGCATGAAGAACATCAGGAGCGTCTGTACGAGGTGGAAGCTCCAGGCGGCTGGACTCAACGACGAAACATCTGGCTCAACATCCAGCTTGGCCGCTACCCCCTCAGTACACATGATATTTTATCTTTCACATGTGAAGATGTCAGAAGTTATTTCATTTATATTCAACTAAACTGAAGATTAAAGTGTTTTTGAGGTTGTATCAGTGCAACAGTCTTAAACCTGAGGCCCCAAGCAGCTAACATTAGCATAGCATAATAGCATAATGGTGCAGGTGGGCTTGCTGGTTCTAGTTCTAGTTTGACTTCCAGATCTTCCTAGGTATCATCTGAGACACAGCAAGGTGAGCTCACATGTGTGCTCTTTGAGACACAGCAAAGCTTGTGTTTCTCTTAAGTTGCAGTGCAATGAGCTCTCAGGGCCACCGTAGATTCTCCTCTAGCAGAGCTCAGAGCTGTTGTAGTGATATAAATAATGCACACTGCTTCAAACTGTTGCATTAATTTACCCATTAGTTTGTTGACTCAAGACTTTTATTTTGAAGTGCACACTGGTTTGGGCTCCAGCTGATCCGACAACAATGACTAGGAAAAGGAGGTGCAGGTGCACATCTGCGTTGATAAAAAATTGTCTTGACAACTATTGCAAAACTTGCTGTCACCAGAAGGAAATGAATTTTACAGTGGGGAAGAAAACTGGGAAGTTAGTCATGATTCCTGTAAAGATTATGACTGAAGAGCCCGTAGAGTAAATCTGAATCATTAGAGACTGACCCTCCAAGTACAAAAAGAAAAATGTCTTTCTTGACATCTCGACATGTCTGTGAATCCCAGTGGAAGCTCCAAGGAAAAATCACGGATCAGTTACAGTATGTATGATGATGAAGATTTAATCATTATGTTTCACCTGGAGTGTCTCACAGTCTCTCCTGTGTTTTAGATGCAGACTAGACCTGAGCGCCTGAGCTGTGAACATTGCAACAGGATCCTCTCCACAACAAATTAAACTCCTGTGATCCAGACCAACGAGGAAGCTCCTCAAGCAGAGGGAAAAAAAAACAAAAAAAACACCTTGATTGGAACAGGATGTAGCCCAACAAGCCCACTGATCTGGGCTCTGGACCTCACACCAGTCCCCAAACAACAAACTCACATGTTTTTATATGCAGAAATCCAAGCCCCATCTTCCTGCTCTGCCTCGAGAGAGAGAGAGGCCAGATGCAGAGGAAACACACAGATTCTGCCAAAACAACTCCAAAGGACGAGTTAAACAATGGATATGTGCCAGATGTGTCTGTCCACTGTGTTCATGGAGTAAAGTTTGCACACCTTTTTACACCAACGCACTACACTGCCTGTCGTAAAATAAACTATTTTAATACGACCTGTAGTGTTTTGTTCTCATTGCAGCAAATGGAAACCACTGGAAGGCACTGGCAGTAAGCAAACAGAGGTGATTTTAATTACAGTGGCTGATGTGATTTTAAGTACACTGGCCTGTACAGACTATGGTATCTGCAGCAGGAAAGGACAAACAGGAAATGATGGAGGTGAAACAGCAAGAATGGCTTCGTCCTAAGGCAACAAAATGCTCCTTAGGTAGAGGTGTGAATCATTGTAGTTGCATATTTATAATTCTACCCTGATATAAGTGTGATATATGGATATATTAAAGTTGCATATGAAGCACAGTATATAAATGCCATTGGAAATTGAGCCTATGTTTTTTTATTTTTCTCCTTCCTCCTTTCCTTCACTATTTTTGTTGATTTTTTTAAAAAAAAAAAAAAAAACTAAAAACGATATAATCTTACAATGTAGGAATGTGTATATGTGCTAATAATAATATATCCTTTAATAGGTGACACACTGTATATGTTGACTTCAAATCCCTGTGTAAGTTAACTTCCCATTTCTCTCTGTGAACTTATCACCGCACCGCTCACAGCTGTCACTCTCCGCCGGCACACGCTCTGGCTGAAACCGAGCGCACCTGAGCTGCAACTGGACTGCACCGAGCAGGAAGTCCGGAAAAAACAGGAAAAAAAAAATCTCGGAGAGGGGAAAAGTGAGAGAATCCCTGTTTTTTTAATGTAATAATGAGCCGCATTTACCACAACACGTCTTTACAGAACAAACCAGTCCACAATGAGAAGTTTGACCGCGCGTGGTCTCCGTCCACGTATGAAAGGTAGGGGCACGAGACACACGCTTCTGTCTGTTCACTTAAAAAAAAAAAAAAAAAGTGACTGGTTTTATATCGAGGTTTGGTCCCTACTCCAAAATACCTGATTTCCGTGCAGCGCCCCCTGGACTTTAATAATCATTTATGTTTATATGAAACATATTGATCGGGAATCGGATTACCAGATAATCATATTAGTGTCAGTCACGTTATCTCTCTGTGGATGCTCAATCTTCCGTGTTCAGTGGACACTGAACCAAACTCCATGTGAAATAACGTCAAATATAAATTTCTTAGAGATTTAGTGCAGTTAGGAGCAAGTTACATAATATTAAACAATATATTGGTGATCAATAATTGTTCCTTGTGTATTCGGCTTTTAAAAACTCTTCATCTGAATAAAGCTGGAAACAGTGTTTTGGTGTTTGTAGTCACAGTTCCTGTTTGTTTGACGCCCTCCATGGTTTGTTCAAGTACATTAAACAGAACAGCCACCTACAGGTCAGAGCTTGAGTCTGTTTTATAGCTCGTCATTACACTATGATTAACAGAGATGTCAGTTGTTTACACTGCAATAAATAGAAGTAGATTAAATAATATTTAATGTGTTTTTTTATATTCTTCACACAGTGGCCCGGGGGTTCTTCTGGAGGGAAAGTTACTGGACGTGTCCAGACACGCCATCACTGATGTCAACAATCAAAAGGTACAAAATGAAAAATCCCACAACTCATCCAGATGTTCTCCAGGACTTTTTAACTTATCCTATACTCGGCTCCATTGTAGATTTTGGTGTTAATATAAATGTTAAAGTGAATGAATGGATGACAGCACTTTCTATCCCTTCAATACAGAAATAAAATTGTATCTGTTTCTGTCTGATTTTCAGGATAATTAGGAAACATTCATTTGTTTTCAGCTGATCTGACAACGATAACTAGGAAGGGAGGTGCAGGTGCACATCTGCGTTGATAAAAAGTTGTCTTTGCAGTCGGGAAGAAAACTGGGAAGTTAGTCATGATTCCTGTAAAGATTATGACTGAAGAGCCCGTAGAGTAAGTCTGAATCATTAGAGACTGACCGTCCAAGTACAAAAAGAAAAATGTCTTTCTCGGCATTAGGCGTGTCTGTGAATCCCAGTGGAAGCTCCAAGGAAAAATTACGGATCAGTTACTGTTTGTGTGATGATGAAGAGTTAATCATTATGTTTCACCTGGAGTGTCTCAGTCTCTCCTGTGTCTCCAGGTGGACATGTCATTATTAAAGTAAATATAAAGTAATACCTTATAAATAATAATACTTTTTACGAGGATTTCCCCAATTTTACGTCCTCTTTCCTCCTTATAAAGAAACGTCCTCTTCCACTCTTGTGTCACAGAGCGTTTTCCAAATGCTTATCAGCGTTTGTATTTTTGCAGAGACTAAACATAAACACCCTCTGACAGACAGAACGGAAAACCACACTTTGTTTTTGTTTTGCTCATTTTCCTCTTGTTGGCAGGTCCGTTTCTACGTGCTGTACATAAAACCCGGCCGCATCCACCAGAGGAAGTTTGATGCCAGTGGGAAGGAGATGGAGCCAAACTTCAGTGACACCAAAAAGGTCAACACCGGCTTCCTCATGTCCTCCTACAGTGAGTGGAAAACAAACATCTCCATCTCCATCCCCAGTGTCTATTTGGAGTGTGTTTTGTCCTCTGTGTGGTGTGTGTGTGTGTGTGCGCCTGCCGACTGTGCAGTGTCAGCCGTCTTTCGGGGGGGGGGTGAGATTTATGAACTGCAGCTGTGTCTTTAAATCACACACACGAGGGCTTTTAAGGCAAAACGACAGATCTGTGAAGAGCTGGTGAAGAGTGACAGATGGACAGGAACATGAACATCTCTCTGTGTGACAAGGTTCAAAACATGTCATGAAGCCAGGAGGATGGGATGTAGTAGGTGTAGTACCGATGTAGAGGCACAGGTTCGAGTCCCACCTGTTTCCTGTCTCACTTCACTATCAAAATAAAAGCAAATACTGTTAGTTAAAACAACAAAAAAGCAGCTTAGAAATGACTTTTTTGCAGGATTAACTATAAATTTAGTACATAAATAAATTACTTCATCTCTATTTGGGATCCACTTTAATGTCACCTGCAAATGTGGGACAACTGAGCGCTGATGACCTGTGATATATTACATCACTATTTTACCTCCTATCACCTCACCGATCTTAACCATCACAAGCAAAGTGGATGATGTTGTCTTAAGTTAAGCACCTGAATGCATCACATGTGCGCTGTCTCTGTACCATAAGATTGTATTGAGCCTTCAGCGGGAGGTCGCAGGGTCAACTCCCGACGGCACTGGCCGAGTACTTCCTGTCTGTCTCCACTGCACCTGTCATTAAAGGCAAAAAATGAAAGCATTAAAATGACCTACGTCTGACTCCTTCTGTCCACACAGAGGTGGAGGCCAAGGGCGAGTCCGACCTGCTGTCTCAGGATCAGCTGTCAGCCCTGGTGAACAAAGCCGAGCTGGTTAAAATAACAGACAAGCACAGACCGGCCGGTGCCTGGGCCTTCTGGTACCCGGAGGCAGAGATGGACAAAACAGAGCTGGAGATGGGGCAGGACGTCCGGCTGAAGACCAGAGGAAACAGTCCCTTCATATGTGAGTCAGTATTACCAGGGCTGTTTGCACTGCTTAACTGCCTCCACATCTTTGGTTTTGAAAAACAAAGCAAAACAAGAAAAACAGCATGCACAGCGTCCGTCGTGTCCTCGTATCAAATGCAGCCTGAAAAGGGAAGAACGCTCTGAACTGGGCTTAAGTTAAAAAGCAGCAGAGGATTAACCGGAGCTCTTTAATTTGTTTTGACTGCCTCGGATGGCTGCGTTTGGTTTTCATGGTCTTCACGTTGACCCGGGTTTGTCCCGGCGCTGACCTGTGAGTGAGTGAAATTAAACTCCAGTTTTTTTTTTGTTTTTTTCTGCTCTCTTCTTTAACAGTTTCATACGTAACCTCACAGGGACTGGACAGAGCTTGACCTGACCGGAGCCACCCAGCCCTGTGATACCCAATCCTCTCGTTTTTTAGCAGTGTGGAGTGCTTCGCTCTTTTCACACCCTATACTTTTACACTTTTTTTTTTTTTTTTTTTAGCCAGGATGCGTCATGACACCGCAAGTCATTTTGGAGTTTTATAATTCCAAGGAGCGCATGACGAGGCCGTTGAAGTAGAAATGTATCATCGTCATAAAACGGCTGATTTATTATCGGCCGGATCTGTTGTTTTCAGTCAGGTGTTACACCAACTCATCACAGCACTTGTGTAGATGTTTATGTCCCTTCATGTGGAGGTCATTTCTTGTATGAAAAGCTCTGTACAATAAAGTTTGTTATTATTATTACGTTATCATTCGACTAATAGTCTTATACTGAAATACAGCCAAACAATACAATACTTCTATGCTTTGGCTCGCTGACACACAGGAAGCTTAGCACCACCTACACACAGTTGTCAGTGTAATTATGCACACTGAGGCAGAGCCACCATCACTTATTCTGTCAATCCTGGAGGTTAAAGGTCAGTTTGTGACCAAACCAAAGTCAGATTCTATTCCTACATCTGACTTAGAAGTACATTTAATTATATGGTTTTGGGCTCGTCCGGGATTTGAACCCGGGACCTCTCGCACCCGAAGCGAGAATCATACCCCTAGACCAACGAGCCACATGCAATAATGTGAAGCCTCTGAAAATTGAGACCTTCATGCAGGAGGGTGGATTTATTGCACAGCTGCTCTGTTGGTTTGTTTTTACTTCTTATTTTTTATTCTTCAGTCTGTGTTTGGTCTGGTGCCTCCTGAGCAAAAACTCACCGTCTTAACCTCTGTGCCTTCAGTCTCCATGGCCAAGATAGACGGCGGCACGGTGACCAAGTGTAACTTTGCTGGAGACGAGAAGGCCGGAGCTTCGTGGACGGACAAGATCATGGCCAACAAATCAGACGCAGGCGGCTCTGAGAAGACGGGAGGAGAGGGAGAGGGAGCGGAGGAGGATGAATGGGTGAGCGCAGCGAGCTCCTGTACACACAGTCTGTCTGTAGAAGTGTTTTCATGCAGCTGTTTTTTAAACTAATGAAGCCTTCAACACTGATTCAAACACTTCGCTACAGATGCTGTTTGTTGATGATGTACAACAACCTCATGTAGCATCAGGATAGACTCACACTGCAGGAACTGGGACTGTCTGTTTCTGTGAAAGTGGTGAAGATAAGTGTTTAAAAAGACCAGCTGGTCGGTCATGAGTTCATCCAACAGAAACACAATGTGTCAAACCGCAACACCAGGAGCACACTGGATGAGTGGCGTCAACATGGCGGCTGCAGAACTTGTCAATTTTCCATTTTTGGTTCACATGCTCAGAGGTTTTCTCACTGTTTGCGACGACGTTCAGTTTGTGATGCGGTGAACATGGTGCGGTGCTGCTGGAGCGCTGCACCAGGATGATGCTCCACAGTGTTTATTCTCCACATAAACACACCGTTAAACACTTAAAGATCCGATCGTCACGTCGTCAGCTCCTGGACGTGAATCAGATGGTTGATTAGTACAAATGAGAAGACATTTGTCTTGTGTTTTCATCAGCCACTCCTCTGACAGTTTCTTTATCTGTGATGTATTAGGCAGAAACGAGGGTCGGTGGTTCAGTCTCAGCTTTCTTCACTTTGACAGCGTGGTTTTCTGATCTGGTTTCCATCCACAGAGCTGCTGCTGCTGCTGCTGCTGCTGACTGGATGCTTTTTTTTCTTCTTCTTCTTCTTCTTACCATTCTGGGTAAAAACTCTGCAGACGTGTGATCAGCAGTTTCACAGGAGCTCATCTGGCACCTACAATCATGTTACGGTTATTTCATTTTATTTTCCCCTGCACACTCAGATTTGTTCAATGAGCCGAAGCTGCATCTGCTCTCCAGGACGAAGGTGGTGATGTTGTTTGACAAAAACAAAACCAGAGACGTTTCACCTCACCTCACTTCTCCTCTGCTCTTTGTCGTTCTCTCTCAGGATGAGTGAAGAAACCATCTCTCCATCAGCCTGAAGAAGTGGTGGCCTCGTTCCAGCCTCGGCGAGGTTGAACTCACTTCAACTTGGCTTTGTTCCTGTGTCTCCGTCCTTGGACCGGACTCCCACGTTTCCACTTGGGTATTGAACCTCTTACACATGTGGCCTTGGGGTTTGAAACCTTGCATCACTTCAACAGTGCAGGACTTCAGATCCCTCCAGCTCCAGATCCGGCTGTTCCCTGCAACCCTGTCTTTGAGGCTTCACCCCTTTTTCTTATGTACTTTGGACTGAATCCCAACATTTGTACGACTGGATCTCCTCTGTTTGCGTCTGTGTGGACCACACCACAACAATAAAGCAATGTTACATAAACTACACACAGATGGGATTAACTTCTCTGGTGGAGGGTGGGTGACTTACCTCCCTGTTACTGATTTAAATGCAGCAGGAGACACATATCAAAGACCTTCAGTGTATTTGTTTTTTATTCATTTAAACTCTTGGAAAATGTGCAAATGTTGATTATTTCACAAGAAATGCACTGGCAAGCTCCCACACATAATATTAATATGTTCAAATAAAAGACATTTATTCTGCTACAGTTACAATAGCATCTGGAATAATGAATTAAAAGAGTAAATATTTATCACAGCTGCCATTCCTGGAATATTGATTCAGTGTGAACGAGGCTTCAGCTGGTTCAGTGGTGTAATCACATCACTGGTGTCACTATCTAATCTCCCTGGACCACATCCCCTGACAACAAATAACAAATAGAGGCTGAGGCGCCTGTTGCAGGAGGATTAACAGAGACTTGCGCGTACAGAATATCTTGTCCTGGTTATATCTCAGCAGCGAATGTTGTAATTACGCTCCGCTCGGTACACTCCTTAATTTTTACAGCATCATCACATAAATTTAAAGTGTTTCAGTTGCAGCTCAGCCCAAAGTCATGGATTTGCCTTGGGGGGTGATTAAATATAGCAGGCACCAAAAAGAATTCACAGAGTTTATCATTAAATGAAGCTGCAGAAATGTCTTTAGTAGCTGGTTAAAGGGTTGTGGAGACACACAGACAGTCTGTGGTCTCACTGGGGAAAATATGCAACAAGGCTTTAATTTCAAGGTGGTTTTCTTTGTAGCACGACCAGCGTAGGAAGAGTCACTCATTCCTGGATTTATTTATTTATTTATTTATGATTGAAACTCAGATAACAAGATAAGAGAGAAATTACATTGCATTCACACATTCCATAAGGTGCACTTCAACCTTTGCTTTATTGTTGTCGTGTTTTCATTGAAAACGGAGCAGGTCTGGAGGAGGCCATCCTGTTCCAGCTGGTGAGCTGGTGAGGTGTTTTCATGGTGGCCATGCTGTATAGTGCAAAGGTTAAAGGCTCGGAGGTGGAGATGTACTGTAGGTCCTTTAGTCTCCATGGGGAATGTCAACTCTCTGTGATGATGAGCTGGAGATGTTGCTGAAGACTCAGGAAGTAGACATATTTTCATATCCTAGCAACACTTGTGGGCATCCAGCCCAGCCCATGGCAACTGCGGAAGTTCCACGTGAAGTTCTCCATGAAGTCGTTGCTAGGATACAAAACATCTAAACATCTAGCGGTGACGTTCCAACTGAATAGTATTCTTTATGCTGCATTCACGTCGAATCGGACAGACGATATACACGTGCCAATATGTTGTCATGGTGATGTCGTATTGTTTACCTCACCAACGTTTTACCGGCATTCTCTCGTCCACCAAAATGACATGAGTAGACGTGAACACACGTGAATGTAGCATAGTGTGACCCCCTCCATCCTTTCTCACACTACACCGTTTCTCCCAGAGCCGACCGCTCCGGTGTCTCCGGTGAGTCAGTGTTTCCGTGGTTACCTACGGTCATGCTGCTACTGAACGTAAAAGATGGCGGCACAACATGGCGGCCGGCATTGAGCTCGCCAGCTCTGGCAAATTCCAAGCGTTAGTTTGTTGAGGGAGGTAATTATGAAACACATACTTTTGAATGAAATAATAGATTTTTGCCAATATAAAATAAATGATACACAACCTCAGATTTCAGAAATCTAAACACCTCTGACGTGTTTCAGTGGTGACCTGACGTAATTGATAACAGGCCAGACTCTTGTTTAACATGGTGTAGATGTTTTATTAAAAAATTAAAATGACCAATTTCAGGGACATACAAGAATAAATTGTTTCATTGATTAAAACATATATTATACACATACAGATATGTTGACTAACTAACTAAACAGATGAGGTTCTGTCCTTTGGCTCTGGATGGTCTGGAGAGTAGCAGCAATCATATTAGAGCTGTTTTTTTCCCCATCAAATTCATATTTGCCATGAACTTAAAAAAAAAAGTGATCAAATGGAAACTTCAATCCATCCTCCCACTGTAAACACTTAAAAAACTTTGATTGTAAAAATCGATGCTGCAGCAACATCATGTGCAAAATCACAAATGGCGGAGTTAAAAAATCTTGTTACTCTGCCCGTTTTTCCACTGAATATACTGAATATAAATAATGTATATGAATTCTTCCCCTCTGTGCTGTCTTTTTCAAGTCTTATTTTCCCCGTCTAAAATAGACCTGGCAATGATCAGTTCTTGTTGTTGACGTGGGTTTCTTCCACCCTACGAAGATGACTCCCGTTCAAACCACTCCATTAAAGCCTGTTTGTTCTCGCCGACCCACTCGATGTTCACTTTGGTTTGCTCTATGGCCTGTTCCACCACCCTGGTGGCAGAACCCAGATCGTAGTCACTGGCAAACCGCTCCAGCTGCATGAACACAAACAGATGATAAAGTGATAAAGTTAGGGCATTACCCATATAGAGGAGCACACTGCTTTCACCAAATAAGTAAAAAAAAACACACACAAACCTGATCTAGTAATAATGACACACTCTCCTCATAATTGTATTACATTGCAATAGTCATTTACTCTAAATCAGATACACATAAAGAACAAAAGCAGAATTAATCAATAATCCTCCTGAGTGTTGCCTGTGTTGCCAAAGCCTGATTAATCAGCTTATTTCTTATTCATCTATATCACTGAAATCACTTGTTGTCCAAATACCATTAAAAACACATCAGGGACACACACCCTAGCCCTGGACATGATCATTCATCACTGGCAACACACTCACTGTAGTTCATTTCGACCCCAACTCACACACACCCTCATTCTGCAGGAAATATTTACAATTAATGACTGAATATGTAAAAAAAGGTTATTCCCGGGTGAGTGACAAATTGCTAAAAAACACACACACACAGAAGATCATGACTCATTGATGTGTTTTGAACATCTGGATAACAATTAGAGGTCAGGCTTTGAATGCACAGAGAAATACTTATGAGACCAGTTCATTTGTCAAATTCAAATTATGCTGACTGTAGGAAAAACGTTGAATATAATGAATTAATCTGTTGTTTTATATATTTATCAATAAAAATGTAAAGTTTATAAGTTTGATTTTAAATATTTAAATAACACATCATCCAAGCTGCCCTTCATCTTCGGGGCTACAGTGACTCGGTATCGGAAAGTGCCGAGTCACGCTAGCTGGTTAGCATACTAACTTCGGGAGTAGGAGTAAGACTGGATAATGGCGACGAGAGCTAACAGTGGCGTTGATTTCAAAACTCTCAGTGAGTTCAGGAATAAAGTTTGATGTAAGTAATCCTTGAACTCATAACGTTTCTCCAAGACTGGTAAGTAAACAGTTGCTAATGCTAATGCTAGTTAAGTAGGTAACTTAAAAAGGAGGGGCAGGAGTATTTCTGAGTTATGTCTCACCTCAGAGGTGCAAAGTCAGAAACTCCTGATGACAGACATACGTGTGATAAGATAATCAGGGTGCATCTGGTTACTCATTCGGTGTTAATCAATAATTGGTGCTTGGCTGGTTACCCATCATCCCGTTTGACGTCAATCTGCGCTGTGTTATCAAGTTTATATAATAAAACAAGAGCAATTACCTCTCCCAGTTCAAACGGTGTTGAGAACCGGCTGGTCACTTCCGGGAACAGCATGGACTCATCCCTGTCAGCACAGAGACCAAAGATATGAAGCAAAATATTAGAAACAGCTTTCAGCACGAGGCGACGGCAACAAATGGATTACAGATAAATAAACACCTCTCTAGAGGAATTTCAACACAAACTGAGTATTAGAGGCAGTTAAGATGTAATCTAGCATGAACTAGGATGTGTTTTGATTCATACTGAACAAGCTTTCATGGTCAAAATGTGTATTTATAAAAGGATAAATCACTGCTGGTTGCTTGATAAAGATCAATGTCAGGTGTCACTGTTTGCTCGTGAAATGAAACCCAGTCTATTTAGTGTATCTAAACTCTGATAAGTGATCAGTCAGGCCTCCTGGTAACGACGCAAACGTTGAGGTTTTTATGACGGTCCGTGAATGATAAAGACTGATTAAATGAGAGGAACCTTTGTACCTTGATGATACAAACATCACTGTTGCCTTTTGTTTTATGGAGGCTGTTTTTTTATTGAAATGTCTTGACCATTGGTCTCTTCAGCGTCAAGAAACCTCTGTAAACAACAAGGGCGTCGTTTGCGTAACCCGGAGCTCCAAGACTCAGGTTTATCTTTAACTCATCAGTACACATGATACAAGTCTTCTTTCACTACACCAGCATGCAACAATCACAGCACCGTAGGTTTGCGTGCTACTGTTTTATGAACCCAAGTCTGCTACCATATTTGCTGATATTATTCCCTGGTTTATTGTGTGGCCAACTTTTTTTTTGTCCTCCTGCTGACTTTGGCACTATACTGATCAGCCACAACATTAAACCCAGTTACTGATTAACTGGGATTAGTTTTAATTTATGGTGAGATGAGAGGAGATGAGATGAGGAGAGTATCCACCCTCCTTTAAGCTCGTTTTTGGTCTCCACCATCTTATTAGTCTAATGTTTACACTGCTAGATGTGTTTCTTTGTCGGTTAGGGGTTTTAAAAAAATTAGGTTTTTTAGTTTTGTGCTGCCAAATGTTTAAATTTGCAGATTACATATTTTACAGATCCATAAACCCATGAGATAAATCACTTTCTTCAACTCCACTGTGTACTCCAATGACTTATTGTTAGAATAGAAAGTATTAATAGTGCATCTTCTCATCTCAATGGGTACGAATCCATCTAAATTTAATGTGGAAACAAACAAAAAAAACATTCACATCGAGCTGTCGTGCAAATCATTGCCCATCATCACGCTCAGACCAAAACTAATACTGTCAGATCTACCATTTCGTACCATCAGTACTGGTCAAACCCAGCTGCACAATCTCAGATAGATACTCATGAGTCAGAAATACAGAGGCACAACCCAAATATACACCTACCCCTGACTGAGATATTCCCAGTGAGCCCTGATAAAGTTCCAGGCCAGCGCTTGCCCTGCCACGTTCGTGCTTAGCTGGGATATTGTGGAAACAGCATCCGCTAGACGTATCTTCTCCGGGTCCAAGGTGTACTGAAGTAATCTGCAAGATAAGTAAGACACTGACGACTTGCTCTCCTCTTAATGAAAATTGTGTGTTTAAAATCTTCCTTATAAGACAACGCTGGATTTGCTGGCCCTCTTTTTGATTTTTGCCGCTACCTGTTGAGCAGCCAGATTTTCTTGGTGCAGGCCAGAGCGCTTCGGAACTGGTGTCGCTCTGAGGTGTCAGTCGAGCTCCGATACTTCTCCCAGGCAAACTCCCACTCTCTCTCTCCGCCGTAGGCCATAGCTTGGCAGTAGATGACATATCGCAGGTTGGGGTGGATCCTGGATCAAACATAAACACATACTTTTATAACACAAATAGTTTTCAGAACTTGATAACTCTTAGGTTTTGGACTTAGCGACTTTAGCCTACGTCGTCTTTTACTGAAGTTACAGAGCTACATCATTTCTGTTATGATCTTCAAGTGTCAGGCTTATTTCAGTTTTGACCTTTTTCAGGTGTAGTTGGAACAATAAGCATTTTCTCTGCTGCCCAACACAATTGCAAAGAGACCAGGAAGACCTGTGCTAGCTGGTTAGCATGCTAACTTCAGCAGAAGAAAAGACGTGACAGAGATGAGTCCTAACATTGGTGTTCACTTTCTACCACTGGGGAAAGGCTCTTGGTGAGTAACCAAATAAAATTTTACCAAGTTGGAAGCTGAATGATTCTCTTAGGCTGTTAGGTAAAAAGCTGCTAATGCTAATGCTTTCTGTAGCAATAGCATAGCTTAGAAACTGCTCTGCTAAATAAGAAAGCATATATTTGAGGTTTAGAAACAGGAGTTAACTTTGGGAATGCTAACACTAATGCTAGATATGTAGCACTAGAAAATCTTACAAAAAGCTGGGGAAAATCCTGTTGTCTCTTTATGTGCAAACACACCATCAAATCAAGCCGAGGACTTCTCAATTTGGACATGATGTAACGTGTAGCATCACGCTAAACTATACACAAACACTATACCATACACACATCTATGTTGGCAAATGCAAATGTACAAACACATCATTGCCATGCATGCAAACAGATGCATGTGTGTCAAAGTAATGGGTATTAGTATACAATTAATGGGGGGATGGTGAGTTTGTCATTTAAAGCTGCACCTGGAAACACGACTGAGTCCAGTTTTTTTTTGTTGTTGTTGTTGTTGATATTTTCACTTAGTAGGACCAGGATCACGTTCTTAGAGATCCCACTATTTTATTTTAAGGAGTCTATCTTAGCATGAAAATCCAGCCACGTGCAGCTTTAAAGATACCCACAATGCATAGTGGTAACAACAGTCATAAACACATAGAAAAAATTAACCAGTACCTACCTTTACTAAATCATTGCTGGAAAGTAAAGCTACAGAATGTAATGAAAACTATTACAATTAGACAGAGGCTTATAAACCAGTGATTTACAACACAATCATGTCAATTATAGGTGATTTAAAGGTTGTAGAAGGAATCCAGTAATGTTTGTCTTACTTGTTGGTATCGTTGGTGTACATCAATTGATCAAACATCTTTGTCGCCATGTCTACACATGCTGGGAGTCCACTGGAACATGCCATTTGTATGGCGATTCTCTGGCTGTTCCTTTGGATGAAACACGATGAAGTTTAATTTTACGTACACACGCACAGTAAACAGAGAACAGATGCTGTATTAATTCATGGTAAATGTATCACTTGGAAACTTAAGATGGTTATGAATTACTTCAAGATGCATTCAGTATTATGTGGTTTTTGTCACGCTGGATCAGCTAAACTTGCCACTGATGATAATAACCGGTGGTAAAATTCATATTCCTTACTGTAGGGCGTGGTCCTCAGGGACAGTCAAATTATCTGTGTAGTTACATAAGGAGTTATACAGTCCCTCCACCTGTTGTCGGAGGTAAGCCTGCAGGAGGAGACATTTTTAAAGCAGAGTTTCTGAAGTACATGCAGTAATATACCAGCAGTGAAGTTCTTTAACAAAACACATTTCAATACATACTTGCATGGGTCCGTTCACCTCGGTCCGGTCAAACATGAGGATAATGTACCGAAGGTTCTCCTCAGCGGACTGCCAAGGAAGGTACGCTACCTCCTTGTGAAGGAAGCGAGTCATATTCAGGGCCAGACTTATGTCGACAATTTTGGCCCTGAGGAAAACAGAAACAAGACTTTGATCAGATCAAATGAGGATGACAGATGAGCTGCCAACATGACCATTCAACCTCAATCATCTCTTTAAAATACAGGACACTGGATATTTTGACCAAACAATTTCTGCAAACTGCAGCAAGTAGAAGAGGTGTGAAAATATATTTTCAACGCAAAAGTTGATTGAAGAGGTGAAAAGAGAAGACGAAGCTACAGCAATTTAAAGACTTCAGTCAGTATATTCATAGTAAGTCATTGCCTCCATCCTTTTAAAAGTAAACTTAATACTAGAGCCAGGGAAGCTTGATTTAAAAGCCCTACATGTTTGTCTTGGAAGGAAGGGGTTGTATGTTCTGGTATAGTACCTGATCATGTGTGAAAGATTGTGCATCAGACAAAAACAGTCTTCATTGCTGTAGAGACCTGGACCAACAGGATCCCAGTGGACTGAAAGTGCCGTTCAAATAGTTGAGTAGTTCTTACCTTGCCAGGTTAAATACATCATCAAGGAGCTGTCCTCTGTTCATCATTGGGATCCTCTGTATAAATAGATTGAATGTTACATTAAAGTACAAGTTTTGGCTGTTTCTGTTTTGAGCTGTGATGATCCAGAGATCGCCATGCGAATGACATTAACTGACAATCTGTTGGCTTGACGCTTTGGTCCAGAGTGACGTATCTCAGCAACTATTTGATGTATTGACTTAAAATTTTATTAAGCCATACATTCCCCCCCAAAAAAAGGATTCACGGCAGCTTTATTGATCCCCTGACTTTCCACCAGCAAGTCGTAAAGTTTTTCACAGGCAATATTCGGTCCCCAGACCAAGATTTGTTCTGACTCACGTTCACACAATTCAAGAGATTCCTGTAATTTCTGGTACAGATGTTTGTGTTCCCAAAAGGATGGACAGGAAGTGTTGATGCCATCAAATCCCACTAATGGCTCAACGTAATGACCTTTGACCTGCTGGTCGCACTTGAGGAAGATGAGATATATCAGCCTGGATGAGGCGTTGGACTAAACAGCCTCCCTAGACATAAGATGTTAAACAGATGGTGATGACATAATTAATTTGTAGGACCTAATTCAGTGAACAAACCACAGCAGGTTTCGTAGTATTGTTGATTTGGATTATTTTCTGAGAGGGGCCCACACCTCTATGGTCTTTAGCGATCGGGGCGTCTAATCATCTGCACCCAGTTCATGACCTGCAGGTACACAGTTTGAACTGTTTGGATTAAAATCCCTTCAGGGCTCGATCTGGCCATAATTAATTGCCCGTAACTTTTGAGCCTTTTGACTTGTCAAAACATTTATTTCCCCTCGAGGTTCTTTCTGGAGTCAGGTTCAGTTGTACGTCATCTGGTTTCCTTCAGCCACAACATTCAGCTGCCTTTTTTCCCCTTCCTCTTATACAAAACTAATCCAATCTCACCATAATGCAAAAACTGACTGTGTGAACCTCGCTGATTTTTTTTCCATTAGATGCCCTTCTTGGGCAAAATCACTTTCCTTGTGTCTCTTGGTTGTGTTTGCTTCCTGTTTGCTGTCTTTGTGATTAAGCTTTTTTCTGCATTTGTGTCAAAAAAAAAACACTTGACTATGGCAAAATTAACAATCAGAGAAGTGTGTTAACAATTTTCTCAATTCTGGATTAATGAGTCAAGGTTTCATTTCTTCCACCATTCTCTGAGACGCTGAGGGCCAAGCCTTCAGCCGAGCATCTTGGTGTAATTTTACTTCCTTGTAAAAAAGCACCTTGTAAAATGGATAGTATCTAGATAGAGATTGGTTTCCTTTAACTCGTTGTCTGGCTCTGTACTCACATGTGGATTTGTTAACAGCTGCGTCAGGAGTGCGTCCCAGTTCTCTGGGTTGTAATTGACTCTGTAGTATCCAGTGGAGTTCACGTTTGCCAGGATCCACTCTCCCTCCTTAGAGAGGAACTGGTTGAATGATACTGTTCACAAGACACATTTTGGTTCAAGACAAGTCATACATAACAAACCAAAAATCAATGGTATGGTAGAAAATGTTAAAGTAGTGTTAGAACAAAACGAAAACTGATTGCACCCAATCAAAAACCACCATGAATACCTATTATAATGTTTTTGTTGTTCTTAAGACTGAAACCAAAGTTTGGAGAAACATGGAGCCAGATGCACTAAAAAAGTGGGATTATGCTGCAGGATTTGGCTTCATTTTTATTTCTCGTCCATGCAGCAGAATGAATAACCAACCCCTGTTAAAACCCTTTAGTGCATCTGGCCCTTATTCCCTCTGCTGTGTGCTGTGTATTCGGTTACCTGGGCCACTCTCCCGGAAGATGAAAAGAGGAAATGTGGTTGTATTTGACATGACTCTCATCGGGATATCCCACAGAAGACTAAATGGACAAAAGAAAAAACAAAAACAAATGTCAAAGCCAAGATATAACAGGTACATGTGGTTACCCTAAAACACTGGATTGTAATTACAAAGCTCTGACACAGTGAAAAATCTAAATTAACGTCCAGTGATGTGTACCCTCAAGTCTCCAGAGCTGTCCCTGTCTAAACTCTGAACCAGGGCACGGTGGGTTGATCTTGAACTCAACCACAGTGGTGTTATGGAGCTCATAGTTACAAAGCATTGCTTCAGAAACACTCCATAGGGCCAAGTGCAGTGATTTCATGCAGGCCTGGCAGAAACATACTTGGTTAACAAGGTGGTGCTGATGTAATGACACTGTGTTTTCTGCCAGCTGAAAACGGACGTGGGAAATTGACTACTTAATTATTTTTTTGCGACAACTCCTCCCAGAAAGAGCGTGACATGGTAAAGTGATGATATCACTGGAGGGCAGATATATGATTGAACTTTGGCCTCGGGAGAGATACTCAAAGGTAAACAACCTTCTCTAATCATAGAGAAGATACAATTACAATGAAGGAGGAAGTCGTTACTATTATTACCAGTTTTTGTTTTCACTAATAATTATACAGATCCCAGAGAGAGAGGCAGTATCATCTAAGCTGTCCACAAATTGAGGGTGACACACTGTCTGACTGTCTGTTGAACACAGAAAACTGTTGATCTGTGATATTGGTAGTATCGCCAAAACAATAAAGACAAACAATTACACATCAGGAAAGCATTATTAAACACTTAAAGAGACTGAAAAGCTCTGGAGTCCAGGAAAACTACAGAACAGTGTTGATGGTAAGATCATGAATATGAGCTACAACCATCACATGAGTCATTTGAGTCATTGTTCATTTAAATGTAGCTTTAATTAAACAAAAATAAAGAAAAAGAAAAGAAAAGTAGTGGCCCCAGTAGAAATCCCTGTGGGACTCCACATTTAACAATGCACACGGGTTTCTGCTCATTCACTTTATACAAGCTTCTTTCCTTCTTCTGTTCTTAACATTGAATGTTTTAGAGGACGTAGAAACACTGGTGTGTGGTTTTCTTATCTATACTTCACTACATCATCATTTCTCAATTGACAGTAGAGCGTCTTTAGCACAAACCTTGATTCAGCCGTGTCATTGTACAGGAATCGTTTCTGAGTGACTGTTCCACTGGTCGTGTTGATGGTGACAACTGGATAACCATCCTGATTGGTCCAGGTGCCCATCACCTTGGCAACGTCTTTCATGTGACCCTTATCCTCGTCTACAGCCTGCAGATGGTAACATTGGCATTTTAATTATTATTGAAAACAAAAGGTGGTAAAAATGATTTAAAAACACTGCTCACGAGGCCTGACCCTCTGTATGTGCTCCCACAGGTTCTGCTGGTCAGTGTTGTTATAGCTGTTGTCATCGAGGTAAGTCTAAAAAACACAGGAACAGACAGAGAGACAGGTTTATAGTTAACACACTTAATTCTGCAGTCAAAACAATTAAAATACCATATCCATATCCAATCACAGCTGCCAGCAGCAGAACGCGAGAGGATGCAATGATGAAATAAATGTTTTGCCGAGAACAAGCTTTCTATGATTTTCTGGACGCAGACTAGCAAATGATCGAGCAGGTGTTGTGGGTCTGCAGAGGAGCTTGGGATCACTCTGACCGTCTGCACCATCCCACAGGGAAACAACCCAACACCCCCTGTGATTTTGTGGAGTACAAGTGGATAAAAACATTGTTGAGTGTGCGCTGCCTTTTTCCCACTGCAACAGACATGAACCAGATGTTGGAATGTTTGACTTCAGAGAAACTGTAATACGATGTTATTGTCAACAGATCGGATTTGGATATATGATGGAAATGTTGTTTATTGATGTGCAAATAAACTTATGTAACTGAGACGGAGCTTTTGTTGCATTAGCGATGAATTCAGTCCGGCTACATCCAAGACCACATCCATCTACCATCTACAACTGTCCCTCTGACAGTTTGAGTCTCCAAAGAGGAAGTGAAACCCTCGATTGTGTTTCCTGGATGTGGTTTACATTGCTTTTCTTCAAGGAAAACACAATATTATAAAGTTTGTGTGTGATTTTGGGTTTATTACTGCAAACTGAAGCATCAAATTAGAAATCTCTGGTGCGGTAGTTTGGTCCTCCGCCCATGTTATAAGTCATGTTGTCGTCGTACACTACGGTGTCTGCGTCTCCTCACTAAAGAAAACAACTTTGTCTTAACCAACAGACATTCAGCTCAGTCTCTGGTGGCCTGGTGTCAGATAAATAAGTAGATTTGTCTATATATACATACATATACTAGAAGAACAGGATGAAAGCTGGTCATCCAGGCTGGATTTATCTCTTTATTTTTAACATTCATCTCTGTGTGTCTTTGGGCTTAGATCCTCTCTTAGCTGTGGGCTTTTATTTTGGTAGAGGAAAGTTTCAGTATCATTTTCTCCATGGGTTTGTTTCTAGCACAACTACACAACCACTGTTGCTTACCCTGATCCCTTTGATGAAAACGTTCTCATCCACGGCGTCGGCCAGCATCCTCAACACAGTGCCTCCCTGTAGAAGAACAAACATGCATGTATATCAGTTTCATTGCATACACACACACTACCAAACACACACACACACCACTGCACAGCATCAAAACACTTGTCCCCAATGAAACTTCATGTCCTCACACATCTGGATCCCTGGGTCTGGCAGATTCTGGTTATTATCCAGCCAAAATATTTTCTGTGTGTGAGCCAGAGGATGTGGAAATAGCACCTGGAAATGGTGCTGTACAGAGCCAGATTTGGGCTGTATACAGAGCCGGAAGAAAACGTATGGACTAGATTAATTTGGCTAAGTTGAGAAATATAAAGAGCTATATGACCCACAGTCACTTCAGCACAAAGAGGTAAGGAATCAAGTAGAAGTAGAGCTTCCTGTTGGTGCTTTGGGGAGGGGGGGGCACTTGATGCATGCATCAGAAACCAAAAAAAAAACATATATATAAAAAGTTTTCTCATGCTGATCCCATGGTTGTGTGTGATTCTGTGTTGCACACTGTTTGCTGGGGTGATGCACGAAGCCGCAACACGATGACTCTCACCTTACTGTAGGTGATGGTATCAAACATCTCAGTGATTTCATCATTGGTCTGGACATCATCCGCTGGAGGATTGAGAGGGTGGGATGAGACCAGAGCATCCTCCTCAAAGGCGGAGTGCAGTTCCCTAATGAAGAATCTCTCTTTCTGAAATGGACAAAGGTAAGGTCACAAGGTCACATGACTCAGGAAAGCTTTGCAACAAAAAAGAAAAACTTGCTTTAGTGACTTTTTGAAAACTAATCTGAAGAAATCTGGACTTACTATGTTCAATGACGGCTCGACGTGATCCACTGCCAAGTGGGACATGTAGGTGGCGAAGCCCTCGTTCAGCCAGATTTCGTTCCACCATTTCATCGTCACCAGGTTCCCAAACCACTGAGTAAGTAATCGACAACACAGAGAGTTGGTGCTCCGAAAACATCCACCCTCCTGAATCTCAATCTCAATCTAAATCCTCTCACAGATGGACAAAGATCGGCGCCAGGTGCTTCACCCATAAAATCAACTTCATAAAACTTTTTCATTTTTAATACAGGGAAAACACAAAGTGCTCTCTGACCTGATGAGCCAATTCATGCGCGATGATGGAACAGATCCCTTCCTTGAATACCCATGAGGAAACTCCTTCTTCGTAGAGCAGGGCTCCTTCCTGGTAGGTGATCAGCCCCCAGTTCTCCATCGCTGCAGGGCTCAAGTCTGGCAGCGCAATCTGGTCTAAAGGAAACACACACATACACAGATCGTGGCCTTTAAGGACAAGACACATACACGTGTGGAAGCACAAATATGAAGACACAGTTCCCAAAATGTTTCAAACTATGACTTCCAGATCTGACCAGACGCAGAGCCTAAACAGGATGTTCCCTGATGATTCTTCCAGGGGTTTTGGTTTTTGGTGCAGTGCTAACAATTTAGATTTCAGATACATGGTCAGTTTAACCAAATGTTCCTGTTTGGAGATTTACCCCAGTGTTTTCAGAGCTGTGGGGTTTTTTTACTGCTCATTGAGACCTGGAGAGTCCTGTATCTCAGAAAATCTTCTCACTGGGTTGTGTTTGGATATACACCATGTCATAAAACCTTTTAGAACAGGGATGCACGATAGCACTTTTTTTCCCATAGGTACCAATAACTGATAACTTCCTGTTTCTCATGACCGATGCCAATACCGATAACTCTTTGCCTGCACGTGACACAGAGGCTTTATTTCTTTACATCTGCTTCAGATGTTAGAGAGAGAGAGACAACAAAATATTCAAATAAGTAATTTTGTTATTGTTTTTTTCATTAGGGGCCAGGCAACATAAACTGCTGGGAAACTCCTCTTCTCCTTCTTCTTCCTAGGAAATCCTACTTCCCATACATGAAAAATCACCAAACTTTGCACAAAGGTCCAGTCCCATGCCAGATTTACTTAACTCCAAGGACGGTTTAGGAGTCAGAGGTTGTGAGTTCAAGCTGCAGCTAAGGCAGAAGGGACGAACCAGGAAGTAAAATGTAGCTCAGCATACATCACTGTGTCACAGAAGAGAAGTTTCTAACATTGGTCTTACCCAGTTTTTTCTGAGAGTACTTATCCCCAAAAGCTCCTCGTAGAAGCTAAGGATCTTCCCGGTGATCGAGGCTGCATACTTAGCATGTCCGCCATCGATGGCCTCAGGACGGGCATGGATCTGCATGGGAGGATCACAGGAAATCAAAAGAAGATGAAGCAGCAGCAGCAGCAGCAGCAGCAGCAGCAACACCACCGTGGACTGTACAACATGAGGTCCACAGTGAAATACATACTTTAATAATCACACGTTCATGGGGGGAGACTACTGATGTGAACTCTGACACTGTGAAGGCGAACAGGTATGTGGACATCGACTCGGTCGGGTGAAACTTGGTGTGAATCCAACCATCATGAACAGGTTCGCTTTCTGCAGAAGAGGAGACAAGAAAAGGAACATGAGGAAGGATGTTAGTGTTTATTTCTTAATTACTGTGTGATCAGAGGCCCAATAAACACACACACACACACACACACACACACACACACAGTTACACCAGTATGTTGTACAATGACTACAACTTCTTTATGAGACTGTTTATAATTTCTTACCTATGTCTGCGTTTCCCAGAGCTTTGGTGCCCTCCCTGTGGATGATGGTCACGTGAAACTTTGCCTTCATGTCGGGCTCGTCAAAACAAGGAAAAATCCTCCTGGTGTTAGTCGGCTCATTGTTGGTGACGGCAAGGTATCTGTATAGACAGTAGGTACTTCAGCAGCTCATAAAAAAAATACCTTTAACCTTCAGCGTGGAGCGAAATCAATGGGTTTGAACATGATAGGAAAAAAAATATGAATTTGAAATCAATTGGCAATAATCAAACTGCTCTGAATCACTTCCTGTGTGTGTTACCTGACATTTCTGTTGAAGCGACATCGACGTTTTATGATGACCAAGTTGTTGTTATGACTCACACCAATCAGTGTTGTGTTTATTTAAGCATACTTCACGTTTAAATGATCAGATTATATCATGTATGATCAGATATATATATCTGCTGTTATCTGTTTTTATTAGCACCACAAATCAAAGTGGAGTCAGGTATCCAGACTCGTCTAAACAGAAAGTAAAGTCTTAGTCACGTACAGGTCAGTGATTAGACTGATCTTATTGAACACAGAGGCTCAGTCCTCATCAGTATTATTAGATATCAATATTCATCAATATTTTGTTCCTGTTTATATTTTACTCCATTTTACTTGATGTTGGTTTTTGGAAAACTAAAGAAACAAAAAAGGGAAAGTTTGTGATACAATTTCGTCTCTTTTGTTATTTGCTTGTTCGTCATCTGAACGGGAGATAGTTTGACGTACACCTGACGTCAGTTCAATTACCCAGAATTCATTAGGAAAACGTGTTGGCGGATGTCGTTCCACAGGTAAGGCTGCGTTCAGGGATCACCTGGGTTAATTTAAGCCACTTTGACCCTGGCACAGCTCGTGTTCTTCAGATGTCTGTCAGCACAGGTAACATGAAGGTAATTCTGAAGGGTTAGGGTTTGTTTGAGACCTTCTCTGGCGGCCATCTTTGTTTAGAGTCAGACATCACACTGCCATTTTAAATTTCATTTAGATGCACTTACGCTCAAGTTGGAGGATTAATCTACCGACCTGTTCTGTGTTTTACAAAGTTGAGTTTTACAAAGAAAGTTGAAATATTTAAACTTAGCCTTGTCTTTTTATTTGTTGTGACTCACCTCTCTGCGTTCGGATCACCTTCCTCCTCTGGGCTACCTTCAGTATAGTAGCTCATGTAGAGCCCTTCAAGATTGTCTGCCATCTCTCCGTGGAAATCCAGGACAAACTGTAATTTCCTTCTGCTTGCAAAACATCGTCCATCTCGACCACGAGAAAGTCGCCTTCCTCTTCATGATACACGTTTTTAAACTTAATCACCTTGTTCTCGTCTTTGTTCCTCACCACGGTGTTAGAAACAGTCAAGTCCACACTGTGGAGGTAGATGAACCTGGTGCTCTGGGTACAGTAGAAGTTCACAGTAGAGTTTCCAGTGAAGAGCATCGTCTGGTTGGGGCTGGTGACGTTGACCTTCTCGATGATCCGGGTGTAGAAGTGAGGCTGGAGGACGACCTCGTAACTCTGGGGTATCAGAGACCTCGGCAGCCGCAGGACTGGCGGAGGCGGCTCGGTGGTGGGCATGAAGGTTGGAGGAGGTGTTGGGTCGATTCCACCAAGTTCCACCTTGTATATGATGATCATAGTGACGAGGCCGGCAATGGCGGAGACGGTCAGGACGACGAAGGCCGTGGCGAGGCCCTTGGATATGTGGGCTGGTTTGGGCATGGTGGCGTCCCTGGTCGGCTCAGTCCTCCACGTCCCGGTGCCTGAGTGCTGGGGATGAGTCCCTGAGCTTCTCTGTCTCTAGTCTGCAGTGACTGATCAGAACACGTCCAAGTCACCTCCTTCCCTCCCTCCTTCCCTCCCTCCCTCCCATAAACAGGGCTTGGCCTTAGCAATTAAGGGTCTGTGCTCAGATTAAGCATTAACTTGAGCATTGGCGAAGGAGCAAAGAGTAAAAAAGCTTATGCTGTGAAGAGGGCGATGTTCGTTCGCTCTTGTTGTAAATAATCAGTCAGATTGTGCTCCCAAACATCTGGAGCTGGTTACTGTGGTCTCTCCACTAATGCAGGGGTTAGGTAAACCTCAAGGAACACTTTCTCCTCACTCTGCACACACTCTCCAGCTCATCACACACACACACACACTTCCTCACACTCACTTTCTGTGAACACAGCATGCACTGACTGAACCATCACAATCACAATCACGTTCACACCATCGCTGGACTCCAACAGCTGCTGCTGCTGCTGCTGCTGCCGGGAACATCACTGTCATCTCCTACAACTGAGGAGGTGAACTGGTCCTGAGTCTGCTTCCTCCGACCGCCATCACCCTCCCCCCTGCCTCCCAACCAGGTACGATCCACTGCATGGGCTTCAGATGACGATGACGGTGATGATGATGATGATGATAACTTCCAAACGTAAATGGAAATAAAGATCCTGAGAGACCGACAAACTCCCTGACTAAAAAACGAGAAGCATATGAAGGGAGGAGTGCTGAGTGGGTTGGATAAGAGCGGAGGAAGAAAAAAAAGACAGAGAGAGAGGGAGAGGAGGAGAATAGAAGATGGAGTGATTTTAGAAATCACTCACTGGGTTGGAAACCCCCAGCTTCAGGCACCCATGACCACCATGAAGACCAGCACCACACACACACTCACACACACACTCGGAGGAAATCTCACCTCAGCAGAGGAAACACAGAGGCACAACGGGCGAAATGGCAACGGTGAAGGAAAACAGGGCCTGAGGAGGGCGCGGTGACGGTTATTGGTACTGAGAACAGATGTTGCTGCTGGAACACTGAAAGACTGGGATGGCAGAACAATGGCCGCTCATCATCATCATTATCATCATCATCACAACCACAGTGAAGCCAGAGCGAGGTGGAGGCCACATTCCTGATTTCACACCAAACATCATGTCTAATGGTTCTGACACTTTCTGGTCACACGCTTCTCCAAAGAAATAAATACAAATAAAATCAAGTCACAGAGTCAATAAAACAACCCCAGGAACGATCCTCTGGGGCGCACTCAGAAAGAAATCGACCATATCAGGTTCCAGTAAATTCAGAAAAACTTAAATCATTTATTATGTGGAAAAAAAACAAAAAGAAAAAGAGTCTTATGGTCCAGATGTTACAACATCTGTCAGGGTGTTCTACTCACACACTGTGATATGTTATTTCAGGGAGGATTTGTTCCTCAGACAGCAGGAGATCCGGGATCAGACCTGTCATTGGTTATATTATTATTCATGTTTCTCTGTGAAACGATGAGCCACGATGATGTCACACACACACACACACACACACACACACACACACAGACACACACACACACACACAGACTCACAAGTGAAAATAAAGACAGGGTACAATTACTTATGAAGGATCTCGTGATGATTTCTACACTCTCAAGTTTTTCATGACATCGACCAAACCTCACACACACTTTGATATATTCAGGAGAAATAAATACACTCACACACTTACACACACACACACACACACGCACACATCTGCAGCACAAGTGACTGGAGTGAACTGATCAGAGTCCATTGATTTGAACGCACGCGTGTTTCACTAGTCCAGCTGTAAACACACCCGTGTGTTAAGAGAGAGGGAGCGAAGTCCTGTCGGTCAAATCTTAGAGGAGAAGGTCCTCTGCTGCTCGAGAGGGAAACTGCACCGACATCATCTCTCTCCTGAAAGAGTCGCGGCTCATGATGAGACAAATTCAATATCTAAACTTTACATTCGTGTAAACACATCTGGGATCTCTGATCGCAAACTGAAACAGCTGGATTGTTTTTTGTTTTTTTTCCCGTCGCTCTTTCGCTGCAGTGATTCGAAACCACATCGACAGCAATGGAAATACAATGTGCAAATAAAGTTTCCAAATGTCTTTTTTTTTTTTTTTTTTTAAGACAGGCAGGTTGAATGTCCTCAAACCTCGTATAAAATCCACACATCACATTGGCCCTCTCTGCTTTTTAAAAACAAAGATAAAATTCCACCAACTTCAAACGTTCACAACTAAACAACTCAGGAAAGAAAAATTTAAACACATCTGGTGCAAACCGGAATGAGCTCTGCTTCCCGACAGAAAGTCTGATTGTTTGATTGGGGATTACACCAGAATGTGTGGTGACTAAGTGAAAAACAACTAAATGCTCTGGTTGAAACAATTAAGATATGTTTTTTTTTTTTTAAGAGTCAACCTGACGCCACGGAGCAAAAACAAAACCAAACTGACTGCAGTTCTCATAACAACGTGTTTAAAAGGTGCCAACGATTTTATCTGTATCCTGTTTCACTCAGGTCACAACCAGATGGACCTCTGAGTCTGAGCCTCTGGGATTTCTGTTCTGATTCTTTGGCTTTTGCCGTTGGTCAAATTTGCTTGTGTTTCTCAATAAACCCCCCCCCATCTTGTTCTGTCATCTCTGAGTCTGAGTGTCGGTAAAAGTCAACACCCTAACTGGTGATAATACTTTCTACATCAAGGTGAGAGGGGGATTTAAAAAGAGGACTTGGTCTCGCTGACCCAGGATCAGTACACTTCTGCTCACAGCTTGTTGGTCCCTGCTGTGTCTCTGCCCACACACACGATTGATTATTTTGCTCTGCTGTTACTGAGATCAATGTTGAAACATGTTCCAGGAGCCTGTGATCAGCCACGTCTCGCTTTCTAATAAAAGGCCTTGACAGCTTTGTTCATCAATTGTCAACAGTAAACGACTCATTTCAATCAATAATCAAACTAATAACAACAGTAAAAACAAAACTTCAGTACAGTACATGTCAGTTTTCTGCTATTGAGAATATGTTGTAATGTTGTTGGTGATCAGATGCAGAGAAAAAGGCAAAATATTTTGAGAATAAACCAAAAATAAAAACTGAACTGTTGCACTTTTCATGTGCATTGGTCACATTTCTAGAAAGGAACTGTGTATATTTCAAGAAAAAGAGTCATAATATTGGTAATAATGTGATATTGGAAGGATAAAGATGTGATTTTCTTGAAATTACCTCTGTAATTACTCAGCACATCCTTTCTGAAATGAACTCTTCTTTTAAACCACAACTCTCTCTCCATGTCAAGTTTTTTCTTTCTCCAAATATTTTGCCTTTAGTTCGGATGGTCGTTGTTTTTTTCCCTCGACACTGAGCCCTGGTTTCTGTCTCTGATGTTTAACAGGCTTTTTTTTTTTTCCACAGAGAAGTCACCACACTCATTCAGTCACTCAGCCTCTTTTCATCACACGGGCCACACACACTCCGCTCAGATAAAGTTGCAGTCATTGTCGTCACTTTTCCAGCAAAGTTTCCAGAGCCTGAGTGGAAACGGATCCCGGCCGGCACGAAAACAGTACAATCAGCTTTTTTTTTTTTTGCTTTTTTTGCTTTTTTTGGAAATATCGGACCAACAGAATAAAAACATCTACAGGCGTGCTGTTTGTCATTGTCATGTCAACACAAACATGTTTCCTTGTTAACAGCAGCAGCAGCTCAGTGCTTTGGAAACAGTTTGCAGCCGTTTGATTCGACTTCAAGTGTCAGTTTTACGACGCGTCCCCCATGAACGCACGTTCACTTCATTTAAATCAAAGTTTAAAAGGAAATATATTGGTTTCTTCTGGAATCCACCATCTGCACTTCATTTACAGCCGACTACCAAAGCCAGCTGTCTAGATGCTGAACACAGTAACAGGACTGTTCCAGGATGGCAGTCAGCTCCCCATAGCTCTCCTCTCGCCACGTGGGGAGGAGCCTCTCGTTGTTCAGGGCCTGCAGCTTCGGCGTGCCCTCCCGGAGGACGTGGTACAGGCAGGGCCATCGGTGCTGGATCCTCAGCCTGGTCCTCCGGTCCAGTGTGATCCCACGGACGATCTTCTTGGCTCGGAGCTCGCGCAGGGCCGGCAGCTTCAGGCAGTTGAAGACGAGTCCTCGGCTGGGCGACACGTCCAGGAACTCCAGAGACTGAGACTCCAGCGTGTACGAGATGCCCAGGTTCCTCAGCGGCACCAGGATGTGTAACGTCAGGGACTTCAGGTTGGGCAGGGATTTGGTGAGGGTCTGCAGCGTGGAGGGAGTCACCCCTTTAAAGACCCAGAAGTATTTGAGCTCGAGGACTCTGAGCTGCTGGAACTGGGTGAGCAGCGACACGGACAAGTCCGACCAGTCAAAATGGAGTCGCATCTTAGAGATGCGCGGGCAGCTGTGGGTGAGTTTGGTCAGGAGCTCCTGGAAACTGTTCACCTGTCGAATCACAAATCACAGAGATGAACTGGGTGTTTTAAGATTAACCTGAACAACAAGTGACATGTTAATGTGCACAAAGACATCTTGGAGCAGTGATTCCCAAACTTGATCCCTTTTTTGGAAGCTGGAAAAAAGCTTCAGGTGAACAACTGATGACGTCACCGACTTTTCTTTCCCCCCAGTGAAAACATTGATTTTCATGACCTCGCTAGTTTAGCACTTTACTTACTGCAGGTATTTTTGACAGTAATAGTTAATCACATCTCATAGTTGCCTCTGTGTTTAACAGGTCAAGATGTCTGCTGACTGCACAGCTGACTTCTGGTGTTTGGTAGCCAATCAGATCGCCCCCACCTCAACCAGCCAATCACATTGTCCCTGTCATACTTTAAAACCACCTCTCCTCTCCCCTGCTCTCATTTCCAGGCTTCACATCCAGTCAGGCTGAGCTAATCATCTCTACTCATCACATCCAGATCTCCAGTTTCTTCTTATCTTCTTACCTCAAACTACCCTGCATTGGTAGAAGGTGTTATCTCAGTGCGTGCACTTCACAGAGGTCAAAATACTTCCAAGATTTCTGGATGTTTATGTAAACGCTTGCCGAAAACAGGAGCCACCAACATGTGAAACTGCAGCTTTAATTCTAATCTGGATTCTCAGTGTAAACTGAAAAGTTACCTGGTCCATTTTGGTGATGCTGTCCTGGTGAGAACTGGAGCTGGAGTGGACTCTGAGGTCCAGTGGCTCGAGAAGAGTAAAGGTCCAGTTGAGGTCCAGGTGGCTGAGGTCTCTGCAGTGAACGTTGTCCAGCAGGTGGCTCAGCAGCTCGCACCACTTGTTGCAACGATCCCCGAGGTCGAAGCTGGCCTTCAGCGTGAGCAGGCTCGCCCGCCGGGAGATGAGGTGGTGGGTGTAGTGATGGACCCAGGATTTCCACCTCTCAAACTCACGGTTGGAAACAAGCAGCCCCTCCTGACCCAGATGGAAAACACCACGACGGGAATAGTCAGCTACCCGCCACAGCTTCCACGAGCGGATGAGACAGCTCCAGCTCAGGCAAACCAAAGCACAGCTGCATTTGTCCACCTCGTTCAGAAAGGACAAGACGTGCAGCTGACACTCCACCGGCAGGAAGTTGAAAGGGAAGTAGTCATCCGCGGCTTTCCGGCGGCAGCTCACAGGAACCAGGGGTCTTTTCCGTGGAGACATTATGACGGATGAGGAAATTATATTGGCGGTCATTGGTGGAGGTCAGAATCTCCACCGGTTGGTCTCGTGGTCTGGATCTGCCATAAATCTCTCTGGTCTGACGAAGTCCTAAGGTTGGAAGAAAAAACAGGCAGAAGGTCATTTACAATTTGAGTTATTTTGTTTCTATTTTCATTAAGTTGTTTAAGGTTGAGAGTCAGAAAAACACCCGTTCTAGCTCACTTTGTGGTCTGCTTTAACACAGGAAACACACCATATATTCAGCATACATTAGGCTCTGAGTGGGGAAGCTAATCATCATCACTGAAACCGTTTTGGTCCAACTGAACAGCTCATTTGATGCTTGTAAACCTGGATCACATCTGCTAAAAGTTAGGAAACTGTAGAGCTAATATATAGATAGTTGCACCAGGTAACACTCAAGAGTTTTTTTTATCATATTAAAAGCTCTGATGTTCTCATATCAATGTGACTGAAGTGTGCACATTTAACTTCATATCTTATGACTGTGGTTCATCTCTTTTTAGTGCATGCATGTGAATTCTCTGATGAAGTGACTTTCCTTTTTCAGTGCAGGCGCAGCTGATCGACCAGCTCGGTGTAGCGTTAGCACTTCAATAATAAATGACCCAAAGGATCAATAAACAACCTACATGTAATGTGATCTTCACGTGCTCAGTCATCGGGGCATTACATTACAGTTTCATGGTGTGACACTCGTTTTGGGACAAGACTCTAGGTGCTTGGTCATCTTCGTTATTTGCTCCTATTTACTGCCCAGCTTGTGTCAAACGAGCAGATGCACGTTCAAACACTTATACCTTTTATAATATATAGTGAAAACTGAGTGATTAATCGAGACTAAAGTCGTGCCGTTACCTTTTTGGTCGGAACAGGCTTCCCCTCGTCCTGAGTTAAAAAGCTAACCTGCTAGGAGCTAGCATAGAGGAAACAAAGCAATTCACAATAATATCGCTAATTACAGCGCGATGTTGAATATCTTATAAAATCAGCTTTATAGTCGAGTTAACCTGTGACTGTAAAGTAACATATACAAACGCCAACGCCTAAAAACGGTAAAGAACAGCAGTCAGTAACTACAGGAGCTAGCTAGTTAGCCGCCGAACAGCTGAGTTCTGTTGTTGTTTTTGTTGTGGCTCGTTGGTGATGGCGTCATCAAAGTGCGTTGGGCTGCGCGTTTAGCTGCTCGGCGTCGCGCCGTCGGGCGGGGGTTAATATTTGAAAAGGAAAAATGTAGGCGAATAGGTGTTTTAAAGTCGGTGTAAACAAGAGACGTATGGGAATTAATAAACACACAACATTAAAGATGCGAAGCTGATGGGAAATATTTGAAATGATAATCTTCCGCGGATTCCGGAAGAAAGAACAAGCGCCCTCTGTTGGTTGCATGAAAAACTAGTAGTGAAGAAAGAGCATAGCTTTTCTGTCTGTTGTTTCTTTGTCAAATAGTGTATTTTACGTACTTTTCCACAATTTTCATGTAGCTGGCTGCATCCTCCTGATATATGTTCCCTGCGTTGTTACGGTGTTATACTCTTCTTGTTTTAATGGTTGGTGGTGTTTTTTTTCTACCAGTAGATGGCGCTCAAAAGCCGTGAGCTTGGTACTGCAGGTTCTCTGCCTTGAAGTGGCAAATTCATCTGGCATCCTCTGAGACTGCCCCTTTCCTTCCTATGTCCTGTTTCCAAGAACAAGTGCAGCAGTTCTGTGCACTGGTTACGTCTTGGTACAGTCGGTGAGTTTAGACACAGTGTTGGTCACAGGAACGTGACCTCAGATTGAAAATAGTGTTTCCAAGTGGATCCATAATATTTTCTCTCGGTTCAGTGCCATATACAGTGCTGCTATGTCATGAAGCAATGAAGCAGAGGCAGAGGCATAATGGAAAGTGAGAGGCAAACTGTGACAGACGCTCATGCTGCATTCAGGGACTCCTTGGAAAGTCCATGTTTAAATTTTCTTCTTGCCCTGTGTAACATTGCTGTGGGGCAATGTTTTGGAGAACTTTTCCAGTGTTTTGTTACACCAGTATGTGCAGGTGGACGTATCACGAGCCTGGTGTAACATGGCATACTCTCTCACACACACACACACACACACACACACAACTGTAGTAACTGACGACAGTTGGCAATAACGTGCCAACAAATGGCAGATTAATGCAGGTTTTGCTATGTGAGTGTTTTATGAAGCAGGATGTCCATTCAAGTGTCTTTCTAAGACCTTTCATGCAAAACATGCAGGAAAAAAAAAAGTCCACGTTTGTTTTGACCACGATGGAAACTCTCCAGGTTTTGAAATACTGCCGGCCAGTAGAAATGGTTATTTACTACACATATCAAAACCACACAGATAAAAACAAAAGACAGTCTCGTGCAGCGTGTGTACAGCATTCAACAGATCCCAAGCTAGAGACACATTTATTGTTTATAAAAGTAAAAACCTGAACATGGTATGTCCCGACTATTACTGTAAGTGAGGTGAGAAGTACTGAGTTTACTATCAATATGTGTCAGATACTATTATCTAAACATTTAGTGCTTTGTGAATGAATCATTGTCACAGTGTTACTCAAACAAATACATGCAGTAAAAACTGTACAAAACAGACTTTTTTCCTCAAAAATATATTTTTTTTTGTTAGATGTCTACAGAAGTATATAAATGTAAATGTGATAACAATATATTCAACATTATATAAAAATAAAAACATAATTTAACATAAAACATTTAAAATGTTAGTAATATTTATACCCAATATGCCGATATGCTCCACAAAAAGGAAATAAAAATAAACACTGCATATAAATGAATCAATATATAATGTAAGTTGTCCAGTCATTTTTAAATACCTCAGAATTTGAAGTAACTTTACAAAAAAAAAAAAAAAAAAAAAAGTACATTTTTGGATATAAAATTCATAAAATTGTCAAAAGTATTATTACAAATGAATTCAACTTCTTTTCTGCCAAAAAGAAAAAAGAAAGTTAAATGTTAAATGAAAACAAACAACCTAACAAACTAAACCCCAGCAGTATGGTAAGTCATGCGGGGCTGTGTCCGAGTCAGCCAATCAGAGGCGAGAAGGGGCGCAGACCAGTCATGTGACCACTCCCCCCCTCCGCCCTGCCCACAGCTGGTGTCTCTAGGCGCGCAGCTCCGTTGTACTTATTCATTCCCTGCAAGTGAACGGTGCCGCTGCTTGTCTCCGTCTCCTGACTCCTTTCACTCAGCTTTAACGACACGCATTTTACCAACGACTAATAAAAGAAACAAACTCCAGCACCTGCATAAATCTACTGAGAGAGAGAAAAGACATTTGTGACCGAATAACCGAAATAAACCAGAGGGAGGGGGCGTCCAAGCTCAGAGACAATTAGTGTTTTACTTCTTTTTTTTTTTTGTTTTGTTTTTCCTTGAAAAGCCAAAATGAAACCAAATTCATCAACGGGGTTTCTTCCTCCCCCTCCATGTCGCTGGGTCTGCTAGTGACCGAGCACGCCCTGCAGGTCCAGCCCGACACCCAGGAGGACTGCAAGGATCTGGTCTGCCCAGACCGCCCCGACCTGGACACCCGCCGTAAAGCCTATCTGTGGTGCCGGGAGTTCCTCCACGGAGCCTGGAAGAGCCTGGCCGAGGACGACTTCCACATCACCATCATAAGGTACAGTGTGTTCACTTGTGCTCGTTAGCTTGTTGGAATAATAATAAGGCCCAGCTGGGTGAAGCCAGTGCAGTGATGCTGCTGTTTTTCACCGGCCAGTCTCAAAGAGGCTTAAAAATGTGATACTGGTACATTTGAATATTTTGATCAGATCCAGTGTCACAGTCTTTAATCATAATGATGTCATCCTCACACAGAGGATGATGCACAGTCATCACTCTGATAAGACATGGCTATTTTTACTCACCACCACTAAAACAGTGTCTCGCGTCTTATCTGTTTAAAATCATTTCTACCACTTTCATGGTTGTTATTTATTCATATTCCTGGAAGCCCCCCCCCCCCCCAAAAAAAACACCCATAATTCCCAGCCTTGAATCCTCCCTCTGTCATTGAATACTGTCTTACAGCACCGTGAATGTGATTTCTGTTTCAAAACTGGATTTTCCCTTTTAATAGGGTGTTTTTTGAAGATGACGTTTTGGCTTCAGATGTTTTATTGTTGAAGGTTTTTTCCCCATGAAATTAAAATGCTCTTTAAAAAACAAATGTTAATCAGCAATCCGTGCTAAAGAATGAATGTTTAAGCTGCGTATACGTTCGGGTAGTCTGGGTATTCAGTAAACTATGAATGAGAGCGACAAAACAATAGTGCCACATGTGATACTGAGTCATGTTCACTCACTGACTGTGTGTGTGTGTGTGTGTCCCTCTGTCCTCCAGGGGTGGTCTGAGCAACAAGCTCTTCCTGTGCAGCCTCCCCGACAGCCTGGACAGTGTCGGGGACGAGCCGAGGAGCGTCCTGCTGCGCCTCTATGGGGCCATCCTGCAGGTGGGAGCCACATCTGATCACCTGTGTGTGACAGACAGCTGAGGAATGTTGTTGTTGTTGTAGTAGTGAACAAACACAGAAGTGAGACACAAACACTGTGTTAGTAGCTTCTCCCAATAGCTAGTGGTTCGTAGCTGCTGCTCACTGACTATTGAAAGTTAAGCTGCCCTTAGGGTAGATAGAAAGGTGCTGCTCTGTGACACGCACACACACACACACACACACACACATGACACATCAGAGTTGTGAAAGTCAAACATTGTTTACCTTTGAAGTAGAACTATAGGAAGGACTGGTCAGGGTTTATCACAGTGATGACATGTAACAGGGGTCAAAGGTCATGTTAGTGCTTCAGTTGACAAAGAAAGAAGATGACACACAAATACACAAAACAGAGTGTGTGATGAGACAGTGTCACCACCAGAGGTTGTTGTTGTGTGTGTGTGTGTGTGTGCATCTGTAGCATCTGTGCATATGCTTATGTTAGTGTATGCATGTGCAGTTATGCTTTCATGCGCGCATGTGTGTGTGTGTGTGTGTGTGTGAATGTGAGTATGTATGTGTGTGTGCGTGTTAGCCATTGTTGTACATGGTGATGTACCCCCATGGCTGTACATGCATGTGTTCTTTGCCGTAGGCTTCCCAAAGGAGCGTGCCTTGGGCACTCTTGTTCCCAGGTGAACCCACCCAAAAACACGGTACAGTATGAGATCTCTGAAATCTCAGCCTAATACAAAGACGTTAACACACACTTAATGTAGCACAACAAACCTCGGTGGCCTCCAGCGCCGGGACGACACGACACGACACAGTGCGGAGGTAAAACAAACAAACAAAGTGTTGGAACACCTCTCCTGTCTGTCTCTTTGACTCTCTCCGTCCCTGCCTGTTGTTTCCCCTCGTCTTTAAGGAGTCAGCTGAGTTTCCGAGATAGTCGACAAACACAGGAGGCCGAGGATGAATCTGCACATTTGCAGCTGATAAAAGCAAAACAGCAACAGGAGAAATTCGTTAGCTCGTCTCGATGTTGCTTCAGGGTTTGCACAAAAGCAGACAGATAATGACCTTTCTGAGACCTCCACAGAGGTTGCACTTAAGCACACAGAGATATCTTTATCTGCTGAGATGACGTGGCTCCTCTGGTGAAGGTGGACGATCTCTGCTGCTGTATAGAAGCGCAACAGATAACTGGTTAGTCACTGTCGCACCCTTGATTGATTTCACCTGCAAATACTGAGAGTCAAAAGGTCAAGGACTTCAAAATATTTACACACTTTTCCCTAAAAACAGCATATTCTAATCTGCTGCTGCTGTTTCACAGTCTGAGGTGCTGTTTGTAGCACACGCTGTTTGTGCCATCCTCCCTCCATAAATAAACAAAGTCGCAGTGACACGGCGTCAGTGCCGGTCTCCCTGCGTCTTTCTGAGCCCGATTCATTTCTATGTGCTCATTAACCCGCCGGCCTGATTGAGACCTGCATTAAGTATTAACTAAAGTCAGCGTAAATTGCCAGAAGCCGTTGGCTTTTATTGCGAGAGAGAGCAAAAGCACTGTGTCCTTCACCATGGCGACTGCCGCCATCTCCGTCAGGACAGGGCCGCCTCCCAGGAATTAGTGATGTCTCATCAAAAAGCTAATATGATTAAGGAACTCAGATGTCATAGTCAGAGTGCACAGGTACTAATGATTAAACAAAGCCCCCGCCGGACTGAGCTGGAGGCAGCGTTTCTCAGTAATGGAGATATGTGAGAGATGTGGAGGAGATTGATCAAATAAACGCTCATCTGCCCCCCCCGAAAACCCTCTCTGAACTCATACTGTACTGTCTGCAGCGCAGGCGTGGTTAGGTTGTTGATGTTGGACGCTGATGGACGGCTTCACCTGTATTCATGGATAGTTCTTTCCTCTTTCTTTTGTTGATAGATGTCCTGTAATAAAGGGGATTCCCGACAGTCAAACAAAGAAAATGACTTCCAAGTAAGTAACCACTGATGGTGCCACCACCATCCAGTATCTCTGCACAGTTGTTACCCAGCGTCACCACAGCATCCTGCATCCCATGTGTCACCCCCTCCACACCCCACACCCTGAACAACACTCTTTTGTTTCCCCTGAACTCTCCTCTCACTCTGGGTTTCACTCTGATCTTGTCTGCTCCGTCCTGTCTCACACCCCTGAGTTCGTTTCTACCGACATCCTCCTTTCTGATTCTTTGACACAGTGTGTGAGTTCAGCTGATGAAAACATGAAACCGCGTGAAATGAAAAGTGTCTTTTCCCAGCTCGGTTCTCGTAAATTATTATCTGAGTGTAGTTACAGACGTTTGATGACTCATCCTGCACTCCAGGGCGTTCCTAATTTTGCGCACAGTCACCGTGAAAACCTCCGAGCTCGTTCTGCTGACATCACGTGTGCGTGAGCTTGTTCTAACTCTTGTGGAGCATCGTGAACCTGCTAGCATCACTGCTGCCATCAGCTGTAGGCTGGTTTCATCGTTTTCTCCCTGTTTAATCTCCACCACTCACACCACTGAGGTCCACAAGTGTGTGTGTGTGTGTGTGTGTGTGTGAAGGTGAGGGAGATAAGTCCTCCCACAGGTTCAACGCGATTGGCTACCAATCAATATCTGTAGCTTGGTGTTGTTACCAAACAGTTGTGTCTTAGAGCTTCAGGAAGTTTTGAAGTGTTTCGTACAGTAGAGGCGACGTCTGCATTGAACGACGCTGATCTCAAGGCTCCAATAGAAAAATCTCACAGGGTCGTCGATCGCACCTCTCACCTGGCTCCAGTTCCTCAGTGGTTCACCACTGAGGAACTGGAGCATAATGATGGCAGCTTGAGTCACTGCCAGCCCATAACCTTGCTGACCTTAGAAATTCCTTCACCCTGCATCATGCCATGAGATCCCAACCCTTGACACTCACATGACGAGGCTGAGTCACAGCTTCCTCAGTGATGTCATCGAGGTGAGACGGCCACGGCCATTCAGCCTGCTGTTATCGCTCTTTGTTACACTGACAAGATTTACAGCTCGACCGTTCGACAGAGGGTTCAGTGACGTCGTCAGTCACCAGTCATGCTAATACAGAGGACTGACCCAGGGTCAGTGTCTCAGGGTAGCCTCGCATAGATCCACCTTCTCCCTGTCTGGTCAGAGTAAATCCTATTTGGATTAGATTGGATGACGCTGTATTAATCCCTGTGGGGTGATTTCAGATGTCACAGCGGCTCACGTGTCAGATACAGATTTGATACAGATGAAGAAGAGTGAAAAGAACTAGAATACGTTTGAATGCTGAAGCCAGCTGAACGCCATTGCTGAAGCCATGATGAATTAGCGGAAGAAATTGCTGGTCAAATACCAGACACACCTACACTCAGGTACAGGACAGTATAGTGATGTCCACGCTCGCGTCATCTGACATGATGGCTTCCCGTCATGAGGCAGGTTTCAGTGTTAAACTTACAATTATAAAGTATTAATCAGCAACATTTCCTACACTAGCCCCGCCCCCTCATGCCGCAGCAACACAACCTGTAAACATCGTGTCTTTGCTGGTAGGACTTTTCAGTGTAACATGATAACAACAACAACAGATACTAATAACTTTATTTATATAGCACTCTACTCTATTATCAATAAGAGAAAACATTGAGGAAGGATTCAAAGGTAACATGAGTTTTTAAGACCTCATTGTCTCTGCAGTTAATGAATTAAAGTATATTTGTAATGTATTTGTTAGTGTGAATGCTTTCAGCACTATTGTTCTTCGGCCATTTTCTTTTCTTGGGTCCTTTGTTTGCAGTCTAACTAGTCCCACATACTTTGTGCTATTTCAACAATCCATATATCAAAACTTGCAGCTTTTCCTCGACATTATTGCTCTTACTTTTCTCTTTCATACTGTTTATACTTTTTAAAATATTTAACTTTTTCGGATTTTTTGGTCCCATAGGAAATGCATTGGAACAGTCTTCAAACTCTTCAAATCTTCTGCTTCTTTGAACCTCAACTACTCGAGCAAACTTTCAGCTACAGACTTCATTCAACTTCTAAACTGTTCTCACAACTTTAAACTATTCCTCTATTACTCACCTTTTCATATCTTCTAGCATTATTGAGATTTCACCTTTGAAAGCACATGAGCATTTCTGACAAATTTCACACTTGTGTGTGAATGCTGCAAGCAGCCGAATGCCATTGCTGAAGCCATGCTGAATAGGCAGAAGAAACTGCTAAACAGAGCAACTATTGATTTACAATAATTAGCTGAAGAAGTTTCTGACACATTGGACACATTGAAAGTGATTTTAATGTTAGAGATGCAGGACACGTTTATTTCCACATCCAGAGGCAGAAATGTGGAAATACAGAAATAACAACAAATATTAAGATAAAGAAACAAACATATTTTACGATGAATATTATTTGCGATACATATCTTCATATATCAGAGGAAGTAATGATAATATATCTCCTTACAGACACAGATCAAGTGAGTGAGAACATCTCTATCTGAGTGTAGGTGTATGTGACGTATTTGGAAAATACCTGCTCAGGGTGATGGAGCAGGTCTGTTATTTTGGTTAAAAGGTCAAATACCAGACATACCTACACTCAGGTACAGGACAGTATAGATGTACCTATGAATCCTTCCTCAATGTTTTCTCTTATTGATAATAGTTTTATACTTCCACAGTGTTAGAGGTCTGTGTTTGAGGATTTTAAAAGTCGTTGAGCAGGACATTGTGCCATTGAAACAGTCACCATCTGTTCACCAGCACATATTTATTTTTATAAAACCGTCAGAAGCTGCAGCAAAGCATTGTCCATACATTATTGATGTTCCTGTTAAAAGCAGGCCATGCATCTTCAATGGTGCAGGTAAAAGGATAAAGTAAATACTGCTGCAGAAATAGGACAATAAACGAGGGGGAGGCGTGCACATGTTTATTTGTAATGGTTTAATAATCCCTTTTACATTACCTGTCTATATTGATCCAGACCTTTCAGATTCAGATTTATAAAAATGATAGATAAACCATCTAAAGTGTATAGTGTAGACTAAACTTTAAACACACGTTGGACCGAGGCCTCATTTTCCTTGACAAATGCAAAGTACACATACACTGAGCACTGCTAATAATTGGTTAATGATTGATTTTGGTCCTAAAGTCCTAAATACCCTGTACATGTCCGGGTCACAGTACTTAAATAACCAAATCTTAAGTTATAGTTTTATACAAAATTCATTTGTCCAAATGTTCTGTGCTCCAAAAAAACTAGTTGATGTATTATGTAGGATGGATGTAGTAATATTTTATCTGTAATCTGTATTTTACATATATATTGTATGTATTACATATGTAATGTGGGTGGTCGTTAATGTTGCATAAGAGTCCATGTCGTTATTTAAGTCCTTATCACTGGCCTTTGACATGAGTTCACTGTTGTGCTCAGATGACTGGGACAAATGTGGGACTCTGGTTCAGCTCAGTTTAGGTGGATGTGACTGGTTTGTCCGTAACAGCCCGTCCCCTCGGCCGGATTACTGACACACAGAACAGACCAGATAAGTATTGAGGTTAAAGCATCAGCTGTCAGCAGCTCTTCGTGCACCTGCTGCATTGCTCCACAGCCAGCTGTTAAGTGTCTCACAAGAGAGCGGCGGCCGCCGCGGCACTGATATGGGGGCCAGTGTGACTTTCGTTGGGGCAACCTGATCCTAGATCAGCTGTCAGACTGAAAGTGATGTGTGAAGGTTGAAATGACAGAAATAGTGCGAGTGGGGCCACCTACTCATTGAAAAGGGACATTTTGATTTACTGGAGGAAGTTTCTGGGCCCCGTCCAGAACCAGGAACCAGGAAGTGGTGGGTGGGAGGGAGAAGTGTTGAAATTCCTTGACGATTGTAACTTGTTAGTGGACTGAATGTGGAGCACACACTTGAATGAAAACTGTCATCTGGCACCGGAAAAGGTATCTAGTCACTGATTTGTGTGGCATCGTCCAGATCTGCTACTCAACCAGTTCTGGGCTGTGTACGAGTCACTGCTACCTATAGGGACTTTTATATAGAGAACTCATTGGTTGAAATGAAAAAACACTTTCGGATACCACTCCACATGTCTTTTGGCACGACCGCAATGCATTATGGTATATATTGCTTGGTTAGTGACCATCGCTTGTACGCTACTTTTCATGCTGCATTGTGGGATACTCTGAGTCCACTATATATAAATTCTCACTGTATATTCGGACAGCACTACCAAATGGCGTATTCACTGTATGGTTCACTATATATTGTAGAGTAGTGAGTGTTTTAAGACACGGCCTTGGTCTCTATGAGAATTGCACAGGTGTGGACTATCACTAACAAACTGGATTGAATTCTTCTTCATCACTTGTTGGCATGGCTTCTTGGACGAGTGACAGGTGTTTCAGTGAATAGCTACTTACCGAAACTGACAATCCTAGAAACTTCAGCTCCACCCACCTCACCTCATTCATCACCTATTTTCCTGGCAGAGGCAGTTCATAAATATAACCTTCATATAATGGAGCTGTAGGCGTATGTTGATGGTATGTGGTGAAAATAATTCCACTGCAGTACCATGAGTGGCCACTGGGACATATTAGCAGCGAGCCTGAGCAGCTCTCTTTTTATACGTCCATGATCTGGTTGAAAATTAACATTTTTGAAAAAGTGGAAGTAAGTTTTGTCTGGGGCAGTGAAGCCAAATCAAACAGGCTGCTAAAATAAACAGTAGCATTTAAAAATAGGTCAGAGGAAATGAAACAGAGGTTGATGAATGCCTGGAGGGGTGTCACAGAGAGAGAGAGGTGGGGCGTTCAGGGTCAATATGGGACACTGCTGCAGTCTTTAAATAGCAAGTCAATGGAGGATCTGATGACGATGGGTTGTATGAAATCTGAAACAAAACAAACCCACCCAGTCATGACGAAGCAGACTGAGTAAGAGCTGAGTTTTTATCTGTTCAGGTCCAGTCTTCATTTATTTTATTTTTTTAAATACTCAAGATCTGAAGCCTGAACAGCCCTGTCATCAGACGCCAAGATGGAGGCTTGTTTGCAGAGGTTATCACTTTAATAGGGATCATGCACAGACTTGATAATCCCTATCTTGACACTTTGGTCTGACTGTTAATTTGGCACGCAGTGGAAGAAGCAAGCAAAGCTCTGAATTTATAGATGTGGTCCACATGCAGGCTGGCTGCTGCAGATCTGGGTCAGTGCAACAATGATGATGCACTCACTGACTCAGTGAAACACTTCAGAGGAGGGATACATCCTCTAATCCGACCCCACGGGAGTTGGAGTCTCTGCGGTTGCTGTGGGCGACCAGCTGGCCCCTGGCGGTCGTCTGGCTGTATGTGTGTCAAGACGATTATGGTAATGTGGATAAGTCATGTTGGAGAATTTAAACTGGATGTGATCAGCAATGTGCAGATGACGCGTTACATAACCAACAGGAGCGTTCGCTGAGCACACGCTCTGGGAATGAAGAAGAATGTGCAGCTCACTGTGCAGGAGGCAGATGTTTGATCTGTTCAAGATGTTGAAGCATTTCTAAAGCACTTCTACGACGATTATCCCTGTGTTGGTAGCATAATGCTGATGGAGACCTCATGCAGATGGGAGGAAATAAAAAGGTTTCTGGGTGGTTATCTGTTCTGAAAATGAAGGTTTAATGATTGACCCAGTTGAGATCCACTGAATAAACTGTATGTTCTTAGCCCTTTGTTTAATTAGCCCTGTGTGATTAAATATGGAGGTGTAGGTTGTTTGCAGATGACAGAACAAAGTAGAAGCCATTAATCGATTTAGTGATTACTCAGTTGTTTTTATAAAATGTCATGTCATATTTTATTGATTAATTATCTATTATGTTAGTAAATGCTTAACAGATTAATCCGTTCTCTCTATCATTTGACGATGAGCACACTGGGGTACAGATCGTTTGGCCGCAGTCTTTGATGAAAAGGACTTTGCTGTTTTGAGAAGTTGCCCCCTGCAGACACTAAGACTTGTGAAACACCGCCTTAAAGATCTTGTTCTTCAGCAACAGCGGTATCAGTGAACGTTCGGGTTTTTTCCGCCTCTCTGCAGGTGGATCAGCACTGTTTTTGTTTTCCAGAAATGAACTTGCAGTGTGGTTCAAAGTCATGTGCAACATCTCGGAGGTCTAAAATTGGGCAGCGCTGTTTTGTTTGAGCTGGTTTCCTGCTGGACGGTCAGTGTGAAACGCATTCCCGGGCTCGTAGCCAAAAGATCTGAGCAGCTCGGATCCAAAATCTCTTCCTCTGTAGCAATTTATCTGAAGGGTTTTCTTTTCTAGGGTTAAAGTACAATCTGAAGTTTTACTGGAACAGATAACACTTGAAAGCAGCTGTATATTATCACCTTCATCTAAATAACTCATTTTCAGCACGCACTAAAAAACATCACAACATCCAGTGTAATTAAAAAAATGACTAAAGATCTGGCCAAACATGTCATTATAAGTAACTGCACCCTGAACAGTTATGACGCACAAAGCATTGGTGGTGATCACCTATTAATCTGGGTGTAATTCATGGATTAGCATCATGTGATGAGTCACAGTCCACAGGACTTGGGTGATGTCACATTTCTATGACACGTCAACAACAACATCAAGAAATTAAAATGATGATGAGGTCTCTAACAGCTTAGTTCAATGAACTGGATACAAGTTCATTGAACTAAGATGTAAACAAATATATGAATGAGCAATTTTTACTAATAACTAATAACTGTTTTGCTTGGTCGTAGTGTTTTATCCGCTGGCTCGAGCTCCAGATATGATTTATTCTCAGCTTCCTGTTCTGTAGGTTTAACTGTTAGACACCTTTAATCATCCTGTCACAGCTCGACCAGTGAACTCACTTCACTCAGTTTTACTTTCCCACAGAGTGAATCAGCCTTGGAGCTGAGGGTGTTGTTTCGTGAGAAGCCCACACACACACTCACACACACACACACACACACGCTACAGTGAAGCAGAATCGAGTCCGTGCACAGTTTTTTTGTCTCTGGGACACATTCTTGCGAAGCGTTGGCGAGAGGGTTTCCCAGTTAACCTTGAGCTCCTGTCGGGTTCCGGGCGACGTGCGTTGGTGTGTGAATTTTGTTTGTGTCTTAAGATAAAGGGACAGAGACAAGGCTGTCCGCTCTGCTTCGACTGTTTCAACAGTGACTGGTCCACCGAGTGGGCCCACTCCTCCTGGAGGTTTTAATCTAGCTGTTGTGTGTGTGTCACCACTGTGACAGGTAAACCCAACCACCTCCGACCTCGGCGGGTCTCCTCATTCAAACTCCTCCATCCTTCACCTCAACCTGCCCCCACAGCGTCCGTCTAAAGCCTCTTTCAGATGAAACCTTCATCCTGCTAACGTACTCAGAAATCTTTCACTGCTCTTCACTACATATCAGGACAGACAGCACTAACACAATAACGCATGTACAGCTGTGTTTATACATCACAGTATTTAGTTGTGCATTTCATTCATTTAACCCTCTATCAGCCAAGTGCTCATATTTGGCAGCTTGTTTTTGACAGTATTTAAATGCAAGTATTTAAGACTTGTGGGTAGTAGAATTGAATTTTGTCCAACACAGGTTGCAGGTGATCACTTGTTACTGAGTTACGAACTATGACATGACTCATATTTCACCATCGAACAGTTTGAGCGAGCGCTGGGCCTCTTCTTCGTGACATTTTCCGCTTCCTGTTCCCTGTTGTCATGAGAATCGCTCCTGCACCATCCTTTCATGTTACCAGAGACTCAAAAGCTCGAAAGCCCAAAAGTCACTTGCTTGAACCCTGAAGTGTTGTCATGTATATGCAGCGTCTGAAAGGGGCCGATGGCAGAATTGTTTCAGTCCATATCTCACTCTAACTCTCACCTTTCCAGACATTGTGACCAGAAAACGCTCCTTGACTAATTCCTTATTCTGTTTCCTCACTGCGTTTTTACAGCACTGGTGGGTGGTGATGATGATGATGATGATGATGGTGGTGGTGATGGTGGTCGTGGTGGTATAGACTGCTCCCATATCTAAATGCAGAACTGTTGTGAGTCTCTTTCTGTTGTGTGTTTTCAGGGCGCCGAGGCCATGGTGCTGGAGAGTGTGATGTTTGCGATCTTGGCGGAGAGAGAGCTGGGCCCAAAACTGTATGGTATTTTCCCTCAGGGCCGACTGGAGCAGTACGTCCCTGTGAGTAACTGTGTTTGTGGTCATATTGTTGAGTTATGTAACAGATCCTTTTAAACAGGGTGGGACAAAATAATAGGAACACCTTAAGGAGTAGATCACCGAGGTAAATTCAGTCATTGCGAAACTTCTGTGGTAAAATATTTGCTGAGAGAGAAAATACCAAAAACTTCTGAGGTTAGGGATTTCAAATCCAACTTTGACTAATAAATGACAATATCCCGTTGGCAGAGCCGTAAACTGGACACATGTGAGTTAAGCGACCCCAGCATCTCGGCTGAGGTTGCAGAGAAGATGGCCAAGTTTCATGGAATGAGGATGCCCTTCAACAAGGAGCCCAAGTGGCTCTTTGGGACCATGGACAAGTGAGTTGTTCAAGTCCTGTCTCGTCCTGTCCTGTCTTGTTTCTTCTGCGTTGTTTTCAAAGACATCAGGAAGCCCATAAAGTGGATTTGAGTCAGGACCTGGAAAGTTTGAATTCCAGCAAAACACAGGTCACCACTGATTAGTTATCGATGAGGTGGCAGTTCCCTTATCAATGCACTTCCATCCGAATTGCTTTCAAGTTTATTTCTGATGGGTTGACATGGTTTACATTGTGCAATGTTTGTCAACGTGTGGTGATAAAGTCCATCGCCCCACTCTTTCACTGGTAACTAAACACTGCTTTTAAGTTTCCCATTTTATGTAATATCAACATTAGTCGTTTGTTCCGGTTTATCTGGGATTACTTCATCAGGATTTTACTCTACAAGTGCAATGTGAGTGTTAAATTCCTCAGATGATTCAAGCACTTGAAGTCCTGTAGCTGTTTTTAGCCTTGAAGTTTATTAGGACAACAACAGCAGGAACCGTTTCAAATGTTATCTGTTGTAACAGAAAAACGAGAAGATGAAAATTAAGTCAGTAAATCATTCAGTAATGTTAACTAAGAGTAGGTAGCTAACAATGTAGTTAGACATTAGTTAGTTAACAGTGTTACCAGCATTAGTTGGAACCGGTTAACGTTAATTACCCAACATTAACACTGCATTAGTTGACAGTACTTAGTGAACATCAGTCACCATCAGGCTAAAGCAATAAAACTCAGGTATTAAATCATCAATCATTGACAAGATTGTCAAGATGTGGCATCATTTACTATCAGTGAGTCAGGTGTCATTGCCATTCGATCAACTCTCACATGATCCATGATTCCTTCACATTTGAGTAACTGTATGTCAATGCATAATCTCACCAGGTACCTGAGCCAAGTCATGAGGCTGAATTTCACCAGAGAGTCGCACCTGCGATGCTTCAACCGCCTGCTCGATTACAACCTCCCACAGGAAATGGATCAGCTCAAGTACGTTCCTACACACACACATACACGCACATAAACACAGCTCAAGTGTTACGCAACTCAATGTATAGAGCATGTAGGTTCCTTGATGGTGTGTGTGTTACCTCAGAAAACCTTCGGCTACCCAGTGAGCAGGAACTTAAAATCACAACAATCTGTTTTCTAAAATATTTTGAAAAGCAGAAATAAAAGCATTTGCATCAAACCTTTCAAGACGTCTGATGCTATGTAGGGCAGCACTGCGAATGTTAAGGGATAAAGCCGTTTGTTTGAGCTGCTCTTGTGGTTTTACGTCATTAATCCCGTGCAGCCATCTGTTGTCTCAGAAGAACTGTCACTGCACTCCAGACATTTTAGTTTTTTTTTTATTTTTATTATGCCCCCTTTAAATATTATTATCATGAGTGCAGCAGAGGCTTTATATTTATGTATTTCACTATAGTTTTGATACAGCAAGATGTGTACAGCTTACTTTGACCTAACAACTGGTTTGTCACCTCTTGACCTCTGTGTATCTCCAGGTCTCTACTGGAGTCCACCCACTCTCCTGTAGTGTTCTGCCACAATGACTGTCAAGAAGGTAAAAACACACAAACACTACTCACTGCTTTATGCTGCTGGTTAGCTTTTCTATTGTCCAAACACAAACTGTTGTGTGTGATGCCTTCAGGGAACATCCTGCTGCTGAAGGACCGCCAGACCTCAGATACACAGAAGCTGATGCTCATTGACTTTGAGTACAGCAGCTACAATTACAGGTGAGTCGGCAAGAATTGTGATATATGGTGATTGTTAACAAATGCCTAGACAATAATTGGACTGGATTTAATTTAGAGTCAGTCCCAGACTCAGCGTCCAACTGCTGAATGCTGTATTTGTCCCCAGCAGCTACACTGTTTACTCTTGTTTGAGTCATGTCAGGTCAGGTCAGGCCACTTTATTTGTAAATTAGGTTTCCAGTTAAAGAGTCACTGTGAGTGGTGTCATTGCGTACCACTTCTGTCGTGAGAGCTGGGTAAATAACAAATGAAAACTCACCTAAAGAAGAAGTATTTCGGTAACTTGTAGTTTTTTGTGGCCACCAAAAAGAGAAATTTGAAAATGTTGAGGTGAAACTTTTAACGTTAACACAAAGAAATGAAACTAGACAGAGGGAAAAGGAAGTTTGCAGTAACTCTGGACGGGCAGCTCGTGTCCCTTTGCCAAGTTATTCTTTGCACTGTTTATTAAACTGTGTGCGGTCATCACATCGGTTGAACTGTGAGACTCCATTTTCATGCAAATTCTCAGTAAACAGAGCGGATATTTTTAGTGCTGTTGGTCTGTTCCTTCCAGTATACACAACACATTTACATAACCAGGAATCTTCTCATCTCATCTTCTATCTGCAGCCTGAAATATAAAGTCCAGCTGCTTTTTGAGTTTTGTGGTTACGTTGATTTTAATGTAATTTGATTATTTCTTTATTTATGTCAATTTACTTACTACTATTGCTAATATATTACTAATATTTACTCTCTGTGACAGTGACGATCACTGTCCACTCACCTTTCAGCCAATTACATGCCTCAGCAACAATGGCTATCAATTATATCACTTAGCTAAGGTTAGCCATACACTTTAAAGTGTTTGCATGGTATTTGATTACCACTTAATCATAATTGTTCCACAACTTTTTGATTCATTTATGCATATTATCATTTTATTCATATGTCTATTTCATAATTTACTGATTTATTGCTCTGCTGCCGCTGCTGCGTCACCGTCTCTCATCATCTTGCCAGCTTTTTTCTCTTCCATTTAACCTTGGTTCTGCACTACAGGGAGGGAGGGATGGAGGGAGGGATGGAGGAGAGAGGGAGAGAGTAACCTAGATATGGAGCCAAAAAGAAAGGAAAAAGGAAAACAGACAGAGACAGAAAAAAGGAATGCAATCTGGCTTGTGTCTGTGTTACATCAATATTTCCCTCTGACAGACACAAATCATGGCCGCCGCCCCCTGTTGAAATATTCACTGCAGATGTTATGTAACCAGAATTTGGCAGGACGATGAAGAAGCACAGGATGGAAAGGCCTAAACCAGATCTGTCATTGTTACTACTTTCCTTGGAGGTGGTGCCGTGTATTTCCAGTACAGTAGGACTGGGAAAAGTCTCTTAATAGAACAGGAGAGACTGTTGTCATTGCACATCTGAAGGAGCGCTTATTTTTTGTACCTTTGAGCGTCCTCAGATTCATGGGAAAATCACACTGGTCTCATCTCACAGTGGGTCTCTCCCCCCTTTTATCTCTTCCACACACACACAAACAGAAATACTCCCCCCCCCCACCTCCCCTGCAGCTCCCATCAGCGTGGCCCCTTTAAGTCTCCTCATATGCTGCAGAGTGAACATGTGACCCTCTGTACACAAAGGACTGCCTGCACACACATACCAAACATGTGAGCACATGTGCCAACATGCATTTACAGGAAGAACACGCCCACAAACGGACACACATGGTATAGATTTTTTTTTTTCGTCTCGTTGGTTAGAAGTGGAAATGGAAAGGGGGGGGGGGGTGACCAGTTCACAGACTCCCCCGAGCAGAGGGAGGTTTTGTGTTGGAAAAGGATCTCCCAGCTGCTGATAGCAGTATGGGAATCAACATGCAAGTGCAGAATTAGGGATTGATCGCGTACAACCACTGTCCAAGTCTTCCAGTTTTAATCTCACGATGAGGATGTACTGACGAGGCCATTGTTTTTCTAAATAGGAAACAAGAAATCTAGATCACTTTGGCTGCTTCACTAACCGCTTTCTTCCTGGCTGAAATGTCGCAACACCTGGAAGCAATCAGACAACAATTCCTAAAGACTTTGATGATCTGGTATCATCCAGCGCCAACAACACATTCAAGTCACATTTGCTGTAAATCAGCTTCAGCTTTACTACGTTTTCCTCGCTAAACGTACTTTGTTGCATATACGTATGATTTCATAGCATTAATTTGGCCAGTGTTGGATGCTAAAGAACGAACCATCATTTGTTGTGTTGTGTACATTTGACCCATAAAACACAACGTATCCGTGCAGTTAGTTGGACCACAAACAACACCTCGGGGGGGGGAGGGGGAGTGTGACAATGTCTTGTGTCCTCCTGAACAAACAAAATCGAAAAAGTGTCAACATGGGGCAGTACAAGTGCATGACTGTGCAGAGGCAGGTCTAACTACCCGTTAAAGTCCCTCAAGTGTCATGAAAACAATACAGCTTCACTCACTCCTCCAAACTCCACAGTCCAGTCACCATCTCTTATTGTTTGATCTGTTGCAGGGGATTTGATATTGGCAACCACTTCTGTGAGTGGATGTACGACTACAACTGTGAAGAGTTTCCTTTCTTCAGAGTCAGTGCCGACAGCTACCCTACAAAGGCCCAGCAGGTGTGTATACGCATAATATTAACAGTGACTTGGTTTTACCTATGGACTGCTGACTTCATTTAAACCTGTCATGTGTCTGTGCAGCTTCACTTCATCGAAAGTTACCTGCGCGAGTCTGACAGAGAGTTCAACAACCTGAGTGAAGAGGACCAAATGAAACTGAAAGAGGAGCTTTACATTGAGGTCAACAGGTGAGCTCAGTGTGGCATTTTCAACACAAGATAACACAAAGGAAAGATACAACAATTGCAAACCACATTGTTGGTGTGTTTTTCAATGTAGATTCTCCCTGGCATCCCACTTCTTCTGGGGCTTGTGGTCCATCATCCAGGCCCGGCTCTCCACTATCCAGTTCGGATACCTGGTGAGTAAAATGTGTATTTCTTTTATGTTTTGTGCTTATGTTATGTTAAAAGAGAGCATTTATGAATTTAATCAGGCCTTTATGGTAGTGTGGTTCGATGGAAGTTGCAAAGAGTAAGAACAGCAAAACCTGTTTGGAGTTTGGAAAACCACAGTTAAAGGACCACAAGATAATGGCAGTAGCAGCATTGTGGTGTGGAGGTGCTTTTTAAAACCACAAAACCTTCTGAAAACCTGCTCCAGAGTATCCAAGACTGGAGTTCACCTTTCGGCACCACAGTGACCCAAAGCACTGCGCCAAGACAATCGTTAGTGGCTGCAGGACAAATCTGTTTATGTCCTTGCTGACTCAGCCAAAACCCAGACTTAAACCTCACAGAACATCTGTGCAGAGACCTGTAGATGGTAGTTCACAGACACTTTCATCCAGTCTGATGGAGTGTGAGAGGATCTGCCAGGAATAATGGGATAAACTACCCAAATCCAGCTTGTAGAGACTCAAGACGACTGTGACTGTTGCCAACAGGGCTTCTGCAAAGACTTAACTCTTTTGTGAATGTTTTCACTCTGAGTGTAGATTGATGGACACAAATGGCAACGTTATCCATCTAGAAATCTACATACACGCAATAATGTGTTTGTGTCTACTACTTGTCTACTGTGTTGCAGGAGTACGCCCAGGCCAGATTTGATGCCTACTTCCAGCAGAAGAAGATCTGGGCTGTCTAATGGAGTGAGGTGACTGGATGGATTGACAACATGTTCAGCCGAATGGCAGGAGGAGGACAGACGGACTGATAAAGTTTCCACGATCCACGCTTTACTCACCCCCTGCCTTGAGAGGATTTGCTGGCTAGTGTTGGTGCTTTACCAAAGCCAAAACTTGATCACATGGCTAGGATGCTTAAAGTACGCTCCACAATCCATTGCAGCTTGAAGTTTACACTGTGTAACTCCCTGAAAGCCAAAATAAGAGAAAAGAACCATTGACTTGTATTAATCACCATCACTAGTCAGGACTGCTCTGCCTCTGACTTGTTTGAACCTCATCACTAACACAAAGGTTTTGAGCAGGAGAAAAACGGATTGAGGTTGAACTCATTCGGCTAACTCGTTGGCTGATGGAGTCATTACTTGCTCAACAGGCCAGACTAATGTCTGCACTACTTGCGCTTTGTTTGACTTTTATTTTTAAATGGCTGTATTTGACATTTTCTTCAGACCAAGGCAAATTCAGTTAGGTTTTATCTCAAAATATGTGAAGGGTTTTCTGCGTGGCGGGTTAAACTCCACCGAAATCCAAAATCAAAGACGTCAAACTTCAGGTATTTACATTACAATTGGGTCTTGTTCTGTGTGCTGCATCCTTACTAGTAATGGTGTACTGTGACTTTTCTCAACCTCTGTTTACCAACAGAAGTTGTGCGGTATTGGTATATGGATCACTGTGACGAGTGGATCCACATCTCTGTTTCTTACACATTGGGTATTATCATTTGGATTGTCAGATGTAGTCAAACAGACATTCCAGTTGTGTTTTATGAGCCAAGGAAAATGTTGCTTAAGTCTCTAGGAGACGTGGGAGCAAACTGACTATATTTTTGCGTAGTTTTACTTTTTTAATGTTTCTATCACTACATTGAAGGAAACATCACTTACAATGGTTCCTTATGGTGGGAATGGTTTCTTTGGTGGCATCATTGGTTGCCAACTTCAAGCTTCACTCATCATCATACCTATAATCCAGATTGACAACACAAGCAGAAACATCACATTAAACATGTGAATTTTGCTGTGATTACTTAAGACAGGTGTAGCTGGACAGCTGGACAGTAACTGTTAACGAGGGCATTCAGTAAAATGTGACCAAGACCAATCTGCATTACTGTGAAGCTCAGTAAATGGTGGTGATCTGCTTGTCCAACCCAAATACTTTAAATCTTAGACATGGGAGAGTGAAAACTGTGACTATTTTGTCCTGCTGCCTCTCGTCCAAACATCCCGAGGGTAGCCTGATTCTACCTCACCCCATTAAAGGGTGCACCAAACACTCACGGTTCATCACCTGCTGTTACCACAGCCTTCACTTTGCCTTTAAGCAAGAACTTGGTATGTTTTGAGTTTTAGTTTATTTTCTTTGCTTGGCACTTTTCACATTTTTGGTGGAAAAGAGATTTTTCATGTTAGCATTCCTCCTTAGCTTAGTTCCACAACTTGCCACTACAGAAGCAGTGCCTGTCGGACTTGGTTGCGAATGCTAGCAATGATGGTAGCGCTTTCTTCCCATTGTAGACTTAAGTTGTTTTCATGTGTTACCCAGTGAGGAAGAACAAACAGACTAAACCTAAATCTAAAATCTAAAATCTACCCCTGTTTATCAAAGCGTGCGCAACATTTCCTGTCCATGGCACATAGATTTCAGCACGTGCTTATTCGGCATTTAAACAGGACAAAATCACCATCAAATTTCTACATATTTATTTGTAAACAATTGTTGCTAGATTTTAGAAAATGGCGGACACAGATAGGACCCAGTGACCATTTTGATTTGCAGTAGGTAGATAGCTAAGTAAGCTAATGATAATGCTGTGTGTTTGGTGAAAATGCTGCCGCCACGTAGCTTGTTGATGTTTGCAGGTAGCTCTTATTTAATGTGAGAACTCCATAAAAGGGGTTTTAAAAATGCACTTGATGGCTGCATACATGGAACGATGCTAAAAGACAGGCTAGAAGTGAGCACATAATTGGGATGAAAAATTTGCCACAGTGCATCCTCTGTACTGATACTCTTTGTGTTGATATGTTATGCCTTGACTGGACAATCTCTGTTCGGGTTTCCACCAGTTGTCTCCATAACCAAGGATATTGCCTCTGTGTTGTGTGACACAAAACTGGCTTGAAACACTTTCTTTCACGCTTGTTTGCTGTAGGTGAAATGTTGTGGAAAGATTCATGTGATTATGACACTGTGCGGGCTGTGACCGCGATACCACCCATGAAAGCTGTGCAAGGGTATATTTGCTGTTTACTAGGGAGTCAATGGGATTTATACCCCCAAAATGAGCATGTTAACTCTTGTGAAGTGTACAGTTGTACATTATCTCAATTCTTGTAAGACAGCGTTTTCACTACGGGAGCTGAATGGATCACAAAGCTACATGTTGATACTGGAACCACCCAGAGGCGTTTGAATGTCTACTGTGGCAATTTTGCTTTGATTACCACATTAAGTAAAATCATTTAAAAATATATATGAAACTATATATACTTGAGTATTTTCATGTTTAAACATTTGGGGTTGTCTAACTGTGACTTTTTAGTTGTTGAAGGTGTTTTAGGTTTAATTTACATGCAAATGTATTTTACTGTATATTTCTTCGTTACATTTTTTTGAATGTTCTTGTATAGTTTTATCTTTATTTTGTTATACCTCTACTATATGCTACAACTCTTATGATAAAAACAAATGTTACTGGTACATCTCTCATGAGGCAATAATCTTTACGTCAGTACTTTTTCCCCCCTTTCATTATCACTCAGTGTATCTTCTTCTGTATTTTTCTTATCCAGAAGTTGTCTTTTATGTTGTAACGTATCAAAAGTCAGTACTTGCCCTGCTATTTCCATCATGATATTTTTTTTCACTTGAAAATGGACACTGTAGTTATTAGTACATTCCATATTTGTTAGTTAGTGTAGTGACCAAAATAACAAATATATTGATCTAATTGGTTGAAATTGGTTGAAATTTTAATTTGTCCCCAGTAGAGAACAAACATACTCATTAATGGTTAAACTTGTAATATATGCAATATTCACTAACAAAATATATGAGCTCATGCTAAAATTATCCAAATATAAAGAAACACAAACTTGTACCTTATCATCCTTGAGAATGTATATTAATGTGATACACGTATGTTTTGTTTGAAAGAAAAACAGATTCTGTTCTGTCATAGCAGCCTTAACTACATTATTATCATGTGATTCACAGTGATAACCTTTGCTATCTATGCAGCTTTACTGAACACATTCATGAAAACATACATTGGAATAAAAGAAAAAAAATGTTTCAGGTTAACTGCATAGAAATGATCTTGGCTGTAAATCTACTTTTCTGCTTTGCACAAATAAAATTAAAGAGAAAAAAGAAAAACCTCTTTTGTTATTTGTTGTTTTTACAGTGTGGTCAACCATAGTGTGAACACTGAACATTTAAAACCTTAGATGCTCCAATGCTGGTTCTGCTCACTGATAGTGGTGCATCACAACTTCCTCTAACTTGGCCTGACCTCTTTGAATGCAGCATGGCTGTACATGATAGGAAACAGCCTAAACAAATGAGAAAGAAGGCAGATTGTGGGACTTTCTACAGAAGGGGGAAGGGCACATGAGCATCAGAAGGCTGCTGAACATGAGTCAGGAGGTTGCGGCTGCAGTTAGGTGACACAGGAAGAGCCATGCTGCTAATAATAGAGGGTTCAGTGGGTTTCCTTGGAAAATAATGCACTTGCACAACTGTGCAATGTAAAACAGACTTTTTAGTGCATATGACTTGTGTCTCACTGACAAAGCAGACATTGTGAAGGACATTCATTATCTGAACTCCAACAAGACAATGATCCCAAACACAAAAATCAAAGGTTTTTAAGTGAATAAAAACCACAACCACTATTTTAAAGTGAAAAGTGGAGCAACAAAACCTTAGCAGCAAAGAGGAACTGAAAAACAACAACAACAACAACAACAAACTATCTCTGCAGAAAGGTAGAACGTCTCATCAGGGTGTATAAAATATTACAATTAAAAAATATAACATCAAGACACTGGTTCTATGAGACTTTATTTGAGCTTAGAGCTAAATGCTAACGTCAGCATGCTAGCACAGGCAGTGTGTAGCATGTTGATGTTGTTATCGTGATAGCAATGCTAATTAGCATTAAATGAAGCTTTCACATCACACAACTAAGTGTTTAATGAATATTTATTCTCATGAGATGACTATGGATTAGTATTTTACTATTGAGGAACATGGGCTGCATTTTCTTTTTGATTAAGGTTTATTAAGTATGTCACAACATTGTTAGCACATTGTTAGCACTGTTGCTATAGAAACACCCTGGCCAACAACTCATATTCTTGAGACTCAAAGGGACAAGTTTGTTTTGTACAAGTACTGCAATCATATTAGAGTCGTATTACCTGCACACGTAATACGATCATGTAGGTGATATATTTTGCATATCGTAGCCTACACTCATTACAGCCACAGCTGGATAGCCACAAAACATCATTATCATTTAAAACAATATTTGTGTTTCTTCCGCTAAAGCAAAGCAACACAGAAATGCATAGCAGAGAGTTTTGCGTCGAAGACCGCAGTGATGCAGATTTATGTGGAGCCTTCACTGAGCTAATGGACACTGAGATGGTGAAATGCTGCAGCAGTGAGTCAGACTTGGCCTGATCAAATGAAGGTGCAGCCAGCTGCACTACCCAGACACAACTGACAAGATCACCTCAGCCAATGTGACACTGTTACAGTAAACACACTTAGCAGAAGTTTTGCAGTTTGGCAGCACGGCTAATGTTTTTATCAAATCATACCATTTCTTAAATGAAGGTTTGCGACGTTTCGTTTTAGAAAATTAACACATTAAATCATCCACTGTGACACTGACGTTCACAGCACTGCTTCACCTTAGAGTTTGGCTTTTAGATAATTAGAAAATTACATTTACCCAGCTGAGTTCATCAGAGGTTGAGCCTCTGTGAGGTGAAGTTATGCCACTGCTCTACGGTACGGCCAACAGTTGATCAAATAAAGACTTGTGCAACAAAGCAAAGTGGGAGGAATACGTTTAGACGTCTGGTCCATATTATGTTTTTTGCTGTTGATGTTAACAGATGCTGGCTTTGCACTTTTCCCATGATGCACATGATGTCAAATTAATAAATATAAAAGCTTCATTAGCTCCAAAGTACACATCTGCTAATGTTTCTTAGACTGTAGGAACAAAAAGACTGAGCATCTGATACGGTTTCCCTGAAGGAACACATTTAAAGTCTGCAGGTTTATTACTCACTGTCATCTAAGTGATGAAGTGGTCTGTTGGACCCCACATTATGTAACATGTAAGAGGTGTTGCATTCAGCTCCGCTCCTCCCAGTCTCTCTCTCCCTCCCTCCCCAGAGGCGGTGCTATAGGCGTTGGCGACAGGTGTGCAGGGGACACAGCTGCATCTCATCATCTCATCACGTCACCGCCTCAAATACCCTGGGTTTCTCATGCGTCGATGCCAGAACTTTGTAGTAACCTTCACGGTAACAAGTCAGGCCCTCCAGAGTTTTCTAGTAGTTCCAGTGTGTTTTCTCCTCGAGCCCTTCCCGGGGTTTCCGTGACCTTTTCCCCTCCCAGTGTTTTTTGTGTGTGACCCGGTTTCCCTGTTTCCTCAGAGCCTCAGCCCCTGCCTCCTCGTCGCCACCCTCGGACCCGTTCCTCTCCCTGGACCCTCCTTGTCTCGCCTTTCCCCCCCGGATTCCCCACTCACCTCCTCGCCCCCCAGCAAGATTCCCTCATCCTCCCCACCCCATCTTTCCCTCAATAAACCTCTTGTTTGGCTATTTGGTTGTCTGCCATGTGGTCCTCACTCATCCTCCGTAGCCCAGCGCAACAAGAGGGGCTGCTGCTGAGTGAGCGCCCCGCCCAACCCTGGAGCTCTCAGAGCTCCTTCAGCTTCTTGTTCACTGTGTGGAAACAACACATGTCAATGCTCTCAAAAAATGTTTGATAAACCCACTGGGAGCTAATTGGTCAGCACCAAAATACAAAACATGCATTACATTAGCTTAGCCTAGCTTAGAGGACAGGGAAACTGCTAGCTTGGCTTTTTCTTATGGTAAGAAATTCCCATTATGTGTACCGAGTTCGGTGCTACGTCCTTTGGAGGGCGAAATGGACAAGGACGTGGACCACAAAGGTCAAAACAAAATGAGACAGTGATCATTTATTCATTTATGTTGGATGCTGTGTTTTCTCTGTTTGAAAAGTGATTCATGGCACAGGGATTTTTGAAACGTGGCTGTGACGGATCCACAAAAGATGCTTTTCTTGACCATATTTTAAGGAGCTTTAAAAATGAGACAACCTTGTTGTGCCCCTTGAGACACACGTTTAGTCATTTCCTGAAGTTTTTGAGGCCATGACATGATTAACCCCACAAAAACTGGACAGAGCCAGACTGTCGCTCTTTGACAGATTGGTGATATTGATCTCACCTAACTCCTGCTGCTGAAAAGGTGAATTTCATAATCTAATGTGCCACCACGTTCCCAGTCTTCTGAAGTATAACAAACACACCTGGTTGGCAGGCTAATGGCTGTATTGCAAAATGTAAGACTTGATGGGCCTGAGGTTGGAGCTACAGTAGCAACCCTGCCCCCACCTTTCCAAAGATCCAAACAGTAGATAGTGAAAAGAGAAAGGGCAGAAGAAGAGTGAGAGAGGGGTAAGAGGGAACACAGGAGGTAAAGGTGGAGCGGTGTGTCAGTGTTTATGGTCAGGTTTGAGACTGAAAGGAATGCAGTCTCACAGCAAGCAGAGACTGGAAGACTGGGGGGAGGGACAAAGGTCACTGACCACAGCTTTGAGGGCTGGGATATTTCTCTCTGTGGTCAGCATGACCACCTTAGTCAGCAAATAAAGGCATAAGAGTAAAAGTGGTCCATTAACCTGCCATCACAGTGGATGGACACACAGTGAAGAAGCTCAGCAGGTTCCTCTGTGATGAGGAACCTTAGGGAGAGTTTGCATTGGATTTTGCATCCAAGGAGGATGGCTACTCACTAAAATCCTTGACGGATCGCAGTTTGCAAAAGACCAAACATCTTCACCAGTGAGGAAGAGTGTCAGTGTTTATCACAGACTCACGCTGAGGCCTTGGTGCCCAGTGCTGACACAGAGATAGACAGGGTGGCAAGAATGCAGTGTAGAGGAATGTTAACAGAGAGACAAAGAGTAGTGGGAGGCTAAAGGCTTGGCATGGTCAGCTGGGGGTGGGGGTGTCAGGGGTGGGGGATTGGGGGAGGGCTTACAGGCTGGGCAAGTCGCTTGTTTACAACAGACAACGACACAAAGACGGTGATGTGTCGTCAGTAAACAGAAATCCTCCTTGTGGGAAAACAAGTAACACAAGAAAGGAAATACTAATAAGAAAGGTCAGGGCAGGTGAGAGGTTGTAGAAACAGCTCCGAAAAATCGTCGGGCAGTGCTCATTGTGACATTAAGGACAATTTTGCTAATGGACTCCTTTAAGTTACATGTGCATATAGACACTCAGGCTTTCAGATACAGGCTGGACGTATCTAAAAGCCTGAGAGTGATTTTGTTTTTCCTCAAGTCTTTACATTTCCTTCTTCCTCAGTTTGTCTTACATCATGAGTGTAATATAAGGGTCAGATTTCAGAGAAGTGGTCGAACAGCATGAACGATAACAAGGAAAAGGACAAAGAGTAACATTAATAAAAAAATAAATTAATAAATAAATACTTCCAAAGAATCCAAAGAAAAAAACACAGTGTGGCACAAAACAGCAGCAGAAGTTACTGTACTGTACAGTTTGTACTTACTACTAAAGAATGTGAAACCACTGAGTTTGTCATTTAACATTTTCAGGTTTTCACTCGAATTGAAACTCAAATGAATAAAATATTGATTTTACAATCACTTGTTATGTGTAACTGTCAAAAAACTGTGTATGTTTTGTTTGACATTTGGCACTGATAAATAAAAAATATCATCTAAATAACTTACACTGAACCATTTAGACTGAAGGCTGAAGTTTAAACTCTCTGCTGTGTGCTTTCTTTGCCTTCATGTTAGAGACTGAGCTCCAGCATTCACACCTTAGTCTGTGAAGTGTTTATTTACTTCTTTACTCCAGCTGATGAGTAGATTAAAACAAAAGCTAAGGTGAGAATATCTAACAGAACATGTAGGGTTACGTGTGTTAGGAAAAAGAAAAGCTCAGTTTCTCGCATCATGAGTGCATTGTTTCAGTCGTGTGGTTTGTGCTCCAACAGCACCACCTGGCAGCTGCTGCTGAATATTACTGACTCTGGACATTGGTGCAGTGTCGAGAAGCTGAGGAGTGACTGACAACAGCTGATCTCCAGTCAGCATCTATGAACACAGCTCTATGTGACAGTGGCCACATGTGTTCCAACCTCAGAAAACAACATGGCCGCCTCCCTCCAACCACAGATCTGTTTAGGAACAGTTTTATCACTTTGATCAGTGCCACCTGTACTGCTGGGTTTTGTTTTTAACTTCCACTCCCTTTGACTCTAATTGTCATAATGAGCTCTTGAGTAGTGGGTAAAAATGCATGCTGGGACATTTCCAATCAATTCAGTATGCTGCAGCTTGACTCCAGTTAAGGTCTTGACAAACTGAAGGATAACCCATGCATCATATTGCACATGTGGTCACAGAGGCTAGCTGCTGTTAGCAGGCCAATAAAAGTACAATAGAAACAAATCGTGTGTATATCTTTAATCATGATTAGTGAAAGCTTCAAGCAGCAAAGCAGCTCTCCCCTTTTGAAAATCTTATTTGACAACTTCCTCCACAATTAAGAGATTCTCCGAGGTTGATATAAAAATGACAAACACTCCTACTGCTCTCAAAGACAAACTCATGACGGGCTTCACTCCAGAGCTTCAGTAACTAATGTGCATTATACAAACCGTAACATATACCAAACAAACATGTGAATTACACTTGGTTTTACACATTTAACAAGTTAACAACTTCAAATATATTAAACTTTTCAAATGTGGTGCAGTGCAGCCATCACACTCAGCAGGCTCTTTGACATGATTGTCTGTTTATAAGAAGTAGAAAACACTAAAAACCAAAGAGAAGACATAATGAACGCAATCACACAGGTGAGGAGGGTGTTTCATCCAAAGAACCAAAGAATGTGCTAATGAAAGGCATATATGTGTTTCCATATACAGGTCAATAATCACTGCAACCATCTAACCCTGACCTCTGACCTTGACACAGTGCTGAACTGCACAGTTATTGCAGTGTCCTCTGGAGGAACTCAACCAGGAGGTGATGAGGGAAACCAAAGTCCATCTGAATCACCACATAGCCCTTCAGCACGGAGATGGACAGAGAGACAGAGAGAGAGAGAGAGAGAAAGAGAGAGAGACAGAGAGAGAGAGAGAATCAGTATGAGCATCGAAACACTAAAACCACACTGAAGCCATAACATGAATGAGGGGACTCACGTCTCGAGGAAGCACTTCAGGGTTATAAAGGTCAAATAAGTTGGTTCCCTGTTTGTCCAACAGTCTGGTCAGCTCCGTCTGAAGAACTGGAGAAACACAACACACATCAAATGACCCCTTGAGATAATGCAAGCCATGGAACCACTGTTTTGACTTTAAAGCAATCCTGCAGATCAGTGATAGTGTAAACTTATGTGTCGTTATATATTAAAGCAAAAATCCTCTTAGCAACTGTCTTTTTGTTCGATACGTATTTATAGTTGCCAATATATCCAGTGCTTTAATACTGCTCAAATCATACGTTGACCGTCTTTGTCTGCAGGAGGATAATGTATGATGTTTGTGAGGTTTAAGTCAAGTCTTTACTTTCTCACCTCTCAGCACCTTGGGGATGCCTATCTTCACCACAGCCTCTCTTATAAACTCCAGCTCAGCCTGATCTATCACCTTGACAGGGGGGGGGTGAACAAGTCAAAACAAACATTCAAACACACACGACAGTGTCGAGTGCTGTGGTATTTTACACAGCAGCAAAAGCTGCCGGCGAGAAATGGAATGAGTTGTGTTACCTGTTGATTCAGTGACGTTAGCTCAGCGTTCACTATAGAGACCCTACAATGGAGAGAGGATCACAATCACACACTCAACACACACATTAAGAGTTGCACCTTTTGCTACTTATATACACCTGCACATTCAGTGATGCTCTATAGTGCTTTATAGTTTTAATGCTTAGCGATTGCTCTGTAACTTTCAGTTCTTAAGGTGACAGATGTGCGGCAGCTGACAAACCTGTGAACCAACTCTAACAGCGGGTGTCTGTTTGCTTTGGTCAGCCTGGTTTGTTTAATTAGACGAGAAATTAAGAAGAAAGCTAAGGTGGGTTGTTCGAACTTCCTGTTCTTGCCCTTTAACACACAGGAAGCAGGGGAAGTGGGGTATAACATGCACGCAAACGTAGGCGTTGAACCTTCGTCTTGTCACTCAACATCACTTCTCTTCTCATATTTAATCCAGATGTTAACTGCTCCAGTAAACACTGGGACTGTCACTGTTGCTGTTTGTGCCCTTGTGCCCTCTTGTGAGTGTTTTTCTGGCCATGATGCCAATAAAACAACCTGAATAAATAAAGGTGACCAAGTGCAACAACACCATGTATGTTATCCCCACGTGGACCAAGCGCTCAGATAACACCCTGTCTTCTTCTGTATTCAGTCTCTTATTGAGTTTAAGACTGATGATACAGATACTGAAGCCAGAGCTCTTCTCTCAAAGATCAGTGAGTTGCTTAAAGATCAGAGATAGAGAGGTCTTACTCTGTCATGTTTCCATGAAGGAAGAGTTTCTTGTCAGCGTAGGAAGCTAAGATGTTCAAGGCCACATCCTGCACATGGGACACAACAATAACATCTTTCACACACATACACACAGAAACTGCACAGTGGGACAATGTAGTCACACACTACTGTTTCTACATTTAAGCACAGGAAGTTGTTGTGTTGCACAGGTTTGAAATCAAACATGTGCTTCTGACTGTGTTTTAGTGTTTTTAACTAAAGCTGTAGATCCTGTAGAGTTTGTGTTACTGAGACCTGTGGCTGTATCTCATTCTTTCATAGTCTTTTATAGACTTTCTGCACAAATGCAGTACTAAAGGTTTGCCAGCAGGTGTTGCTATTCTGACACAGAGTCTCTCCCTTTATTATTTGCATGAAAAACAAATTCATGGATGAATGTCTTTAATCAAATCAGGTGATTTATGATGTCCACAGCTCAGTACTACCCTGCACCTCAGAGAAGAGGAGGGACACTTTGTGTGAAGGAATAATGTCATCTTTTTTTAGAGATATACAATGAACCAAACTGTGTGGGAAAAAAAATGTCCAACGTACCGAGTGAAAGAAGAGAACAGGTGTGGCTTCACTCCCACAGGTGAGCTGCCCAGAGACCTGCACCCAGACACTCGTACCCAAGGTGGAGGTGTTCAGGAGGGGAACAGATGAGCTCCACACTCTTAGCTGTGGAGAACCTGGTTCCGACAGACACTGAAAACACACACACACACAATAACACAAATAATACATCTCACAAGGCAAGAGTGTGTGTTTGTAGGGACAGGGAGGTTTCATTGTTACCTTTTTGATGTATTCAGGCATCGGACTGGAGAGTTTAGTCTGGAAAAGCTCCTGAAATCACAACAGGATACGAAATAACAACAACGACTTCACTTCCATATCATTTTACAGTAGCAGTGCCAAGACAACACCACATGCATGTGTAATGATGTCATCACACATGAACATGGACACTGTGTGGATGTTATTACAGGCCAAGCTGAAGGTGATAAACTCACAGTGGTCTCTGCTCCTGAAATGTTGAGCTGGAAGCGGCCATCTTGGTGTGCAGCAGTGACCATGGGCTGCAAGACCTGGTCTGGTGTTAGAACACAACATAGTCACTTATTTCTCTATATAGTGATGTTTTTGTGTCCAAAGATGTCAGGACACTGATCATGAGGTGCAGCAGTGTGCTTATATGTATAGTTATTATATCTCACCAGGAACTTCTTAAACCCTTAAACCAACATTTTTGTCTTCTGATGTAGCTGAACCTGAAAGACAGTGCAAGGGCAGGTACTGACCTGACAGCCAGAAGTAGAGCATCCTGTGCTCAGTCAGCTGTGTGGGGTGGAAAACAGAGTCTTGGATGACAGTGGACGTGTTGTTGTACCTGGTCATCCCCTGGAAGACACAGATGAGAAGACGCTAATAACACGATAGCAACACAATGGAGCGACCTTTCCCCTATTGAGAGGTAGTTTTGATGGACAAATTTGCATTGTACAGTGTAAAAATGAAATATAACAGTTCACAGTGACAAAATCTCCCTTCTGTACGAGTTTGTGAGGGTCGACAGTGACTGAAGTCTTTTGCTCCTCTGAACCACGGAGCTTTATTTTGCTGTGGAAACTATTGATGGAAGAAAAGTGTTTATAAAGACCATTTGAAGAAGATGTGATGTTGTGTGTCATGTCTGTGTGTGTGTATACGGGTGTTATTCACCTTGTGATATGACTCTATGTAGTTAGCAGTGATGACAGGAGGAGCAGTTATACCGATGTCCACGCTGATGTCTCCATCACTGACAAAGTCCCCTGGAAACACACACACAAATCAAGATCAATAGATAGAATCAATAGCCAACCAAAGGAAGATTTAGACCTATAACACACACTCACACACACTCCTACCTGCTGTGTCTTGTATGAAATCAGCCAGTATATTTGCCACCTTGTTGATCTCCTTGCAGATCTGCAGGCGAGAACAGACCCCTCATTGTATTTGAATGTTTGCTGTGATTAAATGTATCATTCACCATGACGACCGGGCTGCAGAGTGATCAGGTCAGAGGTCAGAGGTCACTCCTGTCCTCACCTGTCCCTTGATGACCAGTTTAACAGTGAAGGTGATGAAGTCAGTGAAGAGCTTCTTCAGCCAGTTTGGTCTGACCAACGACAACAAACACACATTATTAATATTACATTAGCAACACAGTCAGACACGTCTCTGCTGTCGAGTGTCTAACACTGCTTCATCACTCACTCTTTGTCTCCCTGCAGCTGCAGCTGCAGCTTGTGAAAGTTGAGATAACAGTCTGAAGTGTCTGCTGCCACTTTCCCCTGACCACAGTCTGACAGAGGAGACACAGATAAGAGGAGGATGTGTGAGGTGATAGTTGGCATCTGACTGCATCAATCATGAGAGAACAAGTCAACCCTTGCTTTCACACCTTCAGATTATCAGATTATTCAGATGCAAAAAAAAAAAAAATCCAGATATGAGACGAGCTGATAAAAACGTAAATGTGTTCATCTGAGTCATGTTCATGTGGTTTCAGGTCTCGTATTGTGAAAAGTCAACTTCATTATCTGCCCTCGAGTAAAAGTAAAACCTTTTTGTATTCAGTCCCACACGTGGAGCAATCTTAAAGTTAAGGCTGTTTGTTTAATTCTTTTGTGTATGTTAACCAGGACGTGATGGTTTCTGCGTTTTCTCCATCAATATATGATACTTACAGAGTTTAGGGTTGATTCCAAGATCGATCTGAGAGTCGATCTCAAAGTCAATTGAATGTGCAACGTTGACACTGGAGGAAAAAGACAAAGAAATACAAACAGCAAAGTTCAAATACTGCACATTTACCCAACTGTACATATGCTGTTCATACTGTACATACTGTATAGCCTTATATTAGCTCTGCCCACATACCTACTCAGGATATTTATATCACGTACATTCAGTATATTGTAACTCTCCACTGTCTACAACTGTACATACTGTGGCATATAACATCAAACCCACACTTCCACACATATATCTGAGGGACAGCAGACTCACAGCCAGCTGCCGTATCCATACTGGATGGTCCCCCTGAAGGTTGCAGACACGTTGCTTATCTCCATGGCGATGCCCTCACCTTCACGCAGCTCAAATGCACTTCGACCGATCGTCAGGTTGTGAATCTCCAAACTGGGAGTGTGGCGGGTCAATGGAGAAACATTACATCATGCTGTTGTGACATCATCTGTGCATGTGTGTGTGTATGTGTGTGTGTGTGTGTGTGTACTGTTTGTGTCCACTCACTTATCCAGGCCGTATGTGACTTGTCCGATGAAGAGCAGGGACTTCTCTCCCTTCATACTCGGATACTTGGCATGTTGGAAGGCCGCCTCGATCACCTTTGTGGTTTTCTCATTCACTGCGATAAACACACAACAACATAACGATATTTCCATTCATTTTAATTCTGCTGACACCCAGCTGTGATGAAACCAGTAGAATTACTGGACTGGACTCCTATACATAGCCTTAGTCGTCTTTCCTCAACTTGGTGTGAACAACCACATTACACAGCTGTCAACCTCCTGTTTCTTTCATATAAGAAACATCAGGTTATTAAGATCACTCGTTTCCAACACAGAGACTGAATTGATCATATTGATTGACTTTAATAAAGTCAGCTGGTCGATTTGGCAAATCAAGAATCTTCCACCACTTCAACTTAAAGAAGTCATTGGTTGCTTTAGTGTCTTTGTTTAGGATCAATGTCCTGCTGACTAATCAAATCCAGCCCAGTCTGTCCAGTGTATTGGCTGTGTTTGTCTGATTCTGAGCTCAAAGATGCTGCTCTTTCCTTCTGCTCCATGTTTCCTAGATGAGGTTGAAGCTTTTGGTGATGAGACGGCTTCTTCTGGTGGGTTACATGTTGGCCTCTTTGTTCTTGAGGACGGTTGCATCCAGAATCCTCTGATTTCAAACTATGTGTATGTGAAATGTGAAATGTCCACCATCCTCCAGGAAAGCCTGAATGACCCATCGGTCGTCATTTTTTACTATAGCCAACTGTTACTGCCTCTGATAGCTCTGTGATAGATTTCATCACCTGAATAGACAACTCAATCTAATCTCTCACTCAACACACGTGAGCTCTTTGATGCATCAACAACATCACAATGAGCTGTTAACCCCAATGATCCAATCACTTCTGATCACCGCCAGTTATTTCAATATTCAGGTAAACCTACTTAAATTAAAGCTGAGGCCATTAGGATTCAGGAAGGACACCACTACAGTCAACACTGGTGTCAACTGTTAAACAAGAGGGTGAACAGTTAAGTGGATTAGGCAGAAGAAGAAAGAAGAAGAAGAAGTCAAGATCACACTCACACACAACAGCAGCAGGGTAGGTGAGCCGGCAGACAGCGCCGGTGAACCGGTAGGCTGAGACGGGGTCCTGAAGGCAGCCATGGGACGACCCAAGCACAGAGAGGAAGAGCAGGAGCGGCAGCAAAACATCACGAGTCATTGTAGATGTGGACTCTTCGGCTCTCTGAGACTCTGTGGAGGTTTCCAACCCTGCGAGCTGTCTGTAGGTCACTGTATCTGTGGACTCCTCTTACACAAGGTCCCTCAGCTTTATCTCATCCAATCTCACCTGTGCTCCCTGGAAGACTCCAATTCCCATGAGCTTTGGCTGCTCTCACTGACAGCACACAACAGGCCACTGATGAAACCCCCACTCCCTCACTGTAGGGGGGGAGGGCACGACATACTGCCTCTATCTAGTGAGAAACCCTGTCCTTCGTCCAATCAGAGTGTGTGATTCAGACCTGATGGAAGGACAAACACTGACTAAGATTTGTCTTTCACACAGGGTTCCCCGAAAGTAAACTGGTCAAAGTACAAGGTTTTTTCAGGCAAGTACATGGACGCTAACATTTTAAACAACTCGGATCAGACATGCAGGTAGTGTTAAAGCATGTGGTAGCATGAGATTAACTTCTGGAGATGAGTGTGTTTGAGATGTAGAAACAAAGTGTGAACCTTTCCCACTCTTTCTGCTCTCAACAGGTAAATAAACACCACTTCATTCAGGTCCAACTGTCTCTTCACAGAAAAGTCCCTTTCAACAGCTGCTGGCTCACAGTGCAGCCAGACAGAGCAGCTCATTGTACCCTGAACTACCTAATGGTGCTGAGTCCTTACAGGTCTGTTTGTTCTCCTCGGAAACCTCCCACCTCATGAGTCTGATTATTTTGGCCTGAACTTAAAGGGAGAGTCTGAAAGTTTGTGCTCAAAAATAAACGCTAGACTTATACCAATGAAATCCGGCCTAATCATCACCCATGGGCTTCTAGTCCTGTGTGGTGGTGACTGTGTGTGCACTCGGACTGTATTTCATTTTCTTTTCAGTCCTGACACCTGCTGCTGCTGCTGCTGCTGCTGTCTGGGGCAGGAGGCTGCACAGTTGAGCCCGAAGGGAGGGGCCCAGTTTGACTGTTTACAAACTGCAACGAACAAACCTGCAGAATCTACCTAGAGGAGAGGAAAGAGGAGGTGCAGGAGGACACAACCTCTTTCTCTTTGCCAGATAAAGAAGCTTCAGGAGGAGCTTTGTCCAAACAAACCAATGCTGCTGGTGCCAACATTCAGCCTCCTCAAGCTAAAGCAGAAAAACAACAACATTAATAATAATAATACATGTTGACAGTCACACAGTCACCACATCATAAACATAAACCTGCTTAACGAGCCTCGACTCCACAAACTGCATCATTTCTATCAATATCAATCGTTCTCCTCTAGTTCACGTGGTCATGTGACTGAAAACAGTGATTTAAAGCTAGTACAATAACTAGTGTTATCAAACATCTAACACATCAATGTTGTGTCAGTAAACTGGGGAGCTGTGCATCAGCATGTGGGGGCTGGCCCCCCCCCCAGCGCGTGGGTGCGTTCAAAGTCGTGATGTTAGTATAGAGGCTAACATGTGTGTCCTATGGGGTCAACGACCTCTGGTTGTGCTCTTTGTACTGAAACCTGTAGAAACGCTGTCCCCATTAAAAACAAAGCTAAAACAACACAACGCTGCAGCCGTTAAAGAGAAGAACATTTATTGCATCCATTGTTGGAGGACTTTAACACACTTTCATTCTGCGGCATCTGTCAATAAGCAATTCTCACAGAGAGAGAGACAGACATAAAGAAACTGAATTAGCTCTTCAGGTCTTAACTTTACAACTCCTATTAAGTACCGTCGTTGCCCAGAGGGAATCAGAGTACTAACTTTATAGAAGAGAAGAAGGTCAAACATTTTATTCTTTGTTACAGGCAAAAAATAACCCGAATTACAACAGTTAATAAACATGAAACAGAACATCGTCATAATGTCAAAGACTTGACCTCCGTACCTGTGACATCAATCAACATGAGATAAAAACGTGTGAACACAACAAGTACAGCAGAAGTGACTGGGAGTCGTTTCATTAATAAACCAAATTTAGTTTATAAACCGAGTGAAGATCCATGAGAACAAAATAACAACAGGAGAAGTAAACTCGTCTTAACTTAACATAATGTAGAGTCAGATTCTGATATCATAAATGATTTTCTCCTGGAGTGATTGATATTTGTTGTGCTTTAAATAGCACTGATTTTACCTTAAGTCTGTTTTCTCTGAGTGGTGGTTCAGACTTGACCTATAATTTTAACACAGTCCCATCTCAGAAAAAAAAAAAAAAACAACAGGCCTTATACATATCTATATATATATATATATATATATATATATATATATATATATATATATCTATATATATATATATATATATATATATATATATATTAGAAATCTTCAAGTGAAGAATAATAAATCAAAACCCTTCTATGAGTAAAGAAGCTTGCATAAAACATATGTTTAAAGTGCTTTGTGTACACATATTTACATGTTTTTTCATACCTCTGCCAACATCACAACTTTACAGAAAACATGCCAATGATCGGCAGAAAAAAACAAACAAACAAGCAAAAAAAACAGTCTTATTTATTTGTATTTGGTCAATATCACCATCATCTGAAACGATGTGAGGAAAAATCAATGGAGGCTGTTCAATGTTCAGCTCAGTGACTGTATGGAGGTAAAGAAAGGCCCAATAATTAAAAAGTTACTCAGCACTTCGTGTTGAAAAGTCACGGACAGCGCTGAGATGCTTCTTTGATCATCTTCTGACTTGAATTTAAATGGTTTTAACTCAGAGAATTGGAGAAACTTGGATAAAATGTGTGCGAGTGTTGAGTGAATCCTCAAAAATAAACAAGGTTTTTGTGACCGTACACACAGTATATTGTTTTCAAAGTCAAGTACTTGCATCCTATAAACTGAACTCAGATGCTTTGGGCCTTTCTTTGCTGCTACAGAAACTGTTTGAGAGTTGAAAAACATCTGTCCTGTATTTACAGATGTTCTTTGACACAGGCTCTGAGCCCTGACGCTGACAAATAAACCTGTCTCTGTCGAGCTGATTTCAGATCCTGAGGAATCAGCAGACACGTAAACATAAACCTCCTCACAGGAAGCAGAGTTTAAGCGCCGTGGTCCGAGTCCGACGGTGTCAGATCTGAGGTTTGTTTCTTTACTCTCAGCTGCCACCTACTGGTCCCTGCAGGTACAGACCAGCAGACAAGAGGGTGTTTGGTCCGATGGAGAGCTGTGGTCCCACTGAGATATTATTTACATCCTGTTTGTTTCTGTCCCATATTTTTTGGCATTTTGATGGTTTGGCACTGTTTTTATTTTGCTGGTGTTTAACTTGAAGCAATAATTGTCCAGGATTCTGGTGCAACGTCCACGTTGGTGTTGAGTTGAATACAATGCCCTCGTTTTCCTTTCTTCATGAGCTGACAGCTCCGTACGTCGTCTTCATCGTCCTTTCCATCCACGTTTCAAACAAACTTCTTCAGAGATTATCGTTCCCCACTGAAGAACAAACAAAGTCTGCTGTCTCTTTAGTCACCTGTCCGAGGCGGTCAGTTGGCCACACCCTGAGGAACCTCAGGTATGAGGGAGGAGAAGAAAGTTTTGAAGAAGACCCAGGCCGTCCACATGACCGAAACCCTGTGAGGAGGAACTAAAACTGCCGTCATTGGTCCTTGTCCCTCAGATCCATCTGCAGGCTCCTCCCCCTGTCTGTCAGCAATCTCTTCAGCCTGAAGAAACAGGAAATGATATCATCATTAAAATGACAATTTAACACACTGTAGATCTGCACGACTGCAAATATAATAACATTTATTCTACATCCATGAGGACATGCAGGTTATAGACCAGACCCAGAAGCCTTGAACCAGCGGCACGAGACATGAGGGCGAGGATGTAACCATGAGGAGATGGTTTCTTACTGGATTGGGGTTTGGGATCCTGTTCTCGTTCTGCTGGTTGTGCTGGACCTCTGGGGGCTGGGGCACGTTGTCGGGTCTTTGAACCTGTGGCCTTCTGAAGGGAAACCAGCCGGCAGTGTGTCTGTGGACAAGAAAACAGGAGAGAAGAGAAGTTGACGTGATGTTTTCAGTCACTTCCTCCACTACCACTGTCAACAGCTGACAAACAGGCAAAAAAAAAGCAGAAGCTGTGGACTTTCTCTTCAGAAGAAAATCAGAACATTTCTCTCACTTCCAGAAATTTGTTGTTGTTTGACAAAGAAATCAATTCAGTAAACTCTTTTTTTTTCATTTTACCAATTTCCTGTTTGACTTGGATTGATAATAGTCTCACATGTTTCCACTGGGGGTGTGTTTAGTGTCGTATGGACATGGAGGATTATGTAACAGAGACTGGGACATGGGAATCAAAGGAGGCAACATGGACTGTTGTTGCTTAGATAGAGAGCGCCCTCTGCTGGATGAATTCAAACAGTGTGACAGGTTTCCAGGCTTAAACATCTTCAGATGAAAAGATCATTACGGTTCAAATATTTACTTTTTTCCCACAGTTAAATAAATCACAGATGTTCAGATAAAAGTAAGAGCCCAAAACCAAGAAAGCAAACATGATCACCGTCAAAATGTCAAGATTACTATTATATATTTATCTAAAAGTTTGGATATTATTATTATTTTTATTGGACATTTAACAGTAATAAAGTCTAATGGTTATAAACTGTGTAATAAGAGTAAGTGACAAATGGCGAATAAAATGCTGTTGTATAAAACTCCAGTTCATCTTAGTCCTGGAGAACCGAAGCATCAGCTTTCAGTGTTTCCTAACTGCAACTGTGGTTTATGGTCGTGATGAAGCGCTGTGAACAGACTGTGGGTAAAACTCACAGATATTCACCAGCTTCACCGGAAAGTTAATCAAAGTCTCAGACACTTCCTGTTTAAAAAAACAACAACAAAAGCAGTGTACATCCTGCATCCTGATATATTTCAGTGAGATGATCAGGTACAAATGTCTGTTCTTTTACACATAAACCTATTTGCTTTGGATTTGTGTTTTGTTGCTGGTGTGGACAAATTGTCTGGAGGTGTGTTGTCAGACTCACACCAACTCCAGTGTCCGTGTGATGAATCCAAGGCACAAAAAAACCCTGCAGCTCTAACAAACAATCCTTAGTGGAAACACATCCTCCACTTTGTGAAGAGATAAATGTTTCAGTATGAAAAACACCTAGCTTCCATTTTTATCTTCAGGAAGGACACGCTGGGGTTGTGTCACAGGTGGTGCTGCAGTTTCAGAGAGCATTTGTTTTCTCTTATCCCTGGATCAGCAAAGCGTGTACGTTGTTATTTTAGAAACTCTGAACACCTTCAACTGGGACCTGAACATACACTGCTGCTGTTTAACAACAAACACTGTGAGCCCGGCTGTTTGTTCTCTGGTAAAACAGGATCCAAGGCAGTACGGCCGAAGGTACACTGTCACTCAGCACCTACTGCTTATTAGGTGACACAGAGAAAACAGGGTTAAGTAGTCCAGTCATTTAACACACATACACCCTATAATCAGCATCAAATATGAACCAGTGCTGTTTACGATCACACAGAGGAGCTGCAGTGGACTTAAACAACCCTGACTCCTTCCAGACTCTTGCAGTGCTTTAATGATTCATGGAGTGCATTCGGGGTTTTCCTTGCTGGATGCCAAGTCACTAAATATCAGGAGTGCTGTTACGTCAAGTGTAGTAGCTGGAGTTGTAAATAATGGAAACGGGTTGGACTTACAGGTACATGAGGAGGAGGGTGCCCATCACCAGCAGAAAGCGACTCAGGTTGGAGTTGAAGTACACGATCATCAGCAGAACGCAGAACCTCGCAGCCGAGTACAACCAGTCCAGCCAGTCGCGCTCCATGTCATCCTCATCCTCCATCACCGCCCCGCCCTGCGCATTCATCCGCATGTTCTGGTTGGCCTCACCGGGGTTGATGAAACCGCCGTCCTGCGCTGGGTTCTGATTTGCGGGCAGGTTATTGATGGGGTTCTGATTGGCTAAGGGAGCTGGCACAGGTACTTGGTGGGCAGGAACAGGTGCGTACTGGCCCGTGACTGAACCTGGTGCGTTGGGGGCGGTGCCTGCCACGGCCAAAGCTGCTTGACTGTTGGTAGAAGATCAGATGGACATCATGAGAAGAGTCATAGAGTCACAGAGTCACACATGAAAGAACGCGCACACAGCAGTGAAAAGCAGAGTTATGCAAAACTGTTTACACGACAACTCACTATTGCATGTAATATTGTCTAGCGTAGACGTGCTGGAGCCACAGGAGCTGTTGTGGGCTGTACAGGGAGTAGGTGGGAAAGGCTGGTTGAGTCATCTGTGGTGCACCAGGCCTGCAGGGAGAACAAGAGACCATGGTATGGCTTGATATTCTTCATACAAAACAATGGAAACAATCACAGGTCACTGCACACTGAGGGCTCCTTGAGTGTGTGTGGGCCATTCTTTACATGCTTCATCAGTCTCTAAGGGGCTGATCTCAGTCACACACAGTTGGGTTTTCAGTGTGAGTGAATGTGACTTTTCAACTGTGACAACAGATGTGGTGCTTACACTGCAGCAGCAGCAGCAGCAGCAGCAGCAGGCCATGCTGCGGTCCATGGTGGAGATGCTGGGGCATGTGTGTGAGCTGGAGCAGCATCTGAAGCTGAGGGGGTATGTCTCCTCTGTCTCAGCTCTGGTGTGCTGGGATTCTGGGCTGTGGGCGAGCCGCTGGGACTGGGTGAAGCGGACGCCGCCATGGGCCTCGGCTCTGTCTGTACAGTCTGTAAGGGTTAAGATGAGCGACACAGTTGACACAGATTAAAATATGACTGTCTGTCAAAACCTCCGTATGATCTACACAGATCTGTTTCACACATTTGCAGAATTAGTTTGAGCAGAGCAGGACACTTGAAAGTGTTTCTGAAACTAAGGGGAATTATCTTTAGCTTTACTTCAGATCTTGAAACCGGAGCAGAGTTCTGCAGGATGACAGCTGAAGCAAAGCTTTTCCACTTCACTGAGGAAAGCTAATGAGGGTGGAGGTGAAGGAGTGCAGCTGCGAGTCTCCAGACTGAACCTGCTGCCTCTTGATGAACAGTCAAAACCAGTTTGTTTCTGACTAACGCTAAAATGGAGGAGGTTTTATGACACGAGTGCTCTGGTGGAGCACATACTACCCTGCTGACCATGAGAGAGGTGAATAATCAAATATTTCTACTGAAAATAAACACAATCTGAAACTGAATAAACAACCTGTTGTGCGTACATGGCCGCACATTTCAAAAAATATACCCAGCAGGAGTTTCACTCAGCGCTTTCAGTTTCGGTCTGACACCCAGACGACTTGCAAACGGTCTAATCTTTCAAACTTACTTCACCATTAAATTGAGTGAGAGGGGAAACTAAAGACAACACATCCCCTGACCAACATGAGCAACATCCTGTGTTTCTTAGTTTAACAGATTTTTATCACAACCAATCAGATTCCACCCTGGTCCTAACCACAGATATGTGTGTGTAGTTATCTCTTCAGCTGCAGCGTCCACAAATCCACAATGCATCATCTTCTCAGTGAATTTCCTGTGACACACTAAAAAAAAAAAAAGTTGAAGTCACTATCAAATAAAATATAATCAGTTCTCACCTTGGGTCTAGCTCCCAGTGATCCTTGGGGTGGATTCCTAAAGGCACACACTAGATGCAGAGTTGGAGTGGAGTCCGTCTGAGAGGAAATAAATGCCTGATTAGAAAAGCTACAACAAGCTAAAACAGTCTCTAAGTCCAAACACAACAGAACAGAGAGCGGTCGGAGCTGACAGTGAACACAAGCCTGATGGGGATCATGGAGAAGAAAGGAGGGATTACTTCCTGATCTGTTATCCAATGACAACAAATTCCAGGTCAGTCTGACACCCAAATATTTTGGCAGCCCGTCTCAATGTTATGATTGTCCAGCTCCACAGACCCTGTGCCTTCCACATCCACACAACAGGATCTGATCAATCAGATTGGCTCTAGATACTGGAGTCCACAGTGGGAGAATAATAATCTTTCTAAAGATGTTGACCACTTCAGAAAGTCCAGACCTCCAGCAGGGTGCTTCGTCTTCTTCATGGATGATAGGTGTATTCTCGCTCCTGTCTTGTCTCATCTGCAGAAACATGAACCTCCACTGGGATTCACACACAAAAACCCCACACATGGAAGACGCTGCAGTACAAAACAACCCTTTCACCACCGGACATGGAAATCCTCCATGGTCATTTATTATGAGACAAAGGTTGGTGAGCCTCTCTCTCTCTCTCTCTCTCTCGAGCCAGTTTGCTGCCAGTGATGGCAGCATAAAGGTACAGGTGTACACACACTCAGTTGCCACCTCATTCGGCACACAAGTTAACTTTCAATGTGGTCCAAGATCTCAGGTTTCATTCACAGCCGGTATAATGTTAAAATGTTACTGAGATGAAGTCCTAGGAAAATAATAATATTAATAATCTGATTCTCTCACATACCTGTCTGAAGATATCTTTAACATGCAGATGGTTGGGCAGCAGTTTGCCGGCATAGATCAGTCTCTGCTCGCTCACAGCCTGAAGAAGAAGAAAAAATAAACATGAGAGCAAAACTTTTGGGATGAAGGAGCATCACACTTTATCTGCAGAGCTGTTTGCCTTGGGTGATGTTCCTGGGTGTGAAACAACCTTGAGGAATTTTCCACAGTGCCAGTGATAGTAGCGTTAACTTTGCTGTTGAGTGGAAAATTCAGACCTGGTTTTTCAGCAGGAGGACAAGTGTATTTATACGTGGAAAGAACGTAAACCTGCTCAGGTCATATTAAAGGATTTAAAACAGGATTTGAGTAAATTACATCTTTATGTATTCTTTTAACACGGCCTGCGATAACAGAGTAATCTATATTCATGACAGGACTAGTGTCTCAGCAAAAGCACATGGCTGAATTGTCATTGCCACTTGATCAGCTGATCAGTAATCATTAACAGTACTCCAGCAGCCGCCTTGTCACCTGGACTGAGGGTTTTAACAGTCTGCTTCCTGGCTCCACCTAGTCACAACTCTTCCCATTTGCATCTTTTCTGTCCCACTGAAGCATAGATCCTCCACTGAACATCTGTCATGGACACAGCTCCTTTCAAGACGTCTGTCTCCTGGGGGGGAACTTGTCAACCACACTTTGAGAATAGGTGTAAACAGCTGCACTGTCTCGCCCTGCAACATGTTGGAGCTGTCAAAGCCTCGAGGCTTATGTCTGATGACTTAAATACCAAATACTTCCTCGGCATCTATCACTGTTCCTCCTCTTCTGGCAGAAGTGTCTCTACCATTTCCTCCAAACACTTTCTGTTTAGAAAAGGAACTTTAACGTTTTACACCCATTAGCTCTGAGGGTTGTCATTTGAAGGTTGCAGGGTTGAGAGGAGTGTTCATATTATTCAGTCACTCCTTGCTGACACCCACTGAACCCTTCAATGTTGTTTAAGTTTTGTCTAAACACACAGAGGATAGCTGCTGGTAACCAGCAGCACCCTTCTCTCAACTGCGTGTCACGCTAACAAACTAGTTCCGATGACATTAGCTTGCTAACGTCTCATTAAAACTTACCGGTTTGGTCGGGTACACGGTTGACAGATACATTTTCAGGTCATTCACGGTCCAGTCCAGATGGATGCCTTCGACCACTTGGTCCTCCCGAGCCTGGTTGGGCGTTTTTATGAGAACAGAAATCATCTTTTGTTGAAATTCTCCCACATCCATTTTCTTTTTTACTCTTTCTCTCTCTCGCGCGCGACACGTTACTGACTGTTCCTCGGCAACAGCTTCAACCGTTGAAATAAAACGTGTCCCTCGAGACGCGGTTTGTCGACTCAAACGCAGAAAAGCGACGCGGACCGTCTCGTCTAAAGGGAAACTTGTGGGACTCAGCTGACTCTGAATGTGTCTTTCTCTCGGTTACGAGCCGTCATACGGGGCTTTAGTCAGGAGGAATGTTGTTTCCAAACACACGGTGGCCGCTCCTGATTGGTTATGTAAGCTCGTGCTCAGACGTGGAGCCTCCGGGAAACGTCGCAGTGTGCGCATGCGCAACTGCTACCGAAGATCGTTTCTCTATGGAGCGCTCACTCTTGTGCCATTTTTCAGATATCACTCCCAAATAAGTGGTAAACACGCAAAGTCGGGGTAATACAGTGAGTGAGTAAATAAGTAAGAAAGAATCAACTGATATGGCTTGTTTGTTTGGTAGTTTACCAGACACACTATTTCAACTGAAGAGTGAGGCACTTCTAACATTTACCAGCACAAGAAAGACTTACATTGATTTAGATAAACCATGATTCAAAACAATATTATAATCTTCACAATAAAAAGACAACAACAATCATTTATGCATTTCAACTATTCTTGATACTTGAAAATGGTCTCCGGTATTTGGCATTTGCTTTCCTGAAATTTGAAACAGAGTGAGTGCTCTTACTTTACCATCTGACACACCCATGCCTCTGGTAGCAAATTTGTTTAACCGCTGAAATTGCATCAGTCACTTACATGAGCTGTGAACGGACCTAGAGATGATCTCAACCTATTGCAATGTAAAAAATGAATTAATAATAATAGTTATAATAAAAAAAAATTAATGAATGAAATATTTGCCCAGTCAACTCGACCATACTTGAGATATGACCTTTGGTGAGACACTCCTCTCAGTGATTTATCAGATGTGATTAATGTTGAAAGTGTGTTACTCACTATATGATACATACAGATCTTTTAAGCCAAATATTTCCACTGGAAGAGTAAATGGGATTGTTCCCCTAAGAGCTATCGAGGGCCAAGGTCTTTTACAAGAGAACACCTGTGGTGCTGATAAGAATTCACTGGCTCAAGGTTGCTTCAGTAGGCCAGGTGCTACAACACAGAAACAAAAGATACAATAAATAAAATCAACCGCATGCTCATTCTGTATTTAAAGTATCAGACAACAGTAACAACAACTCTGACTGGGATACACTATGAACAAAGACTGTCTTTATGTCCTGGCACGGCACGGAGTGAGCACAGTGACTATTGATTAATGGGGGAAGTGAGACAGGTGGAGTGGTTTAGACCTACTCGTTTTGTCTTGTTACATAACAAAACTTTCATTATCACCTTTTTGCCTTTATTTGACAAGTGATAGTGAAGAGGACAGAAAACATGGGAATGAAAGAACATGCATTACGATATATAATACAATATAATATAATATAATATAATATAATATAATATAATACAATATAATATAATATAATATAATGTGTATATCACTGAGATTGTGAATTTGAGAGCAACAACATAACAGGAATCAACTACTTAACTACAGGACTGGAAAATCATTACAAGTCAAGATGAAAATGTCAGAATAACAATTTGCTTTTTGTGTGTGTGTTATGACTGTCACTCATGGGGACATCTCATTGGCAGTAGAAGGTGAGGACGTTTTCCTGGTTTCCTCTGACCAGTAGCACTGGGGGTCTTAGGTCACGTGACAAGATGTCTAGCCACGCCAGGAAGAGAGTACTGGGACACACTCCTCTCCTCCCCACTGGCATGGTGCTGTCAGGAGAGAGCAAAGGAGAGTTCATGAGGTTAAGCCGTTTGTGTTTAACTAAGAATGAGTTTTAAAAAATCCACCTGTGTTGACCTTTAAAGGGCGTTTCCTGTTTCATCACTAATTCACTTTAAAATGCCGGTCTGCATGCAATTCCTGTCCTCACCGTTGCAGCGTGGGGGCGCTATGTCTTAAACGTCACTTTAATCAGAAATCGGAAACGAAAAAAGTCATCATGTCTAAAAGAAAACAGGGAAACCGACTAGCAAATGTCGGATTTACAAAGAAATAGAAGACGAATGACTCTGATCAGCAGCAAGAGGCGAGTTCTTCGGCAGATGCTAGCCTGAGGACAAACGACACCTGCTGCACCTGCGGGGACTGCTGCCGGCGCCAATAGACGGGCCCGGGGTGACCATACAGCGTCCTGCCCAGAGGCTGGAGGCTGGAGATAGCGTTAAGGACAGTTCAGAGGCCGCCGATGACGGTGACTCCACCTGCCTCTCTCTCCCGGGGCTAACCGGAGCAGCCAGCAGTGGAGAGACCGGAAGTCCTGCAACACCTGGCTGTTTGTCCAGGATGGAAACTTAATCTTAATGGACGCTCCGTTGGAGGGATTCGACCCAGCATCCTTCATCAGATCCTGGGTTAAATCAGGTCATGGCCTGTCCACATCATAGGCTTCTGGACCAACAGCAGAGGAAGCTGATCCCAGGCCTGTGTGGTCGCTGCTGTTTTAAGGTAAGAGCTCACCTGGATAAACTGTATTATTAGTTGTTAGCACTGTGTTGTATACGATGTTGTTGAGGACTGGATCTCTTGTCGGCAGCCTGGCCGTTTTTTTTTTTTTTTTTTTTAATATGATGGTCATGTGTGTGTGTGGTGTCATTGATTGGCTTATTATTTTAATAAGCTAATGATTGGTTTGTTGATGCGTGTTATATTTCAGAGGTCATTTGGCACATGTTGATGCAGACTTGGTTCCTTGTAGTCAGACTGGCATGTGTTGGTTTTGATTCAGATTTGATGCGCGTGTGGAGGTTGGATGTGACATGTGCTTGTATGTGCTGACATAAGGCAGGTAGGCCTACAGGCTTGTGATAATGGATGTGTTTTGAGTAAGTCCTTGCTTTGTGCATGCGCAACCAATATAAATAACCCCTCCACGCGGTATAGTTTGCACGCTGCATTCATAGGCCACTCCTTCTACTCTGCACTATGTGTCTGAACAAGAATAATTGCACTCACACAACAATCAGAGCAGCGTCTCTGGAGTAGTCCTGCAGAACCTCGTTGAGACGGATCTGGCGGAGAGACTGGATCCACAGAGATTCAAATGAAAAGGTAGAAAAGAAAGAAAACAAGTTTGGGTTTGATAATTTCTTCCTCCTTATTCTGGATCTGCTGTATCCAGCTAACGAGTGTGTGTTTGTCAGACCTTGGCCTTGTTCCTCTCTAAATCCTGCTCAGTGATCATCCATGGCTCCTCCTGCTGGCCTCCTGGCCCAGACTCGGCGTCCTGCTTTGGGTTCGTGTCCAGCCTGAATTTACTCACCATGTTCTCAAACTGATGAACACTGGTGGGACAAACATGGAGGCTCGATTGTAACACATACAGAGTTTTAAGAGATCAATTGTAGTGCCACCTAGGTTTTGTATACCATCAAATCAATACAGCATAGTATATGCACTCTTGTGCAGTGGGCATGACCTCTATTAACCCTTTATAGTTCAATACATCTGGAGTAATTGAAGGTTTTAAGGTTAGGTTTGAAGCAGGAAACCTTTTCATAACTTCAAGATCATATAATAAAGTGGAACCCACCACTACATCAGTAGATATTGTGCTCAATAAAAGTATCACAATAGATGATATACACAGCAGAGCTTTGTGGGCTGTAGCCGTTCTGGGGTTTTGCCGAGTTCATTACTGTATATAAGCTTTGGCAGCCTCACCTCGCAGGCTGAGGTTTATGGTAGATGTCAGGAAGCACTTCGACCTCATGGAAACCAAGACGAAACTTCTTGATCAGATCCAACACCCTGACGAAAGAAACAATCATTTTCACAAGACACATTTTGACCTGTCAGTGACATTAATTACCAACAGGGGCAGTCTTTGACCGTAGGTGTGCTTACTTAGACACTTGGCTATGTCTTGTTGATCTTTAGATCGTAAAAAATGATAAATTATTGGGAGATAATCTAAGTGCGTACTCCTCTTTCCGCTCCTCCTTCTTGTCCGTTTCTCCGCCCACAAACACTCGGACCTTACATCTGGCCCAGCGCTTCCTGCGGGTCAGCAGGTAGGGCAGCAGCAGCGTCAGACCTGGAGAAACACACACACACACACAGAGTCATGAGGAAATGTATGATAATATTCTGGGCGGCACAAAAGGTGGAGGTGATGCAGTGTTCGATAGTCAGACCTCCGTCATCAGACAGCCAGTATATGTCGATGGTCTTCTTCCCTTGTTTCTTCTGAAACACTGTGCTGGACTGAGGCTCTGGATCAATGGAGGTAGTGGAAGTGGTAGTGCTTGTTTTAATGTGAGAAGAAGCAGAGATGGTGATTATACTCTCCGGTCCTCCATCAAAGCTGGATTAACTGGAATACAAACAGAGGAATTTGCTGTGTACCTAGATTTCCTTGTGGTCATTTATTTAAAAAATGATTGATGAATGTGGACTGCACTTCCCAGCATGCCCCTTATTAAGTATAAGCAATATCACCAATATTGATAAAACAGCTGCAGCTGCCATCAGGGTTCATTGTCGTCTGGACTCTCACCGTGTGATTGACGAGAGACATCCAGCCCCTCCCTCATTCTCAACACACACACACCGTACTGTAGGTCGAACGCATCACTGAAACACACACAAGCATGAATATACAGGTGAATTAACAGACACACACACACACACACTCTTTGTACAGGCTGGGTGAAAAAGTGTGATTTGACTCACTGCAGTATTCCTATGTAGTCATGGGCAGCCTGAGGTCTGCCACTGCGCCAGTCTTTCTTGAAACCTGTCAGCAGAACGTTTGGCTTGATACGACCCAAACCTGCCCCCTGTTGGACAGACAGAGGACTGGCTTCACTGAACATAATCAATCAGCTGGATCTCACAGTTTCAGATAAAAAGACGTAACGTAAGAATATAAACAGATCGGTTCATCAAAATAATACATTGCATTGATCTGTCTTTGTGCGACACATGAGGTTCGTTTGAGTTGATGAGGTGTAATTCTCACCTGCAGCAGCATGTTGACTCCTGATCGCAGCTCTGGAGCCACCACGCCTCTGTAAAACGACTTCACCTTCCGCTGGTTCAACCAGGTGACATGTCTGTCACTACTCGCTCTTTCCATGGCTGCTGGGGAGGCACCAGCCTGAAACACACGGGTTTAAATCAGAAATGTCTTCCTTTCTATAAATGTAATTGGAATATCACATCAATATAAGCAGGTGGTTGCACTCACAGCGACCACATTGCCACACATCATGAGGCTGAGACTCTTGGTGAAACAGTTGACCAGATCCACCAGAGCAGGGCGACTGCTGGGAGGACCTGTCAGCACCAAACACTGTGGTCTGGACACAGGAGCACCATCACAAGGATGTTAGAGTATCTGATGATAATCAATGCTTCTGTGAGTCCTGTTTACTTTAGATGTCTCCTGGTTCCTGACCTTCAGCCGTTAACTTGTCCTCTATAACGTTTGATCTTCTGTTTGAGGTCATGTTGCTAAGGTTCATTATAAAATATATCAATCCAAACCCCATCGTGATCAGCAACAACTGGTTTAGACAAAAGAAGACAAATTACAGGAGCGACGACGTCCTCACTCACCTGTAGTTCTTGACGTGGTCCTCCACATGATTGAGGCCCACACACTGGTTCAGAGCGATGTTGTAGGAGCCCGCCTGCACCGACGAGCCCCAGTTCACAGCTAAGTACAGAGCAGCAGTTCAAAGGATGCACTAACAGGAGGGGGGGGGGGTCTCTTTGTTGTGTGACAGTAGTGTGAGTGGGTGTGAGTTTTACCAGGCTTCTTATAGAGTGTATATCCCAAAAGGAAGATGACGATGCCGAAGGCAATCAGAGCCGCCCACCAGTTCAACAGGAACATGATCACTGCACAACAGACAGCACCCAACAACGACAGCCACTTACTGTAGAACCTGAAGGACGGACGCCACCCTGTGCACACACAGACACACAGGGATGAGGTCTCCTCATGACAGAGGTGCTATTACCCTTTGCTTTGATGATCCAGTTTTCTACCTGGTGAGTTGGTGATGGAGGCGTGGAAGCAGCTGAAGTTGATGAGACAGTAGGAGGCCAGGAAGAAGTTGGAGATGATGGGAGCGATGGTGTTCAACTCAGCTGGTGGAGGGGCAGAGGGCAGAGGAGAGACAGGGTTCCCATGTGATTCAAAAGTTATTATCCCAAGCACATTTTATTTTTCAATACAGGATGATCTTGTTTTATATGGAATGATCCAGTGTTATTATCAGTTTATTCATGATGTTAAATCATGTTTTAGGCAATTCTTGTGTAATTACTGTGCTATGTCTTTGGAATAACAAATGCCCAAGGCCACACGGCTTCAGTGCTCTCAGAGAGAGGCTGGGGCTGGTGCAAGGCCAACGTGCGTGGCCGAGCTCAAGGCCACACAGCCTCAGCGTTGTCTGAGGGAGACTGGGGCCGGCCCACATGTGGGCCACGTGCACGGCTGAGCCCAAGGCCACACGGCCTCAGTGCTCTCCAAGGGAGGCTGGTGCAGCCGCAGTAAAGAAGGCGTCTGACCCAAGCCTCCCACACAGTTAATGGCATCACCCCAGAAAATACTTTTCTATTCTATTCTTTCTATTCTATTTCTATCTGTTCTATTCATTATAAGAAAACAAGCTCTTCTTCTCAATGACACATGGGACACATGATTCTCTCTCTTTCTATAACGCATTTTATTGCTTTGCTTTAAGTCAAAGCAGATAATTAGGGTCAGATATTTCCTCCAAAGACTCACCAATGAGAATGAAGCAGGCAGCGATGATGTACGTGAGGAGGTAGCCTCTGAGCGGTTCATCATTCTTACCGTAACCTTTACCAAAGACGCCAATCAGAGGGTAGAGTTTGTCCTTGCACAAACACTACCAGGAAAAAACGGTAGAAAATCACATAGTTCTTCTTAGTCATAATGACTGAACGTCTATGTAATCTACTGTATGAACACAATATAACGTGTGTGCATGTACCTGGAAGACTTTGGGAGCAGACACCAGACAGGCCAATGCAGAGGAGAGAGTTGCTCCAAATATACCAGCAGTGATGAGAGGGGCGAAGGCCGACACCAGGCTCATCGACTGCAGGCACAAATGTGTTGTTTACCTCTTGAGCTCGTCTCTCCCACCAGGGGATAAACTGAGTGTTTGTTTGTTTGTGTACAAGGTGACCTACTGCTAAAGTAAGTGATTTGTTCAGAGTCCTTAATGCAGAATGACATTAGTGTTGGCTCGTAGCTGTCACTTGTTTTCTACTTGTGTGTTTTCTGCCATTGGCAAAGACAAGAGGAGTCAAATCGAGCTTTTGATGAGCTTTGGTGCCCTCGAGTGGAAACAGGAGGAATCTGTTTCTGTCAATACTGCAGCTGCTTCATTCAAAATGTATGTTAACACGTTGTGCAGGTTTACTGGCAGTTATTGTGTACGTGTGTGTGTGTGTGTGTGTGTGTGTGTGTGTGTGACCTGATAGTAGTTACTGATGCCATAGATGCATGTGTTGTTCCTGATACACTGGCTGAAGTCCCATCCATAGTGACAGGCTAAACCGACACAATCATTGCTGGAAGAGGAGGAGGAGGAGGAGGACAGGGTGTCATTTAACAGGCCAGATGCATCCCGGACCACACAGGACCCTGAGGGCAAACAAATATGGACACAAACATGTGTGCATAAATATTTCAGCAGAGGAGCTTCTACAACTCTCATTATGGCAAAATATCCACACATCTAGTTGTCACTGACATGACACACAAACACACACCTGCTAAAATTATGTTGTTTTAAAGCTTATTAATTCAAGTTATCTGACATGATTTTAAAAAATGTACTTTGACTAAAAAGTCAGGGTATCAGTCAGTGTAATATATGATTTACTTTATCGGACTCCTGGAAGATTAGCAGCAGCTCTAGTAGAAGCTAATGGGGCTCTGAATAAAAAATATATAAATGAATAAGGAATATGCAAAGCTCTGCAAGGTCATTTTCAGTGTAAGCGTGTTTTATGCACTAGATTCAGTACCAAGGTATAACTTCAAGAAGCAGAAATTATTCAGCCGCTGGTACATCAAAGTGAACACTGTACTTGAAGACTGTACACTCACTGGCCGTGAAAGAGGTGAGAAGAGTTCGCTGTACTTTTTACTGTATGTGGGTACAACGGGATGATGTACAGTGAAGGTACAGTGCACATTTTACCATATGGTATATGAGCAGCTAATAATAAAGCAAAATTATAAGTTACCATATATACAGTATTGTAAATTATGGAAGACTGTTTCCTTCAGTGAAGGGAACTAAATGTCCTCAGGTTAAGTCATGAGTAACCATACAGTACCAATGGTGGCTGAGATGAGGAGGTAGGACATGGTGGTCCAGAATATCGCCATCAGTGTTCCTCGAGGGATGGCCACTGCTGGATTCTGGGAAAGAACGGGACATAAGGCATCAATATAATGTCTTTAAACTGAGTATTAAATCCCCTCACATATGTTCAGCAAGATGATGTTTGTCCAGTCTGTGCAGCAACAGGATGGTACGTGAGGCACTGAGGGCAGAGTGCCAATGATAAGTCAGGGATAAAGAGAGAGAAAGAAAAAAAATGAACTGCCATACCCTCAGATCTCCAGAGATGTTAGCTCCTGCCAGGATGCCCGTGGCCGAGGGGAAGAAAATGGAGAACATGCCAAAGAAGCTGCCCTCCGCCCCCCGCCAGCTGGGCACGAAATTGGCAGCAAAAATATCCGCTGTCAAAGGTGAAATATTCTGTTTAACTGCAGGAGCATCGTTGTGTTTATTTCTATCATCATTCCTCACAAAGATGGTGTGTGTTAAAAAAAAAACTACCACTTGCACAATAGCTTCAGATTCTTAAATGAATAAAAACTCAGATGTGCATTCAAGAAGCTCCTTCAAGAAGTCACCTTTGTAGCTGAAAAACCCTCTGGCTTGTTTCTGCGGTGAAGCAGGAATGACCGTTCCTACAAAGTAACTGGCGAAAGACACCATGATGACCAGGAAGAACAGGATCTGTGCCTGGGGAAGACAGAGGATACAGGACAAGAATGATCGAGAGCCACTTATGAGTTTACCTGCATGATGAAATTATAGCTACACCTGTGCACAGTCAGAGTTCAGGCTAAGTGTGTAGCTGTATGTATCTGGGTCAGGTAATGTTTATCCATTGTTTCCCTTCATATATTTGGTCACATTTGACACAGGCTCCTCAAAAAGTGCATAAAAACTAGAAAAAGGAGCTTTAACTGATCAGAAGCTGCGGTAGCAATAGTTAATGTGACGTTCTTGGGTTTTCTCTGTGGGACTGGGCCCCTGGGAGGTTGCTTCTGGGCTGCATGTTGCCCCTGGGCCGCCCATTCAGGTATGCCTGCTCTAGACTTTTAGGAGGATCCTCACGCTTTAGAAGGTAACTAAAACACTTTTGCAAACAGGAAGTGCCCCATTGTCTTGTGCATCATCCTAAGACAGCACCATATGGTTTATATGGGAGACACTGGTGTGTGTCCATGTTTCTGTATTTGCAGCATCCATCTTGGGGGTGTCTATGAAGGTTTGATGGTTTAAAGCCAAAGCCAAGCCCAATAAAAAACTGTGCACGTATCGATACAACTGGAACTGCTATTTATTAGCCACCAAGAGAGTTTACTACACTCTCTTATATTTGGTTGAGCCAACCTTGGATTCCCACGCCATGCCAGCCATTGAGATGCCTAGCAGACAAGTGACAGTGATGACGCCGATGATGCGGATGTCGTTGGTGCGGTCGACCATGACAGCTCCGTGTTCCTGAAAATGAAATTTCAGGAGGAGTTTAGGAGAATAAAAGAACCCTATGTCAAGTGGTCGGCAGAAAGTAACATTGAGAAACACACTCACATGCATCAGTTCAGTGACTGTCTCAGCAAACCCCACAGTGTGCATGGCCACGGCCACAGCGTTGGCAAAGGCAAAGATCAAACCGATGGAGCCACCCAGCTCTGGACCCAGACTACGACTGATCAGGAAGTAGGTCCCTCCTGATGATAAGAGCAGGAGGTTGGAGTGAAAATCAGTGGCATTAAAGATTTAGAGATTTACACAAGTAGATATTTTGATCTTCTCTATTTTGATTTTGGCCGACTGTAGCAACAGGATCGGGCTGACTGAATGAGTGATGTATCACTGAGTAAACAGACCTCCTTTGACTTTCCCGTTGGTTGCAATGGCTGAAGTAGAGAGGCCAGTGATCCCAGTGATCAGAGAGGACAGCAGGATGATCACCCAGGTCAGACCTGATGGAGAGACTGACTGTGAGCCGGACCGTGACTCCCACAGAGGGAATCTACTTTTTAATGACACATACCTATTCCAGCCTGAGCAGTGATCCATGGCAGCCTCAGGTACAAGATCACCCCCCAGATATTCAACATGCAACGGATCTACAAGACAAACAGTTACTGACTGAATCCATCAGCAGAACAACAACATGGTCTCTGGGTTTAACAACTGGACTGAGCTTCTTTTGGGTTAGTTATAGTATCACCTTTTAAGCTGCTGCTGTTTGAGCTTTCTACCTCACAACAACAACAACACACATCACTCACACTGGATGACGTACCATGACCCCCTGCACCCAGCCGAAGCGAGTAGGTTCAGGCGGCGGTTCCTGTTGCTCGTCCTCGTCTTCCTCTGTGCTGTCTCCTCCCTCCATCTGCTCACCTGTTGTCTCCTCGTACATGGGAGGTCTGGAGTCATCCTGGTCCAGTCGAGATTGATAGGAGTGTTTTTTATGATGTGTGATATGTAACAATTACTCACTTGTTCTTGAGATTTCACTTTTCGCTTTAGAGTTTTGACATGTTAAATAATATTTCAATGAGCTTTTGATGAAGTTTTTGTCTTAAACGATAATATAAGACTAAACTTAAAGATTGAAATAAAGACAAACCAAGAAAATCTTGTTTGTTTTCAGAAAATGGAGCAGATTCATGGAGGATAGCTCATGATCTGAATCTATCATGAAAGTTTTTAGATAATCTGAAGCAGACAGCTTGGAGTCCTCACCTCAGGCTTGGCGTACAGCTCGTACAGGGACGGTCTGAAGCGTCTCCGGCGGCCCCACACCTCTGTGTTGGCGTAGAAGTCATAGTGTGGCGGGGAGTCCAGAGTTTCGTAGCCAGTCAGAGCATCAGATCCACGGGACGCCACATCGCTCCCATCGAGACACTGACAGTACACAGACTCACGAAAAACTCCAGGTGTTTCCATCTCATTGGTCACTGACTGAGGACCTGTGGGTCTGGGCCTGTATGCAGCCAGGTGAGCACCGTCACCTGCAGCTGGTAACTCCATTCAGAACAGCAGAACGGCCTCTACTAAGATTGTAAGATCACAGAGTGGCTGATTGGTTCAGTTTTTCTTTGTCACTCGGTTGGAGTGTCAACGTGATGGAGCCATTCTGTTCAGTTTCAGCTGAATCTGTGAGGGCTGGTTTTATATTTGACCTCAGCTGAGCAGGAAGAGCCCGGGGCCATGTCAGAGGGCTGGTCCACTGAGCAGTAGAACAAGACTCATTACAGGAACTATTAAAACGGTCATGGACAATTTCACATTGTGGGGTCGACCCAAAAAAAAAAAAAAGAAAAACCTTTTGGAGTGTGATCATTTATAAATTCCGCACTTTTATTTCACCAGAGCCCAAATCCTGCAGATTAACAGAAATGAGACACTATGTTGTAAAAGTTATTGTCTTTGTCTTGAGTGTCTGTTTATTTCTGGTGAGTTTGGATTAATTTGCATGAAGGTGCATTTTGTTTCTGGTTGTATAATCACTATTATTAATCATTAATCTCTGCAGGGGGGGGGTGGGTTGGTTGGTTGGTTGGTAAGGATCTAAGATTTAACAGCATCATTACACACACAGATCGACCTGTTAGATAACCTTGACTGGGACGGCACAAGGGCACAGTGGCTGCCTCTTAAAAGTGATTATGTTATTAAACTCTCTTTCTCTTTTTATGCTTTTTAAGGAGCTTTCTTGTGGCATTTGGGCTTTTTTGCCTTTATTTGATAGCACAGTAAGAGAGAGACAGGAAATGGGGAGGCAGAGAGAGGGGTAATGACATGCAGTAAAGGGCTGCCCGATGCGGGATTCGAACCGGGGCTTACTGCATCGAGGACTGTAGCCTCTGTATATGGGGGGCTTGCTCTACCCACTACACCACAAGGCACCCCGGAAATGCTATCATCTTAATGCATGTGATAAGAAAGTGGAGTAAGATGAGACAATACAAAGATAGTCAACATCAAAAAAAGAAAATTTGCATGTCCTCAAACTTTGAACTCCGGTTCGTCAGGGGACAGATGATTGAACTGGTCTTTTCCCTCTGCAACTGTGAACAGACCTGAGGCTTGAAAATGTTTGTTGCTTTGCTGAGAAACAACGACCAGGCTGCAAACATGGCCGTCCTTCTTTAGCACAGGAGCCTTTCTCTGTTGTGTTTTACTTCTCAGGTTCAGCTGCAGTGTAATGATGGATCACACTTTGCTTGAAGCAATACAAGCTGCTTAATCGTGCAAGACCTTCATTTACTGTACACAGCCATTTACAAGAATAGTTAACCAACAAAGACACACAAACACAGCCATGCACCGTTTCATTAGAGCACTGGGTACAAATCTACAGCTTCCACACACACACACGTGTCCATGTTTCACAGTAAGTAAATAACAGTGTGTGCAGGGAGAGGCCAAGGTCACTATCAATCTCTGTTAATACATAATGAAAAGTTTTACCTACAGTTCAACTGAACCCAACACATGAGGACCCATTACAGGCTGCTGTAAACACCACAGAACAGAATGACACACACACAGAAAAGATATACACTGCTGCATATATGCAAGAAAAACTTATTCTTAAAGCTGATTATTCTTAACAGTGTGGATGTTTGTCAGCATGATTATGCAGAAAGTACTGAACTGCTGTGCACTGAAACTTGGTGAGGGACCAGGGAACAGTTCATCACAGGGTTGATCCAGATTATTTTCTATGAATTTCAATTTGTCCTCTGAAGTCTGGTGTGTGGTGTTTGACTTTGGCCTTGCAGAGGTGTGCTCTCTCTGAGTCTCCACCACTAGTGTGTTCTCTCTTTTTTCCATTTCAGTGTCTTTGAGCTGGAAATGTATGACTAATTTATGACCATCATAATAAAGGAATAGACACATGAAACTGTTTTCCCATCCATGTGTTATATACAAGTATATGCTCATACATTCTGCACAACCAACTAGAATTGATGGCAATGTATTAAATCAGGTGTTTAATACGTGTGGAGAGGCCGGCTTCTCCCTGGACACCACCAGGGCTCATCTCTAGGGCTTGAGGCTGAAGGACAGCAGCTGTGCCATTAATGAACCTTCGCTCCCGAGGTTCCTCGAAGGCCCCCCAGTGTCCTCTACTGCTCCTCCTCTCCCTCCTCCGTCTCTTCAGAAAGCTGTCAAAAGGATAAAAACAAAACAGGATCAAGTTGAACAGGATCAGTCCACGCAAAGAATGCGTCACACTGAAGAATGTGAAGTTCACTGTGTTTGCTATGAGACCTGAAATGGATGAACTTGACCGAAAGTTACAAGTGTTTTACTTTCGACTCCAAACTGATGTTGCTGCGTGACTTTATTGCACATTCCTATGTTTCTCAAGAAGAATAATTTGAATGAAAGAAGTTCTTTCATTGTAGAAAAGCAGCTTTTTAATAGATGGAAATGAACAGAAGGGGGGGGGGGTGTTCCAACAGTGAATCAAAGCACAGTAGATGTCAGCTAAAGTTCAGCATCACCTCATCAGTGCAAAGGATTCAGCAGGTTTTGAGTTCAAAAGCTGATCCCAGATCACCTGATGAGATGAGAGGAGAGAGAGGACACCGGCTGTTTAGCCGTTTGATTGGAGTGTAAATCTGCAGGCTGTGACACCACCACCGAGCTGCACAGTCACGGCGCAGCATGCAGCCCTCAACACTGATATTAAGACACAGATTAGTAAAGAAAGATAAAGTGTTATCACTGGAACTGGAGAGAGGAGAAAAGACGAAGTACTTCAGTTCATTTTAAGATCGTTCTCCTCGGAAACACAAGTTCCCCTGCGGAGAGTTGACTGAACTCAGATTGAATAGTTCGCTCACTCTTCTTTTATGTTCTGAAAAATGTAAAACTGAGTTCACCGAACACCCAGTGCGAGGTTACTGCTGCTGACACACCACTTTCTAAGATGAAGTTTTCAAGGAGCTTCAAATTGTGATTTTATGCGATACAATAAAGCTTAGACGTGCCATTTCCCACAAGACCCCAGTACAGTAAAAGTGCATGAAATACAAAAAAACTACATTTGTAAAGCAGGTAATGGGATAAATGTTACATGATTTTGCCTTTAACTTTAATGCAGTTACTCACACATAGCACAAGCTTCCATGAGCTCCTCTGAGATATTGTAATTAACAGCTGGTTTGTCCACAAAAATCAGAAAAATGAGCTGTTATCAGTGAGTTATAGGGTGAAGAGGGATTGAGCAGGTGTGGAATAACGTTGCGTCAGGTTCTTGTCAATATCCATCAAAAAGTAAATGCACGCGCACAGTATTGTTCATGTGCACACAGACGACGTTGCATGAGGCAACTTCAGCGTAGACGTAATGGCAGCGATCCAACCAGCGTGTAGCTGGAGCCTTTGAAGTGATCACACCTCTCCCGTGAGACCGCCTCTATCAGCTGGAGGTGCTTTGATCAGTGATTCTTTTGAACATACAACTTCACCATCTACAAGTTCTTACAAAGTTATGCTGTACACTTTAATCCCATGGGCATCACAAGCAAGCTATGACAGGTGTGACAATAAGATGGTGCAATCCAAAAAATGTATTTTTTGTTTTGTTTTTTGTGATTCATGGTTCCAGCAAGAGATCAAAAGTATTTAGAGGATTTATTCAAGATGCAATTGAAGTGAAGTGTTGAAATACTCTGATATTATTGAAAAGAGACATTTGTCTCACAGATGTTCAAAGTATATGTAGAGTGTAAGAAGTCTTGGAGCATAGTTTGACTTTGTGATATGCTCATTCAACTTTCTAGTTAAGATCAAACTGTGTGGGTTAACTAGAGTCAAATCATCCTGCTCTGTCGAACATACAAAAATACATCTAGCAGCAGCTCTAAAACTCACTTTACAATGCATTACTTTCTAGTTGCTCACTCTGCAGAAAAACTGTGTAAAGACAATTATGGTTTTTCTGGGGATTACATGTTTAAGTATTTCCTGGCCAGACAATGACTTCTAAGAGTTAATCACAGATGTTGCCAGGCCTTGTTGTGATCAACTAAGAAATGGTCCTGCACATAATTGCCTGTAAAACAGCTTGTTGTTCTTACACAATCTTATATAGATAAGGCAAAAAGAGATAATGGTTAATCAATGAAGAGCAGAGGTGCTGGCAAATTGACTTTTTAAAAACTTTTGAACAGAGCCAGGCTAGTCGTTTCAAAGTGGCATTGATTCTCATCCAACTCTGAAAGAAAGCGATTAGTATATCTCAAAATGTCGATCTATTCCTTCAAACACCTGGCTGGGAGTGGGTGGCAGTCTTATAAAAAAAAAAAAAAAAAAATCAGAACACAGACAGACTTTTGACACTTTTAATGGAGAAAAAGGGTGGCTGCAAGAATATCTGATGATCTGCTACAGTTCAGACTGTGCTCCCTGCAAAAAACAGAGAAAAGTTGTAAAGCAGTTAGGCATCATGAGGTGTTATTCAGAAGAGCAAATTAAAAAGTAGCTGTATCACTGTAATAACTCACCAGTACTGTCTTTCTCAGTGGTCCATCTGCTTTATCCTGAAGGCATCAAGGGCAGCTGTGATTTCTCAGTTGATCCATGAACCTCAAGGAAACCATGGATGGTCTAGATGATATCCGTTAGTGGGAGTACAAGCACCTGTCATACCATAGGACATTGGTTCTGGAAAGGTTGTTTAAAAGGGACTAGTGGTTGCTCCCATGTGGAGGCTTGTCCAGGGAAGTAGATATCTGCAGCTGCTCAGTTTGTGTTTGCTTTTGAGGATATGATGCATATTGGTTTATCCACTAAAAATGGCAGGTAGATAGGAGGAGGTGGGAATGCCAGATATATGATGGTAGGTGGGCACGCTAGGTGCGTGGTTGGAAGTGGGAACACTGAGAGCTTGGTTGGGGGTGGGCACACCATATACTTGGTCGGAGGTGGGCATGCTATGTGCATGGTAGGAAGAGGGCATGCCAGACGCTTGGTCGGAGGTGGGTACGCTAGGTGCATGGTAGGAAGTGGGCACGCCAGATGCTTGGTAGGACATGGGTGCTTGGTAGGAGGTGGGCACGCCAGATGCTTGGTAGGACGTGGGCACGCCAGGTGCTTGGTAGGAGGTGGGCATGCCAGATGCTTGGTAGGAATTGGACACACCAGATGCTTGGTAGGAAGTGGGCACACCAGATGCTTGGTAGGAAGTGGGCACGCTGGGTGTTTGGTAGGAAGTGGGCAGGCCAGATTCTTGGTAGGAGGTGGGCAGGCCAGATGCTTGGTAGGAGGTGGGCAGGCCAGATGCTTGGTAGGAGGTGGGCAGGTCAGATGCTTGGTAGGAGGTGGGCAGGCCAGATGCTTGGTAGGAGGTGGGCAGGCCAGATTCTTGGTAGGAGGTGGGTAGGTCAGATGCTTGGTAGGAGGTGGGCAGGCCAGATGCTTGGTTGTAGGTGGGCAGGCCAGATGCTTGGTAGGAGGTGGGCATGCTAGGTGCATGGTTGTAAGTGGGAACACTAGGAGCTTGGTTGGAGGTGGATACATAAGATTGAGGTTTCTTGTTTGGGTAAGGTTCAGTAGAGGAGCCACTGAGTTGGCCTTGGTTCTTGGAAACCAGATACTGAACTTTTGGACTGTGATCGCCAGCAAGTGCTTCTGCCCTTTTCTGTCCAGAGTAACTATCATAGTGTGTTGTTGGATATGCAATGTAGTTCTGCTCATGACCTCCATCCATATCATCTTCCACATTAATGAAAAGCTTTGAGTAACTGGGGTTTTGCCCTTTGACAGCATCCTGAATGGGGAGTCTGCCCAAATCAGTTTGCCCCATGTTGCCTGGTGCATAGCCAGTGGAGGTGGCAGTAATCTCCGGGTTGTATGGAGGTTGATATTGGGATTGAACAACAATAGGAGATGAAGGGTGAACTGGACTTGATTGAGTCTCCACTTTGTGCCAGTAACCATCAGAACCAAAGGTGGGTTTAGTGCTAACTGGCTTCCAGCTTTGATGTTGTCCATAGTCATTGCCACTGGGTTTGACCTGACCACCATAATAATACCCACTTGGAGCACGTTCATATTGTGACTGAGATGAAGCAAATTGAACTTTTGTTGGGTCATATGAACCTGTTTGAACACTTTGACCTTTCACATAGTCGGTGCTTGTAGGATTTATCTGGGCGGTGTAGTACCCACCATAAACTTTGGCAGGTTGTTGGGGATAGTGATAGACTGGAGTTGCTGGCTGGCTAACATACCCAGGTGATAGAGTAACCAAACTAGCATCAGTATGTTTAGCATGAACTGACTCATAAAGCTGGTTTTCTGTTTGTTGCTGCACAGGCCCACCAGAATTTAACCAAACTCTTCCTGAATCACTGTGGGTTGAACTAAATTGTGGATTTGTTGGATGTGTGTAACTGTTCTGAACAAAACCATAACTTTCTGGACTTTTTATATTTGTATAATCACCTCCCATACTGCTGGCAGGCTTTGGAGATTGGTTAGCAGCTGGCATGGGAACAGATAAACTAAGATGAAAGCTTGGTTTGGAAACTTGATCAACATTTTTTACTCCATGTGGGTCATCAGTGGAACCTTTGACCCACTGTGCATCTGAACCAGAGGGATGATTGAAACTGGTGTGGAGCTGGACGCTGGTGGGCCTGTAGTTAAAGGCACCATCGCTTCTACCTGGAGAGCCTTTAATGGTCTGACTGGGGGAACTTGCAAAAGGAACTTTAAGATTGAATTCAAAGCTTCTGGGCCTGGTCAGTGGAGTCTGGGATAGGCTGCTGTGCTTTTGATTCTGGGTTTGACGATACAGACTGGATTGATTTTGTGAATGAGGATGGTACAGAGAAGTTCCTTGAGGCTGTTGCCAGGCTTTACCTGGAACGTGACCATGGACGTTGGATTGTAGCCTCCCGTGGGCCCGCCTCAGGGCCTGGATGTGCTGAAGAGGGCGACGAATCCCTGAATTAAATCCCTTCGCCTGCTGTTCCTGTTCAAAGCCCGGCCATGCTTCAGGATAAACAGAACTTCTGGCTAAAAGGGAACACAGTCATATCAACATTAAAAGACAAGTAAAAAAAAAAAAAAAAAAACAGTTCTCCAATTGAATCAACAGCTCATAGGCTTATTCAGGATCATTTGATGAGTTTTAAGAGTGTAAAACTTAAGTTAACTCAACTTGTGAGATAACTAGACATCAAGTTGTATCAGCTGTTTAGTCAGTTCAGATTTGTTCTCCTTTAACATCTCAGTTTAAAGAGTCACATCTTCATTAGACATGAAGTTACAGCTGCAGCTGCCGGAGCCACTTTGTGCAGGAGTCAGTACAAAGACAACATGCAGAGCTGGATGTTCACAGTGACTGTGGAGTAACCTTGATAATCACCATCAGTGTTTTCACTGTTTTGAAAGACCATGCCATAGATTTCAACAGATTTTAAAGATGTTTTCAGTTGCATTTCATTGTATGTTTAAATATTGTTGTTGTACGTTGCATCCTATTGTAGCTACATGTCTTAAAACATAAGTCATGCTTACCTCTTGGAAAGGCTGAGGAGAAGTCCAGCTCACTCAACAAGCAAAGAAGCAATAAACTGTGAAGCATTGGCAAATTAAAAGCCTGATAAGAACACAGATCCATATATAAAAATAACTTCTGCAGATTTTCGAGGTCAGTTTCATATTTGCATGTGTTACCTTGTAAGTTGGATCCAAGTAACCATGACTACTACAGCTCCACTCACGGTCTATATTGATGAATACTGGCGCTGAGCTGGACTGTGCCTGCAGAGCTGTCCTGTCAGACCACAGAGTGTGCAGGTTGTGCTGTTGTGAACCTTAAAACCCCCCCACTGGTTTTCAGTTTGTCTTTCCAGCCTGCAGGAAGCTCCCAGGTGTCGTCAATCACACTCACACACACAGGTGTGATCACTTGACGTGATTGTCCTGGCAGAGAGTGTTTATCTTCCCCCTGGAGAGGATGTGATCAGTGTGAATGAGTGTAATTCTATCTGAAACATTTGATTGTGTTGGTTGAGTGCTCCTTCGTATCAGGACTTTTTTTCCTGATCTGCAGCTCCATCCTATAAACCAGAGTTTGTTGTTCAATCTTGTGCTGCCATTTTTTTTTTTATTCACCGTCGCAAAAGTCAGCGAAAGCAGAAATCCTCGAGCTGCCTCATATAACTTTATTTTGAATTTTTCTACATTATGCATGAAGATTGCACCTGAACTTCTGTATGGAAAAACTGCCTCGTGTTTTTTTTTTTTGTCCCCCCCCCAAAACTTCCACCACAGCATTTTCACATCATGACATTCCTCTCCACAGGTATCACACAAAGCACCGGCATCAGCTACTGGAGAAAATATTCAAGAAGCTAAACCATGAAATGAATAGTCAGTCATATAACAGGATCATATCAAAAATACATGGATTGGCATCAACAGCAGATTTAATAATAACTCCAGCATCAGTAAGTTCAATACAAACCACGAGATCACATTAGATTGAGTGTTTCTCTTCTTTTCTGATGAACTATTTGATGGTGACTTTTACCTGAATATAAGTCATTAATATCCAAAATCTAGGTTACAGTCACACACACATTCACACACACACAGTGGGGCTCTGAGCCTGGCATATTTTATTCAAAACCTCTGAGTATAACTTACTGACACAATCCAAGACTGTGGAAAACATCATTTCAGCTGTGCCGTGTACTGTCACTATTGGACCCGCTCGTGTTTTAAGAGAAAATACACTAAAAACATGTAGAAGCTGTGCAGCAGCCACCGGTCCTGCCTGCAGATCTTATACACCTGCATTGGTATGCACTCAGGTATAAAATGTCAAAGACTGAACCAAGCACAACGAGCCAAGCATCCACTGTTTCAACCTAACGATGATGGATCATTGCAAGGTGTTTTTAAACCTGTTTATTTGCCTGTTTATTTACTCTGCAAGGCACGAGGTGGTGACTGCAAAATTGATTTTAACAAACACAATATTGTCTGCTCCTCCTGCAGCTGAAACCCAAAGTAGAGCCCCAATCTGAGAAGTTAGGCTGACAAACAGAGGCCGTATTGAAATGCATTGCAGTGATGGACTCCCATCAGAGACTCATCTCAGCTCCTAACAGCAGTCACAGTTTGGTTCATAAGTGTTGACGGTGTGAAAGTAGTCACAGTATGGAAGCCCAATTAACACGGTTTCCTGTCGTGTAAATATAGATTACAACAAGTCTGTGTTATATTTTCTGCAATATATGAATGTGATTAAGGCAAAGTCGACATATGAAAGTAAAATCACAGGATTAGATACAAAGACTGAGACATTTTAAGTTTTAAAAGATAAGATTTTCTATTTTCATCCATCGCTGGGGAAATTTCCAGTATTGCAGCACACAATAAATGATGTTGTGTAGAGTCATGAACAGGTCAGATTGTCAGTGTCGATCCTTTTATTTCACACAGTCATGTACCTTGTCATCTTTAACCACTGTGTAACTCCACTACCAACAAATCTGCACCATGTCGACATGTGTTGTTCTAGTAGTGACCAACGCAGCCTCAGGCAGAGATGAGGAGTGGGGCTGTGGAGGGCCTCAACCCACAACCCACTGAAGTGGCATTACTTCAAGGCAATCAATGTGTAGCTCTCATGTGGAGCCACACTGCTTCATGCATGTTTACATACCTCTAAAACAGACTTTTCTTTATTATTTCTATTTTAAAAACATATCAATACCAGACAGTAGATATGCACAGGAGTGACAGCCCTCTGGAAGTGAAGGACGACACCGTGACATCTTAAATGTGCAGGATGTGCCACAGTTTGCAACGCAGCTGAAACTACAGCTCCTTTAACTTTATCTCAGCATCAGCAGCTTGGCTTAGTTACCGATGCACAGCAGCAGTCATTTGTTTGGCCTTTCGCTCCACTTAAACATGTTCCCCTCTCCTTCTCCTCTGGATTGATTCCTCCCTGTGCATTGTGTCATTCTGCCGTGGATGAGTGATGCGTCTCTGACAACCAGTCAATAACTAATTTAGCTTCACTCTCAGGTTCCTCCACCGCCTCACGCTGCGTGTTGGTGTGAATGTGAGTGATTTTCTGTTTGTGTTCGTTTTCCTGTTTTCTGAGCAAAGGGCTGCTCGACTCCTCGCTAATTGTTCCAGGGATTAAGACCTCATGCTCACGCTTAGTAGAAGTGTGTATGTGTGTGTGTGTTTGTACATATGTGAGCTCAAGCACTTGTGCCTTTATATAGGTGCAGAGCTGTCACAAGCAGCAGCACTACACAGTAAAGCCGGACTGGTGGTGGTGGTGGTGGTGGTGTGGAGGGGGAGGGAGGTGTTACACTGGAATAATGATGACAAAGAGCCACCTGTCAGAGCTCAGGCTTTTTTCAGATGTCGTTTCACACTGAATGGGTAATCAGGTCAGCAGCGTGTGAACTCGGAGGCTGCAGGATTAAGGGGGTCCTCAAACTTTTTAATGTCAAGTATCTTCCTGCTGAGGCGGAGAAGGCAGGAAAATGATCCGGTAGGGGACACCTGCCTTTAGAGAGGAGATATTTTTGAATTATTCGATTTAACGCAGCACAAAGAGGCGTGTGTTTGAGAATAATGAGGTGCTTTGCAGAAAAACCTGTGGAGACAAAGCGAAAAAATAATAAAAAAAAAAACTTGCTGAGTAACTGAGAATCTGTCAATTGAGGACGACCCTGAGCAAATGGCCACCAATCACCATAAAACACTCAAAGAAACCAAATTGTGCACGCGGCTCTGTTGTGACATCACAATGTCACAGAAGTCGTGACAGGAGCTTGTTTTAATGTCTTAAAGCTTTCATTTTGTGTTGATTTTGGTGCCCCTTGTGGACAAAAACCGGTTTGTTTCTCTTTGTGGATCCCGTCTCAATATCAGCCATGATAAAAATATAGCGATGAAATTAAGCTTGGTTTTTACTCGCTACCGTAGCAACAACTCAATGCTAATTCGTAGCCTCATCAAATGTGCCGTCTCCTCTGGTCTGAGTGCCGTACATCAATTCGTTGTCCGGTGGACCGACCCGTCCACTGCCTCCTGAAGGTAAAGAGTTACACTATTTAGAAACAGCTTATCTTCCCACCGATGGCCTCATTTGCTGTTGTAGACTGTTGTAGGCTTTTGCATATCCAGTTCTTTGTAGGGGCTTTAACTCAAATAGATATTTTGTGAACTTATCTTTAAATGTTCGATGGCTCCAGGTAGGCTACTTCCACACGTTAGGCTAAACTAGGCTCACAGTGCCCTGACTCTAGCTCTTCTCTTAAGACAAAGACATTAGATTAATATTTCTTCATGTCGACTCCACAAACTCCAACAACCACTGTAAAAACGCTAATTAATGGTAAAAACCAAATGTTTTTCTTGAAATCCTCTCTCAGTGAGTTATTTTTTCCTCAGGAGTATTGGGAGTGATCGCACCATTAGGGATATAATGCTCCACTCATACAAGTGGTTTCACTTGACTTGCTTGATGAGACCTTCAGAGGACTGTGGGGGCACATACACAAACCAAGGTTGATAATTCCTATTAGTGCGGTGAGTATTAGCGCATCACATAATTCCCAGCATTGCTCCCCTCAGTTTCTACCTGACTGGGAGTCTAATCAGCCAGAATAATTGAAACTAACTGTGTGGGTGTGCAGAGCCTCTAAAGTGCATCTGCATACTTAATCTGATGAGATAAATGTGGATTTTATGGCTCAAATCAAGATAACAACAACGGGGAAACCCACAATAATCCAGCGTTAAGGCATCCTGTTGGAATAGATGCATTCTGCTGATGTTTTACAATAAAAAGCATTCAAAATATATGAGATTGTAAACCCACAGTAACCTATGTAGGGAAAGACGCAGCACTGGCTTTGTCAATCTTCCACAGCAGCGTGCATTGTAAAAAATAAATAAAAATCTTTTTTTTTTTGTGAATTTAACAATGAAACAGTGCTCTCACATCATGTGAACACTGACACTGTCAGAGAAAATGAATAACAAACACTGAGTTGACTGGAAAGCTGAGTGTACGCCATGTGAGATCCATCTCTTTCATCATGCGTGTGTGTGTGTGTGTGTGTGAGCTCCTCAGTCTCCACTTCCTCGCTCTGATGAGAAATCTGTGCGCTAAATTGCTCCATGTCTGTGGTTTCACACCTGCTGATGAGCTGCTGACATGAAGCAAACCGTCATGTTTTCGAAAGGAGGATTTTCCTTTTTATCTTTCCAGTGTAATCAGCCTCTGCATCATATTTTTTTTTTTAAATCTTTATTCAATGAAATTAGATAGTAAGTTGAGTAAAACACAGTCGCTCCTGTGTCTGTTTATTTTCTTTTACCTGAACCTGCTCTTCCCCACAGGAGCCACTAGGAGGCAGAGCCTCAACACTGTTCGACAGCAGCTGTGTGCAGGTGGGTCAGCAGTGTTCAGGGTTCCTCTACAGCACTCATCAACCACCACACTACTTGAAAACACGAGGGTGCTGAGCACAGGGAGAGAAAGAGAGCCAAGCAGGGGTTGCATTCCAGACAGCATGACAATGTAATGAGGTTTTAGCATTTAGCAAACATTTTTGGTTCATTATGCGTGAACTAATTAGGGAACTAATTAGACTGCAGCAGAGGACATCAGTTGAGTGGGTGGTCCTCCAACGTGGCCAGGGTGCATTTTGCAGCCAAAACGATGTGGTCACATGATGTAGACCAGCCAAACCTCCCAATGTGGTTCGAATGATCGGACCTCAGATTCTTCCTGAATGCATCTTGGGTGCGTTTACACTTGTGCTTAGAGCTGTTCACCTGTGATTGGATCACCTGAGAGGGACGTGACGGCCAGGTGTGATCAGGTGGTGGGCTGAACACACAGTCCTTGTACTAGGTCCCTGAGTTTGTCAAATCAAGTGACTGCCTTCTGACTGTATTGTCCTTGTAGTGCACATTTCTGTCTGTGCTTCCATCTCTGCACCACAGAAACACTGTGTGCAGCAACACAAAGGGCCTGTAACTTCACAAGATATCCACTTGCATTGATTTACTCAGACTGCAGGGACTGTGATGCTCTGTGCCTCATCTCTTCCCACTGGAGGGATCTCCTAAAGCGACATGAAATAACTTTTGATGAGCTGCGGCAACGGCAACCTCTGCAGCTACAAGTGCTTATCACAGGAGGCTGGTGCATTTTATTTCAGCTCATATATGAGTGGTGAGAGGAACTGTACTACAGGGAGGGAGCAGACTTCAGTACAAGAGAGGAAACATGACTTTAAATGACATGACTGGTCATACGTCAGTTTACAGCAGCTGAAAACACCCACTGTCAAAGCAGTTGTTAGTTTAGCTTCAGTTAGGTGCTAGCAGTTAGCATTAAGATGAGATGAGCCGCCCAAGCAGGGATGACAACTCCAGCCATGACAGTAGTTGAATGTATCATGTACATATATCTTCTCCCAGGTCTCTGCCTGCCATCATCATTACTCAGGAGGTTTTGAACCGAGACAATGAAGATTTTTGGAAAAGTTGCTTTCTGTTTTAATTGGAAACTCCAAGGTTGTGTTGTAGTCTGCAGGGCAAACACAGACACTCTGGAAATGATGACACAGACACGATCTCTCCTGAATTGGGTCGTACAGGCCCCATGCTGTGCACTTTATTTTAACCCTAGCAAGATGCGGTTTTGAGTACCTATGATATCATTTTGCAGCTCTGGCAAGCACAGGTCGTTTATCCAATCAGAGGAGAGAATCAGCACCTCTCTTCTGATTGGCTGACTGTTCTCTGAGTGTCATATCACAGGCAAGTAACTGAAGTCCTTCAGGTATTCATTTCTACACTTTGCACACTTTGCTGCTTCTCGTCCGTAGCCTTCATCGTGGTCATGTATGAATGTATCGTCAGGTGTGTCGGTCTGGATGGAGCTGACACCTTCTCTTCTTGTAGCATATGTTTGCTGTTTTTTTTGTTTTGTTTTCATCTTGTTGCTTGGGAACACACACAAACACAAGCCAGCGCTGAAGAGTCAGTGCTGTTATTGAGCATCACAAAGATTTTTCAAAAAAATATTTTTTCCTGACACCAACAACTTCACCTATTGACTAGTGTGGGAGAAGATCTCATTTAGTTTTGAATTGCTAATTCTCAACCACTTCACTCACTGAAGTAGAACGAGGGCCTCACATTGACTTGACTGTCTTTTTCTGATCCAGCAGATCAACAGTCACTTAGGGATGAAAGTGAAGAGAAATAAGCTCTGTTAGTTCATTGGTGGCAACCGCTTTAACAATGTCACTCTTTTTATTTAACAGCTCCTGGTCTTCAGAGTATGAAGCCATTATTAAAAGACCACAACAACTGTGGCACTCCATTTACTGCTACCTGAACAGCAGGTAACAATAATTAAGTCATCCATCTGTTTTGGATTAGCATGTATTTTCACTTCAAGCCTAATGTTTCCCACACAGAGGGAATATTTAAATAACACCCGGGCTCAGACTTGAGCAGTCTTGGGCCACTTTATCCTCGATTCACCTCTCTTGACAAATCTACCCGTATGTTCAGCCGGTATTATCTGGGAATATGAGGAGGTTTATAAATCCATGTTTCGTTATCTCAGTCTGATTGTTGCGATTAAAGATCTGGAGCATCAAAATGGAAAGCTGGTTAGAAACAGGAAGAGCTAAAACAAAAAAGAGAGAGAGAGAAATGAGGAAACTACAAGTGAACTCTTCCCCTGAATACATGATCATTATCATTAAAACAAAAAGTGGACTGAGTGTGTATTGTTTGGCTTCTGCATTGTTATAAGACTGGGTGTGTGTTGAAAACATGGGGTCAGGAGTTGAAGAAGGTGGAGCAAATGAGCAAAAACAGATGCAAGATCTACAGAGACCAAAAGGTCCTGAAATAATATCAAAGCTGCTCAAACTGCATCAGTGCTTGTTTTCTGCAGAACACATTAAAGACCAAGGATTCAGTATCCTGGGTCTGAAATCTCTCTTTGCCTGTTGATGGCATCTACTCTCATCTACCTGTGATGTTAAATATTGTCTCTGGCATATTAACTTAGCAGAGGAATCAGGCCAGCCAGTCATGTTCTCCACAGTGGCAGATTATCGTGTCTTACAATGCCTTCTGGGAATCAACTTTTCCACGGGAAATTCATCAAAGGAAGTCGACTCCGGTGCCGCAGGGCTTACCTGACACGCACATATGTAATTGCAGGTGATGTGTTGATTCCAGATGATGGCATGAGCATTGAAGTTGTCCAATGGGGGAATGATGAAGAAACACATCCCGAACACACACACACACACACAGGGAACATAACGAGCTGAAAGCTAACGAGTTTCTGAATTGTCCCACGTTGGACACCAGCTCATAGCACAAGGGGGCTGAAAAACAAACCCAGAGAAGGCAAAGCGCTGTCAACAAGCTGCCAAGACGAACAGATCTAAGAGGGATGCTGGGAGCTGGCTGTCAAATTTGTCAAAGAGCTGATTCACATCAAATGTCATGAGTGCAGGAAGGTATTCACACAGAGAAAACAGGCTAGACTGGGTAGAGACGCAGGAGAAAGCTTTTATTTTGCTGAGAGACTGAATCACAGCAGTGAAGGAAGGCATGCATTGGAGTTATAGGAGTGGAAGAAGAGGAAACTTTCAAGGCCAGAGTGCGAACACAGATGAAGTCATGAACATGAAAATGAGAGTGTGCTGTTATTTCCAACACTGTCTGCAGTATTCACTCCTCTATCCTGAAGGTAGGAAGTTGCCTTAAGGCCAGTGACAGACTGTTGCTGCTGGCGCCATATAAATGAACACATTAAGACTGTGGATACAAAACACAGTAAATGTGGTCGTAATGATGTGTTTGTCTGTTTTCAATGAGGAGATGAGTCACGAATTCGCAACGGGGAAGAAGAGGTCAGGACAGTCAGAGCTCAGGATGTCAACACGAGTGATGAAGGTTCACGTCCCTGTGTTATTGTGTTTAACACACAACAGTGTTTTTAGCTCCACTGAATATTTTATCTGCTTTCTACAGCTTTAGTTTCACAGTCTGCAAATTTACTGCTTATTTTAAGTCTATCACTAACCTCATTTCTTGTATCTTAATTACCACATTTTAATATTTATGAAGAAGTTATTCTATGGTCGTAATCATATCTATGAAATACAGGGAATATGTGTATGTGTTAACGGCACCAAAGCCCCATTACCACATACCTTGGCTGTCCTGTAGGGGTCCCACAAGATCATATTCCTGAACCAGTTTTATTTACACTTGTGTCATTGATGGACATGCGCATGTATGCAGACGATGGTGCAATATTTTCATGTGCACGGCTGGCCTCTAAATCTTGACTTTCAGTAAATACACATGTGCAAACCTTTTTGTTGGTGTACTTTATATTTATATGATAATGTGACTATATTTGAACCATTGTTCGTTTACATTCACTGTCTCTAACAATTAAATTGATTAATAAAAACTTTCAGCTGATGTGGGAGTATTCATTCATCAGAAATACTCTACTAATCTGCCCTGCACCAACGAGCAGACAGATGAAATTAGCCACTATCTAGTGAACATAAAGCATTTAGTATCTAAATATTTGGTCAGTAAAGTTTTTTTAGGCCAATACAGAGCTAAAAGAGGAGACGATGTTGTACCTCATCATGCTTATATTGCTCTGTGTTTGCTAGATGTGCAAAAATCAACTGCTAGCTAGCTAATATCATTTACCACAAGAGATTTATAACAGGTCAGTGATGTTTTTGTTTCACTGTCCCCAGGTGGAGGAAATATAAAAAAACAGCACAGCTTTAAGGTTTGAGCAAGATTAAAGTTTAGTGAAAAAGTCAATGTGTCTTATGCTTCAAGTCACAGTTGACCTTTTCAGTATTCTACCAAGACCGTGGTCTTTCCCTGAGGCTGAGTGAGCATGAAACTCTTGATTTATAACTAATGGAGCGCCAGGCATTCACTCTATGATCAGTATGAACATTTAATGTATCTTTTAGGATGGACAGGATAGACGGTCCAAGAGAACAACTAAAAACAATGAGGCACAAGACCTTGAATGTCACACGCACTGACCATTGACACGTTGGGTTTCAATTGATTGAAACACACATTGTACCTGAACCTTTTCCAACTGTGACAATCTGGCTACATGGCTGTGATGCTGCACCACCTGAATGACTGTGCACACAGAGTTTGGCGACTGACGCTGACAAGGTCACTGCACAGCTTAGTGATTTATTATATTCGCACAGAAGGATAAAATGGAGAGTAACAGTTTGAAGAGGTTGTTGTTGTTGTTGTTGGGGTTGTTCCAGTGTTCAAAGTTTATTTACAATATTATTTTTCCCCCAAGACAGAGCAGAATGAAACATGATATAAGCTCAAAATTGCTGCTTTGGGGATAAAAGTCCCCAGTAAGATGTAATTTCAAGAGATGGCAAAGAGCACAATCAATACAGACAGAATATAATTTAATATAAGGTAGACAGGTAATTCATTTATAGTTCTTAGTTACAGCTACTCCCATAGGCTTCACAACACCTATAATACCACACACACACACACACACACACACACACACACACATATACAAAAATTAAACACTCAACTCTTCTGTGCTGTTCTCTGTCCACAGTAAAAGGTACATTGCCGGGTGCAACAGCTCGAGGTGATTAATTTTAAATGAGTTTTAAAATTGCAGCTGACTTCATCAAGTTGAAGTCACTTTGATTAATTCTGTCAGGGACATCAGTATCGTGAGAGTTAAGGCCTGTGATAAACTTATTGGTGGCCGTAACATGACAGGAACTGCTGTCGTGCCCAGAGAAGAAGACAGAGAGGAAGATCAGAAGATACATTTACTGTTTAAAGTTCCTCATTAATCTTAATGAGTCTCTGATCTGTCATTTGATTGGCTGGCTGTTTTCTGACTCAGTTACAGATGAAACATTGTCACGTAACTCATGCATTGAGTGTTTGGTATAATATATGACCTGGAGCTGCTTTAACAACAACAAAAAAAATCATTTTCTACTCAGTGGTACTTCTGTAAATTGGTTTAGGAAATGTTCGTCTGCAAAGGAAATACATTGAAGTCATTTCTTGGACCTTAAGGATACAGGCAATGCAAACATAACTTTAGTTTGTTTACAAGATAACTCCACAGGGCCTCTGTAAATATGGAGAGGCAGGAATGACTGGAACAGTTGTTGCTTGGCATTAGCATCTTCTGTAGCCTCTAACATCTGATTGGCTAATCAGGTGGAAAATAAACTCAGCGGTGAGATCCTGTGGGAGCTGCCGCAGCTGGTCTCAAACTCTGCTAAAGTGGGATGCTGGTGATTTTCTGGTGCTGTGTCCCGCTCACCAAGTGTTGTGTTTACCTAAAACCTCATTTAGCTTGTTTGTCAGTACCATAGGGCTCCATTGACATCCAAAAAACAATCAAAAACACATTGATGAGTCACACCCCCACACTGACTTTTACCATTTGTTTATTTAAATCTGTGTGTCTCTGTCGGCTAAAACCAGTTCCCGCTCCTAAGCCACAGTTCTTGTGTACTGTTGTGCAAACAGCCTCCCACTCCCACCTGACAAAAGCAAACCTCCACAGCCAGAGCAAGAAGACCTGCAGACCTCATGCAGCTGCTGTTTATTCAGATTAAATACACATTTAATGTAGCAGCTTCTGCTAAAATCCTTCATAGTTTGACTACATAACAAGTAATCCTGTGCATTTAACTAGAAATTGGCAAATCCTTGTGTAAACATGGCATACAGCACAATGCATGATATTGCATAGGTGAGGTAAGGAAAGGTAAGGTTAGGTGGGGTAAGGTTAGGAAAGGTAGAGCAAGGTAAATTGTAAAGGAAGGTTAGGTAGGGTATAGTAAGGTTGGGTCAGGTAAGGTATGGTATGGTCAGGTAAGGTTATTTAGGATTATGGTAATGTATGGTAAGTTGTAAGGTAAGATAAGGTATGGTTAGATAAAGGAAGGTAAGGTATGGTATGATATAGTATGGTATGGTAAGGTTATTTAGGTATGGTTAGATAAAGGAAGGTAAGGTATGGTATGGTAATGTCAGTTAAGTTGTAAGGTAAGCTAAGATAACATAAGGTAAGGTAAGGTGAGATAAGATAAAGCAAAAAGTTGGTTTCCACGGCTACAGTCGTGGCTCATGTTTAACCACGTCACAGTTTTGCCATCTTTTAAAATTTCTAGTTGCAGCTGTTGATTATGGAGTTATTTGGTCGATCTGACTCTTTTACTTCCTCAAGAACAAACCCACTGATTGTCCTCATTGACCAGAGCTGGTTTATATTCAGATGACTGTGGGTTGGACGGAAAGGCCGACATCCAAAGATCCCTGCTGCCCAGCGATAGTCACACTTGAGCAAGACGTCACAGCTCAGAGGCGCTCACTCACCTTTTTTTTGTTGTTGCCTGAGGTGGAGATTTTTTGTATTTAATTAGAAATCTGCGCCTCTGCAATCAATTAAAACCTCAGGGTGCAGTTTAAGGGATTTGAAAAACACACAGAGGGGAACCACACACCGCTGAAACCCAGCGAAATGAAACAAAGTGTGGTGAACACAGGAGAAGAAGAAGAATGTGAGAGAGGCGTGACTCCGAGCAAGGTTTTGTCTCTTTTAATCTCCCACTCTTCAAAATGCTGCTGTCGTCTTTTTCTGAGTTTTACCTCATTCTGCATCAGTGAAGCTGCAGATTTCCTTTATTTTCCACTATAATAACAGAGCCATTCACATTATGGCAGTAGCCTGTCAACTATACATCCATATACTAACGTTCATTTACCACTGTTCTCAGCACTGTGGTCAAATCAGGTTCGGTTTGGAGCCAGTTTCTTCAGGTTTTCACATTTTTTTGTTAATAAATGTTAGAAATGTGCTTGTTTTTCTGGTTGGGTCCAATGTCCAATAATTTAATTAAAGTCAGAGGTTTGAGCTCTCAAATGTTTTTTTATTTCATGTTTCTTTCAGAGGTTTTAGTGAATGTTACATTTTTCAACAAACCCTCAGCGTGTTAATGTGCCCTGTGATATCTGAGGTTGTGTTTGCAGTCAGTGCGTCTCACTTAACACCATGTGCCTAGGTGTTTGAATGCATTTCAGTCCATTTGTTTCAAAAGTCCTGCATTTTTTACATTATATTTGTTCTGTGTTGCTGCACAGCTGAACGTTGAACATAAGCAAGGTGCGAATAACATCTCTCTCTCTATATATATATGTATATATACATACATATATGCAGTATATTGTCAAAAATGCAACACATAATGTGTCAAAATCCAAATGGCAGCAAAAGTTTGAAAGTGCTGTACAATGCTAATGTAAACCTGTCTTCTGTGTGCAGGGCCATCTGAGGTCCGATCGGAGGTCACACTGTCCTTTAAACTTCCAAGATATTTCCTAGAAGTCATTCTGGGACCTTTGATAAATGTGAGTCTTGTGCAGACTGCTCCGGGGCGAGCTGGTAAGGTTGTGCTGCCGAGAAATTACATTGCTTTACCTTTGTGAATAAAACATCATCACCACTGCATAAGAAGCCCTGTTCCTTTCTGCTCATGTCCCAACACCACCACCATCATTACTTCTAATTATTATGAAAAAGGATTGTTACAGAGCCAGTGCTCGTCTGTGTGGGGAATTTAAACACAGACAAAGTTTGTGTGTGTGTGTGTGTGTGTGTGTGTGTGTCTCAATTCATTTAAAGCTGATTCAGATCCAAAACTGCAACAAATCAGGAGCAGGAATTTTTAAAGTTTCAAATCTGCCTGGAAGATTTGACTTTCCGGCTGACTTAACAGTTTCAAACTCACAGCATATTTAAGTCAAGACACACACTCTCTCACACACACACACACACACACACACACACACACACTCACTCACAGAGGCATAAACCAACATTCAAAGAGTCAGAGATAATAAATATGTAAAGCTTTGTATTGCCAAAGAAACGAAGAAAATGCACCTTGTGAGTGATCCCTGAGGAGCAGATTATATTAGGATTTATTTAGTTTATTTACTTCTTTAAGTTTACTATTTAAAGTTTATTCACTTGGAGGCAACTTTTGGCACCAAACTTTTCATGATCCAAACTAAATGTTATAAACTGTGATGTGAAAAGCAGAAGCAATTACAACCACTTACTACACCGATTTTTGCTGCGTCCCAGTTCGTGCACTTCCCCTAGCCGTGTGACGTAGGTGAAGACGTCTGTTGCGCTAATTCGCTTGAAGTGGTGTCTCTATTCGTAGGTAAAATCCCCTCCCCCTCAACACCATCCCTTCATCACTGAGGGGAATCCATTTAGCGAGTGCACTTGAAACCAAGGGGTAAGGTTAAGGGAAGAGAACTGGGATTGGGCCTTCGTTTCAACGCCAGGTTCTAAGGGAAATACTTTTCCTTCATCATTATTGTTACCGTGGTTACAGATGAATAGACCTGTCAGGTTAAATTTAGACGAAGTGCTGAGGTAGGAGGGATATTAGCGGCTCGGATGTAATTGTGCTCTTAAGATTAAGAGAGGAGAAGGAAAACAGTTGTATAAATGGATGTGGGTAATTGCTGGAGGGGCAGCTCAGGATGAAGAGTTTGGAGATCTGTCATTACTAATGCAGGGCAAACTTAGGGCACAGCAACTTTCCCTGTTCTATACCAGTGAGGAGGCTATGAAGGAGAGCGTTCAGTTTTTCTTTAATAATACACATGTATCACAAGTTTGGTTTCAGGTATGACCGATGCTGCCGCTAACCTGTGGTTCAAAGATGCTTTTTTCAACATAAAGAATTGTGAAATTAAGGTTTAAAATACCAACATGTAAACATTAATGTCAGGCCACTGGCTTCGAAGTCCAGTCCGGTCTCTCACAGACCATAGACTGTAAATGACTCAGGCTGGTTCACGTGAAGCGTGCGAGTGTCCCATTGTCACATCATCAAGTCACTTGATGTCCTGGTGGATGAACATGTGATTAACCCAATGAGAAACCGGTGTGCAAAGACAAAACAAAAACACTCAACGGTGACATCTAGTGGCCAGCAAATGGTCCAGATGACACTGCATAAGTTGTAGCAGCAGAGCACTCCTCTGGCCTTACTCTTGTCTGCCCTGCACCCGTCTCTCAAAGTGGCTTCATCCTCAGTTAACCTGCTCTTAAATGTTTTAATGAGTGTGTGAGTTAGCCGACATACAAATTCACCCTCTGTTGAGTCCTCATAAAGGGAGAAAAATGGACAACAAAACTGTGTGTTATGTACCAGGCAGGAAACATGTTTATTTCTGCTGTAAAGCTGCACATTTTAACATGGGAGTCTATGGGGACTGATTCACTTTCGGAGCCACCCCCTAGTGGCCATTCAAAAGAACTGCACTTCCTGACACTTTCATGTTGGCTTCATTTTCAAGCCTCAGAGATTCATGCTGCTTCAAAACACACCAGACACTGGACATAGTCTTGTGCTGCCTTAATTAAAATGCTGAAATCTGAGACGGCTGCAGTGTGAAGATGAGTGTCATCCCTGACAGGCTGTGTCGGCACAGGATATTGTTACTGTAGTAATACACATCAGCCACACAGGATCATGAAAAGAGACTTTTTTTCTCTCATAAATCCTGAGCATAACAACATGACTCAGTTTCCATGTAGCCATCACGCTCCTCTTCTATCAGCTGTCATTGATCCTCAAACTGAAACTAATTGCACATCAAACAGTCAGTGAACTGCCTCAAACACACGTTAGTGGTGAGAGCTGTCGCCTTCAAACTGACATCTGTTCTGGTAAAGACCTCAGCTTTGTGACATGTGTCGTCGTGTTTTCTGTGGAAGCCGTCATTTTTTAATGCAGTTTGGACCTGTTTTTGTAGGCTAACAAATTAGCTCTTCTCAGCTCCTCTTGGGTCATTAATGCAAACATGAGGCAGAAGAATAGAAAGCAGCGGCATGTGGTCGAAGTACAGGAGACGGACACGATGCTCCCACAGTCCCAGAGATGCTTGGCACTGAGCACTGGACATATTTGTTTTTTGCAGTGAGCATGTGGAAATTCACTGAGCTCAGACCTGACAGCCAAGGTAACTCATAGAAAAGGGGTTGTCATGGGGATTTGATTCATTCTTGTATTGATTTCAATAAGTATATAGTTTGTTTATTCTGCATGATGGGTTGTACAGCATATTTGAGCTGAATCATCTTCATGAGGCACTTAGGAGAGGCTTAAAGGGAGAGTCTGGAGGTTTTTGCTCAAAAATAAACACTAGTCTTAATCATCACCTATGGGCTTCTAGTCCTGTGTGGTGATGACTGTGTCTGCAGAGCCCCCCCCCCCCCCCCCGCCTGTATTTTGGGCCCAGTTTGAATGTTTTGTTTACAGACGGCAATGAACAAACCTCCAGACTCTACCTTTGTTTTGTTTTTGTTTAGTCTGAGACAAAACTTACACTTTAATAAAGCCATGTTTTACCCTTGAATACACTTTTTTTACATGCAACTTCACCTGAAGCTAAGCTTTTCATCTGAAACGTGTGTATTTCCTGCTGTTGTGTAAAGACTTGAACAACATTTCAGACTTTACACCATGTTCTGAGTCAGTATGAGCTCTGTTCACAGATTTACCCAATGCATTAAATCACCCCAGTGAAGTCTTAGAGAAGACACTGAGGCAAAGACTGATGCAAATATCTGACAGGAGACACTGAGCTAGTTGTATTCTAGCACAGTCTGCACAGTAAGCTAGCAGGTCATAGCTTCCTGTTATGCATTGTAAGTTAGCAATTTAGCTTCTGGCCTGACATTGGTTTTGTATTTACATTGCAACATACCAACATGGGAGTCTGCACAATGGAAATTTAGGATTGTGCATGTGAGGTCACTGAAGAGATCTCGTGCACAAATACTAGTGGTCCAGGTTACATGTGACAGATGATGTGCACTTTCCCAGAAACCCTAGACACACACTGTTCTTTAGACTTAGTGAGGTCAAAGAAACATCTGTGTCAACATATAGAGCGTTAGGTCTTGTAAGTCTCGCAGCTGAAAACAGCTGGAGACGACAGAGATTCCTCATTAACACACAAAGAAATGTTCTTTTAAGTAACTGGGATCATGGAATAAGACTGGGGACCCAAGTCAAAGGAGCATTTTCTTCAAAGTTTCCAAAGTTGCCAACAAACCTGTGTGCAGAGCTCAGGTGAGTTTACAGTATATTAAATGTACATCGCAGTCACGGGATTCAAAAGTTCATTATAAAATTTGGCTTTTCCTCCTCGTGAGTTTGAGATGCTATCCTGCACCTTGTTCGCTGCATCGGGTAATCCTCTATGCTCCAGAGAGATCTGCAGACCATCTGTTAATCTCTCCACTGCTGTATTGCAGCTTTGCTCGGAGGGAACTTCACCTCATCGCAATACTTCTTGCAGCAGGATTAACAAAACAAACTTTAAAGCGGTTAGTGTGCAAACCTCTGCAGGAGCTGCAGCATCCTTGAAAAAACTGCTTTAATCACAAAATGAATTGTAGTTTTTAATACAATTTACATTATAATCAGTATTAATGATTTATATTATTAGTATATTATTAGTATTAATAAGTATTATTGTTCACTCACTCACTTTGTTGACTGGTTCCTGTCAAGCCTCGTTCGGTATAAGGTCATGTTTTCTTGTTTCTTGTATTTTGTCCTCCTCTTTTATTTTGATGTACTTACCATCTCCTCTCGTTTCAGGTGTCTTGACTTCCTGCCCACGTGTTCCCCCATGTTCTGATTTCAGCAGCCCCGCCCTGATTGTTTGCACCTGTGTCTTTGTCTCTCCTTCCCCTGTGTATTTAAGTCTTGTGCTTTGTGTTTGTCATTGCCAGTTCCCAGCCGTCCTGCGTTAAGTCAAGTAGCCTTTGGTTTGCTTTGTCCTGTTGCTCAGACCAATAAACATGGTTCTGCTGCTTCAATCTGAGTCGAGCTCTTGAGTCCTCTGCCACGCCGTGTCACTTCCATGGCTCAAATCAGGCCCATATACAGCAGGATTGTCAGATGCCACTTCCATATCTGGATCAGTTTTGCTGTACACACTGAAAGTCCTCCAGCTGTCAGTCAATATCATGCCCCGACGTGGAAATACTTTGGCCAAGGACCATTTGGATTGTTATTGGAGCTGCTCTGGCTTCTCGTTGAATCCTACTGACTACAACATGGTATAGAAACTAGCATACAAGCTGAAACCAGCTGTGCCCTTCACTTGTTCAATAAGAAACAGCAAAAGTTATGCAATTCTTTGGGGAATGAAACCTATTAAATTTAAAATATTTGAAAATACTTGCAAAAAAAAAGAAAGTCCACAACAATACGAGGAAGTAGCTGTAGTTAGAAATGCAGCGATGTCAGGGCTGTGTCACAGTGTTTTGACTTCAACATCCACATCAGCCGGGACATATTCAGTACATTATAAAAACCTGCAGTCAGCACGAGCAGAACAACGGCTGATTAATTGACAGGTGATAAAAATAGCGTGTGCTCGGTTAATCTAATAGAAAGTGGGGGCGAAAGCGACAAGTGATGGACTCATCACTTACTATTTTGCATTTCAGCCCCAGTATCCAGTGTTACATTAAGTCTGGTGATGGTTGCTTCCAAACTTGGCACAGCCAGTGACATCCTGTCAGAGCCTTAATGAGGCAATGTGGAAACTGACAGCAGAACTGAAGTCTTCACTGATAATGATGAGTGTATAAAACCGCCAGTGTCCGTTAGCTCCTGCTCACCACACCCAGGGCTGCATCAGCTCCATGAGTCGTCACACACTTTTTCTAATCAACATGTTTCACCTCAAACTAATTATCTCTCTGTGTCAACACCGGGACATTTGGTACATGTGGCTCATAAATGTCTCCTTGGTCTAATCAAAATATGATGTGCTCAGTGTGTTTCTCATTTAAATAAGAGTCTACAGACATCACAGTTTAGCATATTCAATATTAAAATGGGATTTGCACCAATTTCCATTAGTTTTATGGTTATTAATCATGACCCTAATGGATATATTTAAAAATCTTCACCTGATAAAGAACTGATGGATCACCGAAGAGATTACAGTTCTGCCTGCGGGGAACATTTCTCTTAAAGCCGCAAATGTCAAACTCAGGTTGAAACTGGATGAAAATTCAAGGTGATCACTGTGGGGACCATGTTTTTAAACCCCCAAACCAAAATACAAGCTCATGCATACATCATATCAGGATGCCCCAGAAAGGGCCCCAGAAAGGGCCCAGAAAGCACACAGCATTTCGTAGCAACCTTGTAGAACAGAACGGAGACTGAATGCACAATGCAGATCAGGAGCAAGAGACTAATCTGGAATCCAAGAGACAAAGTCAAAAGTTATTCTGAGGACAAAAACACAATATCAACGGGCAGAGAGCATTACCACAAGGGACGAAACAACAAACTGGCGATGAGTGGAGGAAGAGACTGGCTTATAACTGCTGTAGGTTTGAGGGGCAGGAAATCATGTTGGTGAGAAGCAGGAGTCCAGAGAAGGGTGGATGCAGTAGGTTCCTGAAGGCCATGACCAGCCCTGGGGAACATGGAGAGCAGAGGCGAACCAGATCCTGACATGCGTAAATGTTCAAAAGAGCTAGCAGAGAAATACAAACTCAGGGCAAAGAAGTAGAAGTTTTCCTACATGGTTCCTTGTATCCCGAGCTCAACCCTAATTTGTGCAGGAAGAAATCAGGAACAAGTGCTGGCACCGTCAGTAGGACGAGCACCACGTTGCAGCTGCCAGTGTTTGAGTCAGTTCAGGTCGACTGCATCTTCAGTTGGGTCTCTCAAGGTCTGATCAGACTGTCGTCACAGTGATGCTGGAAAGCAGGCACAGCTGCAGGTGAAGAGAGCGAGTCACATGTCACAGTGTTTGTCAAAGCAGCTTCACAGGTGAGAACACAGGCAGAAAGGTACAAGGAGAGTCGACTCATATACATACACATATACGTACTCCTACCATCTTATATAAGCTGCCCCTCTCTCCCTCCCTCTCTCTCTCGGGGGAAGTACATTCAAACATTGTTAAATTAACACTTTGCCCTAACTCCAGATTTTCGAGGCCTCTCGTTCCTCGATCCATTTTATAATCAAGAGCTATAATCAAATCACGCGTCCTGTTGTTGGCCTGTAAGTGTCACTGTACTGCAGCAGTAATTACAGCTACATCATTATATACTCTAACGTTAGTGGAGCTGCTTGGTGCTCTCTCTGGTTACTGCAGTAATTCACTATACAAATACTGTATAGTATAGATTGAAAGAGAAAGAGGAATGGGCACCGGGTCACCAAAACCAGACCGTTTACCAGAATATGTAGACTGGCATCTCGAATCTGGACTAACACCATCCTCTGTGTGTCAACGACAGGAGCAGGTGGTGATCAATATACTAACCAATAATCATTGAATCCCTTAAAAAGCGGTGGAACAGGAGATAAACCTGCACATAGATCATATAACCTGATTTGCCACACAGATGGAAAGTGAACTTATTTTTATACAGAGCTTTCAATGACCACTCAAAGTCCTTCACACTATGAATCACATTCACCCATTCACACACACACACACACACACACACACTGATGACACACCAGGTTCAGTATCTTAACCACTGACACTTCAACAAGTGGAAATAAGGACAAATATATTCTAATTTCAAATATTCTTTTATTACTATTACTACATCTGGTTTATACCAGAGGTTTGAGGAGGCACTGCAGCTCACTTATCAGGCCTGCTTCCCTCTTACTTCCTACTTTTTGGTCCATAGAGTTGAGCGAATGGGGATAAAAGGGACTGACAATAATTGCCTTGGGGGTTTATCTGAACCTGGTGGACCTTCAACAAGGAAAAAGAAAACACACATCTGAAGTCCATTCTGATTCTGACACTTATTACTATTTTGACGACGATGTGCATGTGCAGCCTAGTTGAAGATATGATGTGCAACACATCAGCTTCATGCCTTGTGTTATATGACATCATGTCTAACTAAATGGGGAGGTGACATGTTTTCTGCTTTTCGGCATCACTTAAAATCTCACTTTAGCATCTGAAGTTAGAAACACCTGGAGGTGGTATTGTCTGAGGCAGGACCAGAGTGCACAGAGGAGATCAGATCCAGGCAGTCTTCTCCAGGTCAGTAAAAAGGGTTAGAAACACCTTTATTGCATTTCTCTTCCTCACTGACCAATGTGTCAATAAAAGACGTGTCACTTCTAAAAACTGCTGCAGACCTAAGTTGTCGTTAAAGGAATTACATCAGAGATAAAGGCTGAGAAACTTTCTCGGAGAAAACATGAAGAGTGACACCTCCTGACTTTCTCACTTTCCTCCCAATGGGTCGCTGTCACTGTGGAGTAATTGTGGTAGTGGTGTATGGAGGATATATCCTGTTCGCTCTGTATGTGTGTGTGTGTGTTTGACGACGTGAGCACAGCCCCCCCCCCAGTCTGACTGAGAGGCCATTTATTAATTACAAAGTGGCCTGGAATAGGAACAACTGCCAAGTCCAGAAACTTCAGGAGCAAATTATCGGCTCTGACAGCGACACAGTCGATTCCTGACCTAACGAGAGCGGTGGTCCGTGGCTCCTCTTTCAATCTCCCTCTTGAATTAGGGTTGTATTAACATTTCTGAATATCAGTATTTCCAACATAAACAACCATGTAGCTCTATTTTTTCCACCCAAGCCCCTGCTCTTCTGAAACTGCAGCAAGTGTATCGGACCATGGTTGTCACGGTTACAATAATAAACATGTGGCACACATAATTAGACCTTAGTTGTTATGATTACAGTGAAGGTTAAAATGTACACACCGTTGCTGTGGTCACTGTAAGATAACGCTTGGTTAGAGGCAGGGACTACTTGACAGTCTTTGTTGTCATGGTTACTGTAATAATGATGTGGTCGACTTTGTTTAAGGCTCTTGGACGAAACAACTAAATGCTGCTTTTATTAAATGGGAATCAAACACCAGTCTCCTTGACCCAGCTTCACATGGACTTTGCCGCTCTTTATAAATAACTCACCGTTTGTCTCTCTTTGCTCCTGTCATAATCACAACGACCACTAGATGTCGCCTGACAACAAAATTTAACTGCGGGCCATAACAACCTGCTGCACAATCGATCTGTGGCCCTTTTTTTTCAGGACAACGCTCTGAATATTTCTACTTACACATTCAAAGTGTGGCTTTAGTTTAGATTTCCAAATGGACAAATTGTTTGGCTCCATAGAAAATACCCTCTGAGCTTGTTTTCAGGTTGAGCTAGCTCTGGTTCTTCAAGTCGTACTTTATTGGATAAAACTTTGTAGCCACCTGAGTTTGAGATGTGATTTTGAAAAAGGACAAACCTCAATAGTCATTTTAAAACACATATTTAGCACAAGAAACAACATTAAAACTTGAGAAACATACTTTTCATTTGACTGAGCAGCATTTTATTATTTAGTCGGTTTCCCAAAACAAACTTTAGACAGCAGACTCAGGACATTGTTTGTTTGTCTCCAATCTTGTACAATAGCACAAAGGAACTGGAAGAAGAGCACAATAATAAAAACACATTATAATAATCATTATCATTGTGTCATAATAATGTCATCAGTCAAACTGTCTCTTTTTTGACAAAGTAGACAAAAACTCTGTGAGCATAACTGTAATAATGAATGTGAATAGACATGCTAACACAGTATTATTGACATGACATCAATATTAATTTAGGAATCATAAATTCTTGTAAAATATGACACAAGCCAAGTGAATGGGATGTGTTTGATATTAATTACTGTATGATATGAATGGAAACAACTTTCACTGCAGCTTCGGGGGGATTGATCTTTTACTTCGGTGCAGTTTCACAGGATTGGCTCATAGTGAGGAATATGGATGGTGTTTATCTGAGCTTTTGAATTTGAGATGTTGAAGGCTGTTGTTATTTGACGTTTCATCAATCTCCTCTCCTCTGGCCTGTTCGCTGTTGCAGCAGTTCAGCACGGGACGGGTTCGTTGCTTCACTCTTTTCTATTGCAAGATATGGAAATGGTCCTCCTGAGCCCTACTGTAAGTGATTTATCATCCCAGTGTGTGCATTGTGTTTGTGTTAGAAGAATCTGCAATGGAAAAAACAGCCTTATAGAAAGCTGGTGTCAGCTTTCCATAATGCATAATGACAATGTTTTAGGTTTATTCCAACATCACGGCTGCACAGTGCAGCTGTAACACCTCTGTGAAGGGACAGCGCCGCTCACAAAGTCACTAAACTAGACTTTTGAAAGTTATAACGATGTCAACAGCAGCTTAACGTGAGCTTTAAAAGTTTATAAATAGCAGTTGAACTAAAGGACAATGAAACACTGGCTGATTGTGAACACCAGGCCCCAACACTGAGGTCAAAGGTCACGCACTAGTAGATAACAGATATGCTGGTTTCCCTGACAAAGACTCAATAAGCTTTTTCAATAGGCTTTTGGGTTATTACAGAAAATATGTTCAGTGACAAACAAAAGTTGGTTTGGTGACACAAACTGTGCAGAAGAATAAAGTTTTTATCCCTTTTCGAAGCCTAAACACAATCACAGGAAGTTAAAGGCAAATGTTAGGCTTCAAGCTTTCATTTGATTCAGTGCCTTAAATCCTCCACAGAAGCCTTATACTGCGAACAGCAAAGTTATAGTCATTTTATTTATTTATTTATTTATTTGCAAGATTGTCAGTCTAAACACAATGAAGCTGTCGACACAACTGGTGAGTGGATCTTTTCTTTCAAAATCAATGTCCCAGTTTGTAATACAGGCTGTTATGAGCAGAGCTTCCCCTCAGGAGTAAACAGAACTTGATGTGTACGATTGGTTGAGTGACAGACAGATGCGTATGCGTGCTGTGTTTACCAAGGTTGATCAACAACAATAGGGCGTTTTAAATACTTTAGAAAACAGATCTGCATCTTAAATAGTCAATTAGTCAACCACAGTCAGCTCTTTTTCTGCTACACACAGATCTGTGTCAGAGTTTGGTTTGAATTTCTAAGACTGAATGTGAATCAGGAGGAAATGGCTTCGTTTTATCTGCACGGTGGGAAAATCAATTTAACTTTCAAGGAATTCATTTTTATTTAAGTGTAGGGTTGTTATGTGTTGGTGAGGGTTTTCTGCTCGTCGTGTTTTCTCATGGGAACCATCCACGAATGCAGCAAAGTCTGCATTGTAAACCCACAGGTTTCTGTTATATACAACAAGTAAATGCAAGCAGTAATGAATAGATGCTTTGTGTTCTGTTCACACATGTGAAGGTCTTTGATCATGTCACTGTCTCTTGTGCTTGTTCCTATGTAGCTGAACACATACATCAGAGCCGCTGGCAACAACAAAGGGCCTAAGAAGTTCATTCTTGACCTTGGAAATGGCAGATTAACAACAAATCTTGTCCTTAACATCTCCCCTTACTTTGTAATGACCTTCACTCATTCAGTAAACCTCTATCTATCTGTACATATACGGATGGTGTACCACAGGGTTCTGTTTTAGGGCCAATTCTCTTTATTCTTTACATGCGTCCATTAGGTGATATAATCCATCCATCCATCCATCCATTTTCTGTCATCCAGTACTCCCATTAAGCTGGCCTGCTCTCCCTGCCATTCCTGCCTGCCCACCAGAAGCTGCCTCCATCAGCTCTTCTTTACTCACTAGTTCCATTTCCATGTTTTCCCTTAGTTCATGTTGTAAACTGTTTTCCTCCATCTATTGCATGTCTACCCGTCCTGGGTGAGGGAAAATGGTTTTCTTGGGAGTTTTTCCTCAGTTGACCTGAGGGTCATGGCAGAGGATGTTAATATGATCCTATGTAAAACCCTTTGAGACAAACTGTTTGTAAAAATGGGCTATACAAATAAAATCGCCTGAAGTGTAGCCCAGACAAATTCACTCTGTTTTGCATGGACTCCCTGTGTTGTCCACTGAGCAATAACAGACATTATAAAGCATGAAAACGATAATAAAAGTACAAAGAATGGCATCAAAACAACTTTAAATGAAACTGGAACACAAGTTATTTGGGCAAAAAAAGGCCTGGTAGTGAATCATAAAGGCGGCAAATCTCACACTGCAGGGCTGCAGCTGTGAGGTTGAGTTGCAGTTTGAGTCTGGTCACTCTCTCTCCCTCACCTTCCTGTCCTCTCTCTACTCTCTGCAATAAAGGCTCAAAATGAGAATAAAAGAAAATGGCGGAGCATGTTAAAGAGTTTAAATCAGTTGTTCAGATCTTCAGTCTAAGTGAACTGAAATATTTAACATGGGCTCTTTTACCAAAGACGTTTCTATTTAAATACAGGAATGAGACATCCATTCAGATATGGCGGAGCACTGAGTTTGCCTAAACTGCAGAGGGGCTGTATGACAAGATCTACTGGCTTTATGGACACATACTAAAGAGACTGAGCCAAATCACACGATATAAGTTACAGTAATGAGTCTCTAAAGCCGACTCCTGATGGAGTCTCTCATCTAAATGGGACTTGAGACACTTTCATTTACCGATATGTGTCCCTGTTGGCCCAATCACAAACCTGAGTGCACTCTGCCCCCTCCCCACATCCAGTCCACAGGGAGAGGGTGATGTAACAGCCATTAGCACCAGAAGAAGAATGTGTTATACATGTCCACAGTTTAGTAAGAAGTAACAAGTTTAGTAAGTTAAGCATACGTTTCTATTCACTGGTTTCCTCCCTCATCACTCCCAGGTGTTCTGCAACCACTCAGATCTTGCCATGATCTCAACCAGCCAATTAGGTTGTCCTAAAAGTATCCAGGTGGTTCTTGGTGACCTCCACTTTTTCCATCCATCTCCAGGCTTCATACCCAGTCAGGGCGGAGTTGTGTCTGGAGACCTGGTGGAGGAGGAGCAGGGGGGGCGTGCAATGCGTCGCCTTCTAGATCCGCCATATAGAGAGGCATGCGACTTGTGGCCTTCTAGATCCACCTCCTAGAGGCGCGTTCATTTTTAAATGTAAGCCTTATGTGTTTGTGTTTGTTTGGACTCTGTTACTGTCTTTATGAATGACAGGTATAGAGATGAGTTCTCAGATGAAGTTTTCTCACAGCAGTTTAGTAAAAAAAAAAAAAAAAATGCAATTAATATATGAAAGAAATGCTGCAATGCTTGTGCTGCCTCGGGGTGAATTGCAGTTTTTACAGAATTATCTGCTTTATAATATGAAAAATAACAGTGGGGTGCAAAGGCAGTACAAGGATGGGCAGAGTTTGGGGCAGTGAATGAAGCATTAAACTAATGTGCTGTGTGTGTGTTTCCTACATTTACTAATCACAGTAATGGTCCAATACCTCCACACTTGGCGGTCAGCTCTTTTATGGTATTAGTTTCTTTTTTCCACTCTCTGTTTATTAAGTAAGGACCACACACACATGCACACGCGCGCACACACACACAAACATTAATCTCAAAATGAGAGGAGGTGATTAATGCCAGATTTTAGCTCATTTCCATTTCGAGTCCCTGAGCAGGTACACACAGAGCAATCACCAGACACTAAGAACATTAATTTACATGCAACACCCATTACATAGTCTCTATCATACTAGCAGTCAGCAGCTATAGAGACAAATCTACAAGCACATTTATCAGCATTTACAATAATTATCAGTGCATTTATCCAGGGGAACAAGACATATAACTTACAATTCACTGGAAATTAAAATTTGAAAACTCAGAGATTAGTCCTGACACGACTGGAGGCTCCAAATCCGTGTCTGTTCAGCTCAGCTGGGAGCATATACTTTATTGTTTGATGGCCATAAATGAAAAAGCGAACGGTTTGAACCACTTTCAAATGTTGAACCACTGAGTGAAACTACTGAGCACACTGTGCTACGCTGCTTTCTGATTCAACCACAAAGCTGCTGCTGCTGCTGCTGCTGCTTAGAAGAGCACGGCTGAAAAACTGTGGCACCAAAGGAAAAGCGCTGTTTTCACGGGAAGATAACCAGCTGAAAATATTCAACGTTTAAACCGATGTGATTGTTTCAGGAGGCAAAAACGAAGAACAGAGGGCGGAAAAAAAGAACAAAATGACAACTGAAACTTTGCTACAGCAAGCTCCTGTGTTTTTAATGAGCTGTAGCTGAACACGTGTGTGTTTTTGTATCAGAGCACTGAATTTTTATTTCTTTTGTTCATTTCTTTCTTCGGCCCGAGTCGGCTGAATGAGAAAGAAAAACCTGAGGGAAAACAGAGGATCTGAATTAAACCTGTGCCAATTTACAAGGAATGAGGGAAATTGTGTTCTTTGAAAACAAGTTAAAACAATACACCACAAACAAAACAAGAAGCTACATCCATCAGCATTTGAATGGGCTTTAAAAGGCTGTAAAAGAAAAAAGCCAGACACATCCATCAGAGTGTGTGTCTGTGTGCAAATACAGTATGGTACAGTATGTTTCTGCAGTGATTTATTCAAGTCAAACTCTGTGTCCAGCTCTCTTTCCCTATAATTAATTAGTGGTCGTCTAATTACACAATCTGCACCTTGTTATCTCATGTGCATGAGTGCAACCCACAGATGGACCCACTTAATCACACACAAGACTCGCCTCCACCATGGGTTACTGCGCACACGTCTCAAGGACTGAGCTGATACAATCAGTGACCTCGAACAGTTTTGATCTGATCTGATAGATTTCTGGATCCAGAGTGGGAGAGCCAATGTTCCCCATCAGGAGCCCCCGCTCTACGAATCTCTTGTCTCTGAAATCAAGATTGGACTCTTCGTGTGTTGGGTGAGGGCAAAAGCTTGTGTGTATTCAGGCACATGTTTACACAGTGTGCTTCAGTTCTGTCTTTTTTCCATTGAATTCTTCACAGATATTCCTCTGCATGTATTTCCATACAGATTGAAAGAGATTCAGAGGTGAAGGAAAGCTCAAAGCATCTGGATGTCACAACGAGGTGGGGGAGCCAAACATGGAAAGAATTTGATTGGAGGTATTTTTTTAGTGACCTGTGTTTTTAAACACGATTTGTGTTTGTGGAACGGTCGTGTGGTCGGGGATCATACCCATGTCTTTTGGTTGGTTACACATGGCATGACATGTCAGTTTGACCCTGTGCAGCACATTTACCTCAAGTATATGTAGAATGAAGCCTAAACTCAAGGTCATTTTACTCTGTTCTCTGTATTTTATAATTGCTTGTTAACATTTGTGAATGGTGATAAGTTCTAAAAATAAAAAAAAAAACAGAAAAGGAAAAGAAAAGGTCAGAGCAGGGCAGCGGCCCCCTGCTTTCAGACAGGCCTGTGGAATCTCACCAGTACCTTTGCTGCTCTACCCTTGGCTGCAATCGGCCTCACAATTAATTTATAGCTGTAGGAGAGGCCATGGTCCTTGGCATTTAAAAGAGGAGTAATTCTTTTGGTGTTGGTGTCTGGACTGCATCCCACCTCAGGGGTGTCTGTCTGTCTGTCTGTCTGTCTCCTGGTCTGCACAGAGATTTCCTACAGCAGCATAATGAGGGGATTGTCCAAGGAAAGCCATAGCCTGTGTGTGTGTTTAGCTACAACTTAAAACTTTATCTAAGAGGAAAGTTTTACGTCTACTGTTAACCCCAAACCTTCCCAAACCCAAACTTGGAGGTGGTTCAACAGGAGAGGATTCAACACAGGAGAGATATGAGCTCTTTTCCTCAAGTCTTAAGAGACTTGCTGTGGCAGCTTGATAATGAGGAACTGCAACAACCCAGCCTGTACATTACACAAAGCATCCATTGGATTCCCTTTGACTTAAAATAGTCCTTTAGGTTTATTTAATATGGGCTTTAAACAACATATCCTGAATCAAAAAAATGCCAAACTTCCTTGTGATGGTACCAGAGGCCAGTGCAATGCCACCTAGACTAACTATATCACTAGATAATGTGAAGATGCTAATGAAATAACAATAACAGTTCATACGTTCAGAACAATGAAAGATTATAGAATATTTCCTAAAATCAGTGCCTAATGCACCACCGCCATCAGGCTTCTTCATTTTTCTGCAAATGGTTGATGAGCTGACAGACAAATGAATTTCCCTTTGGGGATCAATAAAGTAATTCGTATTCGTATTCGTATTCGTAATGAATGTATGTTGCACAAGGGGAATGAAACTGGTCCCAACACAGAACCTTGTGGAACTCCTCGTTTGCATGCATGGAGGATTTATCATCTGCAAACTGAATCAACCTGATGAACAGGACTTGTGCTGCTGCTTTAATGCTGGTTGTTACCATTAATATTTATTTGATTTTCACTTTGAATTGACAAGTGAACTGTCAGGTCTTTTCACCCTGTGGCTTCAGAGCAGATGAGTAATAAGTACAGAAATGTCAAAATGTTCTTTCGTGACCCACAGACTTGTTTCTGGTCACCCACTGAGTCAAACCTCAAAATGGAGCTAATCTGATCTGCAATTTCAATTTCCTCAGCAGTTCACAGGCAGAAACAGACAACTACAGTCTAATCCAATACATATTGATATAATCCAAAACTAATGAGCTAAATGGGTTTAGATCTGATGATAATACTAATGCTTTTCAACACCAAATTACAGCCCAAAAGTAAACAAGTCAGAGAAGCAATGTAGAGGATAACACTGCTGATTACAGTATTTCACGGGTTGTCAGAATAGTCTTACCTCACATTCACACATCGGCCAGCTCCGTCCTGCTCGCTCTCTCAAATTCATTAAGCCTGTCCTTTCTTTTCTCATCAAATCTCGAGTCATTTGCAAAATCAGATATGCCTTCTTCTTCCTTTCATATTTCCATTGTTTGATTGATTATCTGTCTCACTGTTGCGACGTGCACCCTTTGAGTTTCCAATGAGACGAGGAGCGGGTTTTCCCTTTACACTTTGGCAGCACCAATTTTCCTCTCCGATGAGATGATGTGAAAGTAATTGCACATTTTCTCCCTCGCCGTGTTTGAATGTAATGCTTGGTTGGAACAGCCAAGAGGTAGAGGGAAGGGTTGATTGCCCTCGGTCTCTTCAAACAAGCCCCTGTTATATAAAAGTTCCTCTGATCAACATTGAGAAAGTCAGTTTCTGCAGGAAAGCAAGACAGACAGACTGAAATTACAAAAAGAATAATATTAAGCATGACTGGTGGTTTGACATTTTGCAGGCCATTAATTCCAATCATGTGTACTTTTAAGTGATTGCCGACTATTTTCCAAAGCATAATGTGAAGTCTTGCCGTTTATGACACATTTGAGACGAGCAAATTGCACTCTTGTATTTTTGTTTCGTTTTATTATCTAATTTTGTGTTGAGTCTAACAATGTGTCATTATATAAATATCCTGCAAATGTAGCTTGGCTGAATATACATTACTATCTGTAATGTTGTGTAAAATTAAAGGATTATCTCAGACGACCTTGTAACGCAGTCCTGCACAGTCAGGGGACACTGAATAAATGAAAGAGGTCGAGATATCCTGACATGAATGTATGAGTCAAGCTGCCTCTCCTTTGCCATTTCTGTTTGTTTTCTTTCAACTACAGATGGATAGTTATAACCTTCATCAGCATTGTCAGACTCCGGAAAGAAAGTCAGGAAAATAGCAGCCAATGTCAGTTTGCCGTCTGTGTCCGTATTGTGTCATCAGCTTCAGTCTTAGTCACCTGGATCCAGCTCTCACACCAGTCTCTCAACTCACCTGCTTCACATCACTTAATGCAACTTTTCTTTATGCGTCAGCAGCTGCTGTAGCAACAGCAAACCTTACAAACAGCTCCTAAACATCTGGCTCTACTCAGTGCTCCACTATGTTCACCTGCTGGTCACTAACATTTAAAACCTTATGGCTCTGGGCAGGAAAGTGCACAATGGGTTTAAGGAGCTTTTTCTTGCTGCTGCTGCTGTAAACAGGTTCAATGGGAGCTGATGCTGCCACTGAAACAAAAACAATGAAGCTGCAGCCATTAAAAGTAAATAATGAGCTGAAAGTCACTAAAATGCAGAGTAGAGGTGAAGGAGCAGGTGATAAGTCTCTACGGCTTAACGACTCCTGAAAGCTCGACAACATGCTTCCTGGAGAAATCACTGCTAGTTTATATGCACACAGTAAATAACTATTATCATGCATTATCATGCGTTTATGAATTGGCATTCAGCGTGTGCACTTCAGATTAATTATTGTAATCCTCATTGTCATTGTCTTAATGTAAACACTCACCTCAGTGCTTCAGCTCCAGCCCTGTGCAGGATTAAAAAGGAGCTTTTGATCAGATTCACTGTGTGTATGTGTGTGTGGGTATCTGCGGGTTGGGTGTGATGGTAGAAGACACACACACACACACATACACACACACAAAAAAAAAAAAAAACAGGTGAAGAAAAGTTTAAAGAGACAAGGGCAGAAAAGACAGATGGGAAAGAGAGAGGGAAAGGAGAGAAGTTTTATAGTCGACTCAGTCAACCTCTCTACGAGGCTCTAAAGTGAGTCTCCTCTGACTCATAACGACTGTTGATGTCAGAGTCGATGGAAGCGAACAGAGAGACTGTCAGTGAGCAACTGGGAGAGAAGATGCTGAAAAGCTGAGGAGTTTCACGTGCAGCATTTCCCACAGGGCACGAGAGGAGGTTGATCCAGGATGAGACAGTCAAGTGGGTCTGCAGGGAGGCTGCTAGGAGAGGAAAAAGACCCCGGACCCGAGGGAGCCACACGGAGCTCAGCCGGGTTCTGACACATTCAGAATGAAATTAATTATACTCAACATCATCATACAAATGAAGGACGGGTCAGATGGGGCTCTAGGCTGAGTACATTTCAGATTCAGAGCTCCAGAGATGTGACTCAATATTCCCAGTGGGTCTGCTCTGGACGTAATTTGTTCAAGTGTATGAGGGCTGTGGAACCTGAGCTGGAGGAGGGGTGAGGAAGGAGGGATGTGGGCCTGTGAGCCCTCCAGGTGAAGCTCGTGGATGTTATGGCTGTCTGTTGCCCCTGAAACTCTGTCTTTTGGTCATGAGCACATCAACAGGGAGTCTCCGCCCACATGTTGTGAACGTATATCAACATAAATGCAGGACTCCTGTCTAGACAAAGGATATGCTACATATACCACATCTGTAGTGTTGTGAAGGAACACCTGTGCAGTACGGAGCCTGCGGACAAGCTTCCTCAGACCTTAGAAAAACTGTGCCAAAAAAAAGCCCTGAAATAAATTGGATGGACCAGCAGGAGCTCAGCAACAGTTTGGTCTTTCCCATCACTTCCCAGACGCAGCTGTGTGTGGATGGATGGCTGGAGGTAAAGGCTCAGCAGCTACTTTATTTTGCTTGGTTGACAGCTCTTGGGAAGAAGCAGATAATCGTCCTGTAACATCTCCCAGGGGTTCGTTTCCTGAACAGATTTCCCTCGGTGCGCTGGACTGACAGCAATTCTGCCACTTGTCTGCATCATGCAGCTCCATCATGGAAGCCATTTGATGGCCAATCACCCGCTCAGTGGTGCAGAGGATGTGCCGGAGTTCAGCTCTGGTCTATGAAGAAGCAACAGAAGCAGACTTTGATTGAAGACATTGACAGGAGCTGAGACTCTTATAGGATTTTCTGTTTATGATCAATGATGCAAGTGCAGTGCTGGGTTTCCACAACATCACAGATTATGTATGGACATGCTTACTATTTCAAAATAAGAGCATTTCCTCTCTCTACGAGATTACTGTGTAAATATTAAATGGTGTCCTTAAATCACATATTTCTTATTTCCAACCACATGCCACCTCTTCATTAATGACATTGGCAACTGTGAGAAATAGCAAATGTATGTGCACACACACACACACACACACACACACACACACATAGTGTCAGCTCCACAGGTGGCAGGAAATGACCCATGTTGAAAAATATCACCTGACAGCATGGGTTAAACTTCAAAGCAACAGAAACTCGCTCACATAATTAACATCGTTAGCATTAAAAAATAATGTCATGTTCCTCGTTGCTGCAGAACTCAGGGGCAAAGTCACGCCTGCTCTTTTTTTTCACATTCTCCACATTAACATGTTGACGATTAATGCAAAAAGTCAAATTCACAGCTGCCTGCAGTGTAAACAGGCAGAGTTTCACTCCTGACAAACTATATCAATACTGTATTTAATCAAATCATTGATTGGCTGCAAAGGATTCAGAGTTCATTTTCTCAGGAAAATTATTTTAAAGAAAACATCATTGATGTGACACGTCTTCCAGCCGCAGCCATCAGTCTTCTCCTCGGAGCAGAGCTCAGTAAACAGCAGCAGCGTGAGCTCTCTGACCTTCAGGTTCACAGTCTCATTCTTGAAGTTTATTACACCGCCACAGCTAATCCTGCTCTCTGAGCGAACAGGCGCCTTTCACTCTGGAGATAAATCAACACTTTTCTACTCATTACTTTTGTGATTTGTTGGTGCAAACATAACTTTTTCCTGTGGATCTCATCTCAAGCTCTCTCTCATTTTCTACCTTATTTCCGTGCTTGCTAACGATGATGATGAGGGAAGGTACTTCGATGTTCTCTGTCCATTTAATGGCATTGAGGTCCTCCTGCTGGTTCCAGGTGGTCCTTGATTGATCTATTGATTGATCTGATGCCTGTTCGAGTGTATGTGAGTGTATGTATGGGATGTGGCTTGTAGCATGATATAAGTGCTGTTTATTTTAAAAACACATCCTCTAAAATGAAAACGCAGTTGAATCAGGACCTTTTTCTAAACTTCATGAAGTGTTGACTTTATTGCACGTGTACCTAATAAACTGGCAGCCTACTTTGGCCTTTGCTTGACAGAGGTCAGCAGCAATTCACACAGTGCCAAGAGGAGTTTTTCTTTTTTCTTTTCCGTCTTGTTCTTCATTTCTTTTTGTTAACAGCTCCTGAACAAATGACTGATGTGATTTTCCTGGTGAGGACAGTTGTTGGTAATAACCATAAAGAACTGAGTGCTCGGCTGCTGAGTTCATCTTGAAGGGGAAAATGGTGCACCCAGGAGAGCGCTACTGTCTGCAAGCAATTTTACAGATGGATAATGAGGGAGGACAGGAACAGAGTATTGAAATATATTCAGTGCACTGGAAGGTCACACAATGTGAGCACAGACATGTTTAGGCCACAATTACCTGGTAGATAATCAGACAGAGTTCATGACTTGTGACCGAGGTCGTCTTTAATCTATTTATTATCTAATTATCTATTCCTGTTTGGACCGGCTCACACCAGACTGCATTTCCGTCTCATTTGAGATTATGAGTATTGGTCAGGTGAAGGTGTGTTCACCCCTGACTTCAACACACACTACTAACAGACATAGACCAAAGTGGCTCCGTACACAGCTGGATAGACCTCAAACCACCCAAGCAACGACTCAGATGACGTTTGCAGAGCAACAGAAAACATGTCAATAAATGTGGTTGTTGTAGTTTTGCAGGAGTGATGGCGTCTAAGGACTTCTGCCGGTTTTGCAAAGAAAACCTTAGACTGTCTGGTGTCTATTCATTATTTATTTGGCTGTGTGTGTGAACTGGTTAGAACAATGACAATAAAGCGTCTATTCTTTTCTATTCTATTATACAACCGCTCGTCCAACGTTACGATAGCCGCTTCTGTTGGCCGCCATGTTGCATGTTGCATCGCTTCTCTGTCATCATCATGTTAAGATCACCTGTCAAAAAGAACAGTTTGTGATTGGTTCTCCAGTTGTTGGGGATCTGCAAAGTGAAATGAAATTGATGAGAAGTGTCAGTCTTAGTTTTGTAAACTGGGGGCGCACACCTTGTGCAACTTGGTCAGGATGGGCAATGACTACTGCTCTCCCCACTTTTTACATGATCAGTTATTTGACAGTGGCAGGTTTGTGATTGATCAACTTCGTTTTTTTTTTCTATATTTTGGGATCAAATGGTCAGTTGGGGCAGTCGGAGCAGAAGTTGTGCCCGTGCTAACATCAGGGCCTGATGGTTCAGCTCAGGCAGGAAGTTACATGTAATGAGTTATGAGCTGAAAGATGGTGAAGTGTGGGGAGTAGAAGCTGGAGGAGAAGTCCCTGTGGTGCTCTGTCCCGAAGCATCTCATTTCAAAACCTGTACATTTGCTCTCAGTTCTCCAATGGCTGCTGACGGGTGATCCGGCACCCAGTTAACGCAGAGCTATGAGACTTGTCTTACAGTCTGTCTGTCTGCCCGTGTGACGTTTACTGTACAATATTAGTGGAAAAAACGGTGAAGGGCTGTGACGGCCACCACTGTGCCACCAGTCACATTACATCCTCTGCAGCCGGCACATCAGAGCAGATTTAGAGCTGAGGATGAATGAGCAGAGAGGATGTAAGTCACACACTGAAGTGGTGACACAGCCATACTAATGCATATTCATAAAGCTGCCTCCAACACGCCATCACCGCACACACACACACATATATGCAGATATATGTATAGACATACATGTTGGGACAGGTGTGAAAGTCAGCTGTCTGCCTTTAATGGGCTCTGGTGGAATAAACCTTTCTTCTGCTTTAGCGCCAGAGGGGGGAAAGCGAAAGGGAATGAAAGGAAGAGCATGAGGAATATAGCAACAGACGTTAAAAGCCGGGGCTGAATCATGGGAATTGACATCCTGGTATTTACAGAATTCACTCGTATTATAAAGTAGAAGAAGACGCCGACAGCGCTGCGTTTGTAGCCGAGCCAGTGGTGGGAGTCTATGGATGGTAATGTTCATCAGTCAGAGAGGACAGAGAAAGGAAGGGACCCATCTCCACAGCATGTCTGTATGAGTTTGGACTTTTCTCTTGCCCCCTTTTTTTTGGGCCTTCTGGGATCTTGGACCCATCTTGGACACCTTGTTGAGTTTTTGAATATATTACTCTGTACTCGCTCTACTGTGTTTTGGGTCCTGTATTTCTCTTACAAATGTGACAATGTGTTTTTGTGTGTGTGTGTGCGTGTGAGAGAGACTTACCACCCCTCCTACCCTGGAGCAAGACACCCAGACTGCAGCCGTGTCAGTTGTAGTTGTTTTTACAGACCAAACAGCCCCCTCCATGTTTCACTGCTGATCTATGTCTGTCTATGCCAGGAAGTCAAATATAGTTGCACAGCAATGTCATTCAGTTCCAATCCAAACCAAGAGCTTTCCATTTCATTAGCCCCCCACCCCCCTCCCAACTGATGGTTGAAGTCTCAGCTCCACAAATTACTCCACAGTATCTGGCAGCGACTCAGCACTTATAAAACAAAGTTCCCTGTAATTCCCAAGGGTCTAATTTTAGAAAAGTACGGCTGTCATCACTTTTGATAAAAGCGTGGCGGCAAATCTCTTCGATTTATTGAACGATATTCAATTTAAAGTCCAAATTGTAAAAAAAAAAAAAAAAAAAAAAAAAACTCAGATTATTTCAGAGCTAAATTTAATTTCAGAGTAGTTAATCACTCAAACGGGAGTTAGGATGTTTGGTTTGATAGATTTAACATCAAGCAGGAACCATTTAGGAGATTAATGGGAAAACTGGGCTGTATCTCTCAGTGGGTGGAGACGAAGACGTACTGAGAAGAGACTGATTAATTATTAACCATAAACTGAGCCACTCGTGCTCATGGTGTCTTTACCAACTGTGCTCGGGATCTGAATGACACTCATTAGTGCAGGTCAACATGTCTACTGATGTTAAACAGGTTTAAAAGGCTTGTTCAGCGAATTCACTGAAGCTACAGACAGACGGCCCCCCGGGTTAAAGATGGACGTCACAACAAGCCCCACATAGACTGAAGTCCTGGGTCCGTACTCACAAAGATCCTTAAGCTGTGTACACACCAAAAGCGTCCGCAACTTGGAGAGTTTCACCGCCTTCTCCAGGGACTGCTCCTGGATGATGGCCTCGTTTGCAGCTCTACCTGAGGCCAACCACAGTCCTGTGTGACAAGTAAAAGTAGCTCTTGACTCTTTGTGAACACGGGCCCTGGTTTTCAGTATTCACTACAACACTGTTTCACATTTTCACCGTTGACACTGTTGTTGACACAAGTAGGGGTTTTAATGTTGGATGGTTGGTTTGTCCACCACGTCAGTCCAGACTTAAATATCTTATTGCTTCATAGTTTGTGTGTGTGTGTGTGTGTATGAGGATGAAGCCCGATCGGACTTGACTGATCCCCTGACCTTCCCTGTATGTCTGCTGTTCGGTGCAGACTCACATTGTGGCTCTTTGTTTGTTAAAGTTACTGTTATTTCTTGTCATATGACCTGAGGCTTCAGATTGACTGAGGAAAATAAACTTTAATTAATCACATAATTAAGAAGTAGCAGCTCATCCCCTCCCCGTCTTTGTCTTTTGTTCCTTTTATCAGGCTGTTATGGATTAAAGATTAACAAACCTTTCATTTTTAATCCTTCATGTGCTGTATTTACACAGTGTTTTTTTGGGGGGGCTCATGCCTTCACTGTTTAACTTGTTGTGTTTCTGCGGTTCAAACCGGAGGCACAAACCACCAGGAAACAACGGCTGCAAACAACTGTCTGGTTTATTTATCCGGAGAGAAGAATGTGAGTGCTGATTGCCATGGGTCTGAACAAGGAAACAAACAGATTATGATATCCTGCCCAAACAAACCCTGAATCCATGCAGCCCTTAAATCATGATAAATATTTGCACAGTTTAGTATCATAAATATTTCAAATGCAAACCAGTCAGTCAGTAGGAAGAGACTGGTTCTTACCTTGAAGGTTACTGGTGACGGTGCTTTTGAACGAGTGCACACCTCACACAGGTCAGTCATTGCTGTTACGATTCAGTAAGAACTGGACACAAACACAGACAACCAGTTTGAGCTTTATTGAAGCACAGCGGGGTTTTAAATGGCAGGCGAGCAGGCCGAGGGGCCGACAAACCTAAAGGGAGCAGGCAGACAGACGATCGTGGACAGACGAGGAATCGTAATAATCAGTAGGTGAGGTCAGACCAGTCACGAAGTTGAAGGTGTTTCCTGAGGAAAGGTGGTGGTCAGTGTCAGATATGCTTTACGGCAGGTGCTACGACAGTTGGCAGCAACGACAGCAACGGCTCTCATCATTATTAGAATAAACAGACAAGTTTATTACATGGTCGGCTTCTTTTATCAGAGCTTCAAAGCTTCGACTCTTCTCCCGACACAACCAGGAAGAAGCTACAGAAGCTTCATCTGACCACCAGTAAAGGTCACGGAAGAGACACACAAAGGAGTGTGGAGGGAGCGAGGAGGAAGTGTCATGTCCTCCATGTGTTCTCCTGCTTAGTTTGAGTTGTTCCTGCTTTATTTTGAAAATCTCTTGCTTCCTCCGTGTTTCCCTCCTTTAATCAGCACGTGCCCCGTCCTTGTGTGTCGCACCTGTGTCTCATTGTCTTCCCTTTTCCTGGTTCCTGTGAGTTCTTGTGTTTGTGTGTGTGTGTGTCTTTTGTGTTTCCTGGTTTTGGTTTTGGGAGTCCTTCTGATTTGTGTTTGCATTTTTTGGTTGGAGACCCTTTCTGTGACCTTTTGCCCAGTTACTGTATCTGTTCCCTGTTTCCTCATCTGCAGTTGGTTCCAGTTTCTCCTGAACTGTGACAGGAGGTCTCCACCCAGGCATCTGTTTATATCTACAGTAAGACATACCTGCACCTCCACCACCACCTCCACCACCTCTCCACATCTGAGAAATAAACTTTTTTGGAAACTTTTAGGTTTGACAAATCCTTCTACTCTCCACCACACAGGTTTCCCTGATGCGTTGTCCATGATGACCTTTTTCACCTGGATGTGCAGAGAAACGATTGCAGGACTTTGCTGCTACAAACTGTGAAGTCTTTTTCTGAAAGTATGAAGATCACCTCCTCATTTCACCTTTACTTTTCACAGACAACGTTGTGAGAAACTTACTCAAGAAACGCATGTTCCAACCAAATATTACTTGACATCTGGTGTTTTCCTGAAGCCTTTGACTAGTGCTGTAGTACCAGGAGAACTCCACTTTCATTGCACCATCTGAGTAAAAAACCCTGTTCACCTCTTCAGGTAGCAGCACCGCCATTTAGAGGGAAAGACTTTTTTTTTTTAACTTCCCTAAATGTGAAGTGCAGAAGGTTATAAAGAAAAACATCTTCTGAGTGCACAAGTGCTGCAGGTTAGATCGAGAGATCTTTTCTAAAAATGCTTCGCTGAGGTAAAAAAAAAAAAAAACAGCAGCTTCACTGAACTCTCAAAGACTTATTGTAGAGTGGTTTTAAAGCTTTGCTGCTTTTATTTTGAAATAACCTTGAGTCTGTTTTGCACAACAAGCCCTAAAAAGACGAGTCAAAAAAAAAAAAACAAAGTGAGAGGTTGGTGTTTAAAGGAAGTATTGACCTTTCAGATTGAGGTCCAGCACATGCTGCCCAGTTCTCGTTGGCCATTCATCTGAGCAGACTGTAGTTTGAGTCTGCAGCGCAGGGGGCCGTGGCTCTCATCCTTTCTGTCTGAGAAACACTTGTCAACACAGGCGGCTTTTCAATTGATCCACTCACAAACTGATTTAATTAAGCCCTCGTTGCAGCCGAGCATGGCCCCACATAATCAGCTCGATATTGTCTGAGCAGCTCAGAGACGGTGCCGGCCGATATCAAGCCGAGATGTTTCGGGGATATGTTTTGGCAGAGCTCCCCTGGCAGGCGCCTCTCCCACATGTCACCAGAGAACCGGACGTATGGAGCACTCAGCATGAGCTTTCATAATGTTTTAAGGCTTCGCTCCATCCTCCATAGACCGCAGTGTTACAATACAGTGTTATTAGACTGGAGTCCATATTAAACACATTCAGGTGGGAGGTTCTGCGTGATTCTTTTCTCAACAAGCTGAAATCTGAAATCTGGGAACTGATGCTAAAGTAGCTGCATAATGAACCAACAGTGTTTCAAGGGGCAGTGACCTTCATGTTCTCACACGTAAACACAAATGCCCCTTTTCCTCTACACAGTTACTGATCTACTCGCCTCGACTCGGTTTAGGTCCTTTTCCATTACAGCTGAGAACTTCACAGGACCTCCTCAACGTGGGCGGGGTCGTCATAGCACGGCTGCTACAGCCGCATCGCCTTGCTCTCTTTTCTTGAGCCTCTAGTCAGCTCCAAACACACTCCTCTGCACCTCATGCTCCAGCTATAAATATCCAACCAACAAGTGAGGTGAACTTTGTCCCGTTGCTTGTAATGATCCTGGTTCACTTGAATATTACCTGATGACGAGCCAAGAGGGAAAATGCTGCAAGTTTACAAACTCATTGATTGAATCAGAGCAGAGCAAACTTTAGACGTGGAAACGCTCTCCGTCTCCTCAGCATGTTCTTGGTCTGGCCTGAGGTCTCCTGCCAGTCAGATTTGTCCAGTGAATCTCCAGTGTATTTGCTCAGGAACCATCCTAATCAGATGTTTTAACCACCCAGAGGGAGCCTTCCTCAGAGGGAGCTCTCCTCTGATGTCTGAACTCCTGACCTCGATCCATGAGGCTGAGCTCAGAGACCTTGGGGAGGAGACTCGTCTTTTCGGCTGCTCTTGAATTCGGGATCTCGTTCCTCCTCAGGAAAAGACAGCTTCTTCTTCTTCTTCCAATCGGCAACATCTGTATGACTACTGATGTTGCACCAGTCCACTTGTTGATCTCATCATGCCCTCATTTTATCGGAAGATACTTAAACTCCCTCACAGGTGACATTTCCCTAAACCATTCTCACTCACAGACAGGACACCATCCATTATGGAAAGACTTTGCAAAGGTTTTCTTATCTGTTCAATGTGCTTCACAATAGAAAAGCCTCATTTATCAATTTGCACATGCATTCGTGCACTTTTCTTTCTTTTTCCTCGTGCATATGGTGCTTTTCTGCCATTAACACACACACACTCACACACCTATGATAACTAGGAGGACTGAGCAAACTGGGAATGAGGAAGCCAGGAGTTGAATCCATGAGCACTTGATTGTCCAGTTAGTGGAGAAACCTGCGAATGGGATTGACAGAGATAAGAGTAAGTTAAGAATAAGTTATAAGATCAACATATTGAATTATTTTTGTGCTTTAAACCGAACAAAGTCACAAAGGTGTTTGATAACAGTCTCTTACCAACGGTTAACAATGATCAGCAGCTGGTGGCAACAATGGACCAAGAAATGTCACAGTGTCATAGTTTCACAGTGAGAGAGTGAGGCCCACAGGCTGGATTTGACCTCTGACCTCTGAGATATACGCTTTAACAGGTGAATTTATATTCAAATGCAAATTCAAATCAATATCAATGATATATAGAGTACAGTCTGTGTAGGTGAGAAACTGTTCATTCAACTTGTTTACATGAAAACCCACACAGTGCACCTTTACTGTTAAACATGGCTGTGATCTTCAGGCCCTCAGAGAGCATGCCTCCATCTGTGTGAACAGACTGTCACACTGGATTCAACATGATATAACTGAGGCCCTGAAATCTGTCTGCCGTGTGATTGCCTTGAAACAGCTCGTCAGGTTCACTTCGACAACTGTGTGCATGTGTTCAACGACAACAACGATCAATCAAGACACTTATAGCAGGTTTTAAAATAAAGCGTCCCTCCATGCCGCCCAAATATCAATGGGGCTCCTTTTTTTTTGGCCAAAATGAGGAAGTAGAGAGATGAAAGTGAAGCAGACAGACTGACAGATGGACAGACAGTCAGTCAGACAAGATTGAAAGCAGCATAGAGCAGAGAGCCTTAATATTTCAGATCTTATGCATTATTTATAGGCTGGGCGAGTCGGCGGAATATGCCAGAGTGCTCTTGGGTGAATGGAGAGTTTTCGATTCAGCGCCACGTGCGTGTCTCCGTGCATGTGTGTGTGTGTGCATGTGTGTGTGATTGGCGAAGTAGTGGATGAAAGACAAAGATGAAAGCGGCAGCCTAGAGGCTCTAACTGCAAGATCCATCTGTTGATGGTGTGAAGCACTGAAGTTACTTTAGCTCTCAGGTAGGCAGGCTTGGTGGCCGGCAATCAGAGGTGTGTGTGTGTGTGTGTGTGTGTGTGTGTGTGTGTGTGTAAGTGACTGTGTGTTTTCCTAAAAATCAACAAGGCGGGGAAGTGATGTAGATGAGAGGTTTTTGGACAAAACCACCTGCCATGAAGACCCACCTCTTATTGTCTGTACAACACACACACACACACACACACGAGTACACACAATTTGGGACTGTAGAGAAACAATCAGATTAAAAAGACGGCAAAAGCCACACACACACACACACTTCCCTCATCAGTCCAACAGTGTCGTGTGGAGCAAAACAGAGAAATTAGATGAAACCAGCAAAACAAACAAAAAAACTCAGCTGATTAAATGTGTTTGTGGCCTGGTATAAATGAATATATCAATACTGATGAATATTGGATCTTGACACTGTTGACGCTGACATCATCTTGTCGTCAGGACTTGTTCTGAAGAGCAGAGGAGGAGCTGCTCAGGAGTTGGAGGAGGAGGAAGGAGGAGGTTTCCTGGGTTCATCAGAGGTCATTGAGTACAGGTACCTGAGCTTCACCGACCTGCAACCTGTGAGTCTGTTTGTTTTTTCCTTACAGTGAAAACACAATGTCTTTGTCTCAGTTCAGGAATGTTTAGCAATTACATAACATTTTTCATGTCTGCATCAGTGTAGACACAGACATCTGTGGAAGGTGTCGGTCTTATGTAACACTGCTGATGAAAATCAAAATGACAACAACAGGTCTTTTCCATTTTTTTCTGGAAGACAAAAAGAAAAAAGGCAAGTTGCCAAATCTCTACATCAGCGGTTCCCTGTGTGTGTGTGTGTGTGTGTGGGCTGGTGGAGGTTTTGCATGTGGGCGGGTGAATCATTTGCAAAACAGAGCGATTTCACTGAATAAAATCAAATACATGGACATACCAGGATGTTCTGTAGGAGTGACGCACACACAAACACATTCAGTGTGTTCCTGACCTTTGACCTGAAGATATTTGCGCCTGAGATGTTGTGTTTAAGTTACTTTAGAAGATGTATTTCATCATAACTCCTGATGATCTCCACTATTTCCTCAGTGTGAATTACAGATCACCACCATGGCTTAGATCCACCACGGCAATATTTCATAATTGGATGAGATTACCCAGAAGCCACCACACCACCATTAAATCTGCAGCATTAAGGCTTATGGACTATATTAACTGCTATGAAGTTATGGTGAACATAAAATGGTGTCCTGTGTACTGAGCGTCATGTGCAATAAAGGTTGGTGATTACGTTTTTTTTTTCCTCCAGCCAACATAACAGCAGTGTAATTTGTCTACAGTCCCTTATGGTGCCATAACCTACATCTGTTGTATGCACACACACTTGCGCACACACACACACACATGCAGACATAGTATCCTCGCTCTGCTAAATGCACCTGTTTCATTTTCATCAAGCCCATCAATGCACTTTAGCTTCCTTGCACGGCCCCTGCTCCCCTCCCACCCTCCTACCCTCCACCGGGTCCTCCAGCTGTGAGGGGGGCCGGCAGAGGCAGCGCAGCAGACCCCGCCTCCCTCCCTGCTATTGGGCCGTATGAGGACTACGGGCTGGCGGGAGGAGGAAGAGGTGGAGGTGGTGGTGGTGGTGGTAGTGGGTAGGGGAGAGGGGGGCAGTGTGCGCTGATTGTGACAGCTTTGCAGCGGCTGAGCGCAGCTTGACTCGCCGGCTGCTCAGCGGGGACTCAGTGTTACACTGTCAGAAATACCCTGATCCCGGCACGGTGAAGCGGCGTGAAAGCCTCCCGGGGGAGGGATACAGCGATGCCTCAGCCGGGACTCCCACTCCTCAGCACCGCATCGCTGTAGCCACGTCCTGGGCACATTTCTCCAGAAGTGAGTCCGCGCTCCTCAACCCACCTGCCTGCGCGCGCGCCGGGAACTATCCTATAGCAGCCCATGGAGGGATGTCGTGATGCTGTGCACAAGGAGAACTAAAACTTTGGTGTCGACATGCGTGATCCTGAGCGGCATGACCAACATCGTGTGCCTCCTGTACGTCGGCTGGATCACCAACTATGTGGCCAACGGAGGTCCCAAAGTTGCGGAGAGCAGCAGCGGCGGCGTTGGCGGCGGCGGAGGCGGCGGTGGTGGCGTTGGCGGCGGCGGTGGTGCAGCAGCAGCAGCAGGCGGTGAGGCGGAGAGAAAGTTGGAGGAGGACAGCAAGGGGGAAACACTGAGGATTATCGAGCGGCTGGACCGACTGGAGAGCGTGGTCAACGAGCACATCAAAGGTAAGAACAGCGTGTGGTGTTGGTCTGTGCTCACCTGAGAGAGCCACGACCCGATCCCCAGCCTGGAGTCCGATCATCAGACTGAAGGAGAAGAGTGATCTGTAAATGCAGACTCCTCAGAGCTGCCTCACTTTAGCTCCGTGTAGGGACACTGTGTAAGTCTGTCTAAACTGAAGTCCATTGATCAGTTAGTCTAATCACAAAGGTTTGATTATTGATTTGTGTGACTTGTGTGTAGGTTGCACACTAGACCGTGGTTTACAGACTCTTTATGAGTTTATGCAAATATGCTAACAGCCTTCAAGTGACGACAGAGAAACTTTCCTGCAACAGTTTGCTGTTTATATTCAGTTTCCTACAAGAGGAGACGAAGGAAAAAGGGAACTTTTCCTCCAGGGACCGCCTCTCATTTTACACCTGCAGGTGCTGGGTAGTATGTGTGAAAAGTTTTACAAAGCTCCTTGTGGTTCTTCCATTGAGCTGCTGTGTGTGTGAAATCTGGTGGATTGTGGGTAATTCACTGCGTCCGTCTCGACCGGAAAAAAAAGTGTGTGTAGCTCACTGCTCATCTCTGCAGGAGGTTGACATGGCCTGAGGCTGCATTAGCTGCTTCTTGTAGTGCAACACATATAGCTTCCAGCAGTCAAGTTGCATTGTGGGCAATGTAGGCGCTGTCAGATTACAACAAGAGAGGACAGTGTTGTTGGGATGTTTGATTTGTTTGAAGTTGTTAAAACACTCTTTAGGAAATGACTTCAGTCATTAATTGATCAGCGGTTGCAGCCTGATGAAATGGATCAATCGCCATCATGAGTGTGTGAGAAGGTCACACTGTTGTGTAGTTTTATGGACTGTGATCCTTTGTTCATCACAATGTTCAGTTAAGACTTGGGCGGCGTCCAAAGTGAACACAGCGTCAAGTCCGTTGACAGTTGCGTGTCCTATTTTAATGCACTATTTGTATTTGCATCATTGTCCCATTTCTAGACCCCCCCCCACACACACACACACACTTACGCACTTACGCACTCCCCCTCGGCCATCTCTTAAAGTCCAACCTAAATTCAGAATCAGATTAGGTCGTTTGTCTTAACGATGCTATTCAGGTCAGAGCAGGACAAACTTTTATTTTTTTATTTCAGTCAGACTGTGGCGTTACATCTTCCTCCAAGTTTCACTAGTGTCGGTGTGTTTACTGTCAGTGGGAGAGAACAGTTTTGTTCATTGATAAAAACATTTCAGTGACACACACACACACAGGAGTAATGCTACTCCGCCTGGATCCTCCAAGTTTTAATTATCCTCCTCCGAGCTGAACGTCTAGTGAGTCAACACGTTGAAAAGTGGGACAAACTCCTTCCTTTATCCTCGGCGAAATGGGACAGTACATGATACACTAAGCGAACGTAGGATTTAGGGAGGAATGTGCAGCTACTGAGATGATTAACGGCCGAGTAGCTATATACTCTTCAGCGAGAGCTTTTCCCATAATGCTGCACACTGTAGTGGTAGTGGTAGTGGTAGTGGTGTAGGAGACGACGGCAGAGAAGATGTACAGTATCTTCACATCTCTGAGAAAAAAGACTGTTGATCCAGGATTAATTTTCATTTTCAAATAAGCTTGTCGAGAGGAGACTGCTAATCAGAGCTGCCAAATTAATGCTGATGATCACATTTACAGCTCGGGGAGTCCCCCCCCCCCCTCTCTCTCTCTCTGTGATCAGATTTGCACCAACAAACCTGCATCAGTTTGTGTTTTCAGTGTCCAAACACTGTTAAAATACAAACTGTATCTAATTCCACTTCAGACGGATCCTGACTAACAAGGTGCTGGACAGGAATCAACAAGCAACAGCTTTTTTGAAATGAATGCAGATGAATGGACTTTGCAGTCAGTAACATGGCTGTGAGTGAGTTTATTATTTTTTGCCTTATTAATCCTCTCGTCCTAATTAATTTAAATTTCTGTATGTGCACAGGGAAGATAATCAGATGAAGCTTTTACTAATGCCACCGCAGGTGAAGGTTTGATCCCACAGGCACAACAGTTAATTACTTTTCAAACACTTCCTCTGTAGCTGTTGTTGTTGTTGTTGTATTAGCGAGTCAGGTAACGAGGAGGAGGTGAAAATCGATCGATCTCATATAAATCCACATGTGAAAACCAAACCATCTGTCAGGTCAGAGTGTCGGCTTACAACAGGGGGCACTGTTTCCAAACTGGATGTCAGGATTGTCAGGTGGCGTCGTCCCAGTGATTCAGCATCAGTTTTTTTGATGAAGTGGGAGAAGATGAGATGAGCAGAGAGGATCATTGATCAGGTTCATTGATAAATAATGAGACTTCAATAGAAGAAGTAAGATGTAAAGTTCTCCACACACCTGTATGTATGTATGTATGTCTGTGCACTGTAGAGCCTCATAGCTGCAGCTGCTGTCAGTCAGAGAGATGTTGGTATGATACACAGCACACTCATCATTAACATGGAGACTGGCAGACTGATGGTGAGCTGAACTGTTGAGACGTGCAAGCTCAATCTGCATCGGCTCTGAGGTTACAGCGGGTGAGTAAATTTAGCCTCCGGAGCGCTTGGCACACTCCTCTCCTGCACTCCACTTGGTCCTCGGAGCCGGTGCCATATTACATTATCAGCCAGGGGCTGATGTGTTTATGTGTTTTACGCTTTGTCACTGATACAAAAAGATCAGGCTGCAGAGTAGAAATGCAGGTTTGGGGATAATTCACTGCTAAGGAGGGAGTGGAGAAAATATAAACTGTGTGTGGGTAAAAAAAAAAAAAAGTGAGAGTACCTTCACTGACATTGAAGTGGAGGCTGAATCAGAGTGTTTGTAATGTTTGAATGAGTTTCTATGAGAATAGAAATATAGTCAGAAGAACTAAATGTTCCCCTGAAGATAAGGGTGTTTGTCGATTTGGGGCTGTGTGAGCTGATGAAGGTAACACACGTGATCACTGTAGTGTCTTTGTTTATGACACGCGCTGCAACTTCTCAGGTCAGTGAAGTATGTCTCATCTTAAACTTTCCGTCAATCACGTATCTTGAGCGTCTTTTTTTAGCATCGTCCAGCCAGCTAGCTCCCGTTGGCTACAAGGTTGTATACTTTCACAAAGCTGCAAGAAACCTCTCGAGTGTAACTGTGAACCGATGAGCCGCTGTCGCCAGGAGACGATCAGTCTCACAGATTTCCATGGAGCCCGCTCACTCTCCATATTTACACCGTGTTTGTTTATTTGCACCAGTAGTTATAGCAGGTTGACTCAGGCTTGCTGATTATAATACCACTGTGATTAAACCGACCCTCTCCGTCGCCTCCAAAACACCTGTTCCTGTGTGAAAGACTTTCACGAAGATAGGAAAGTGTCAGTCAGGCGAGTCCTGCTGAGAAAGATATCCTGAGGTACCGAGGTAAGAGAGAAGAGACTCCTCATCCTTCAAGCCTTTTCTCTCGTAAAAAGTAAAACATGAAATACTTCAGCAGAATTTCACATGTGCTCACAGACTCCTGTCAGACTCCTGGAAACAGCCACGAGTGTCAGTTCCTATCTTTCACGCTGTCTTTTTTGAGATCGTGTGTTGTCTGTGGTGACACTGGTGTTCGCCCTGTTTCTGCAGCGATGACACTTTACAACGCCAAAGACAAACTGCAGCAGGTTAAACTTGTGCTGCAAACAACTTTTAAAACTTTGAAGCTAAAGGCGTTTTCACACCGAACCAAGGTTTGTTCCAGTTGGCTCTGGTTTCACTCTGCATTAATGCGAGCACACCAAAGAACATGTTATGACATATTGATGTCCTGTTTCGCGTTACCTACTTATGCTGTGTCTCCCTACACTTGACATTGATTGGTTTGTAAATAGGCCTGCGTATGGTGTGGTCGCGTCACCAAAGCTCTCCTCAAATGAACTAGTTAGCAAAGTAGCGACCTAGGCAACAATAATCACACTGTTATGGCTTTGCCACCAGCAGCATCGATGCCATGCATGCCCATTATTTGAGCCTTGGATTTGGATGAACGTCCTCATCATGCGGAGGCTTTATTGTTGCTGGTAGGAAAGGAGCAGACGACTGCGAGCTGCACTGTGAGCCTTGGCTTTCGTCAGGAGAGACCACTGATATGTAGCATGTGTAGGTTAACCACCGCAACTTCCTGTTAAAGCTATGAAAGTCTGGACCACCGCTTTTGAGCTGGACCACATTTCAGGTTTTTGGTCTGGGGAACTTTCACACAGTCTGTAAATGTAGATTTAGAGCGGATCAAACAGAAAAGTCTGAAATTCTGGACCAAACGAGGTAGATGTGGCCCCGCCCACCATCACCACCGTGAGTATCAAGGTTTGAAATTGTCAACAAAGTCAAACCCCTCTGAACTCACTCATTTTTTAAAGATAATTCCTTTAATAGTGTCTTATAATTAGATTGTTGGGTATTACTGCTGTTAGCTCGTCGGCTGATTATGGCAGCGGTGGCTGAGCTTGTTGAAAGAGGCTGACAACGTGTGTCATCAGGGGAAACATCATAAAACACAAACTGAGTTTTATTCTAATTCCTATCTTAAAATAAAAAATCCTGCTCATTCAAATCAAAAATTAATGGATAATGTTTTAATTACATTTATTCATATGATTCTAAATTTCCTGATGTCTTTCTCTTTTATTCACTGACTCTGAGCTCTCGGCCTCCACATGGAGCTGCTTCGCAGTAATGAGTAGTCCTGACCGTGATGACTCAGGTGGCCCCTGCGGCTGGTGCCATGTTACATCGCTGGCCTCACTGAGGCAGAGGCTCGGTCAGTGGGGGGTTTGGGGGGTTGGGGGGGGGGGGGTGAGGATTCAGGTCATGAAACAGTGCATGTTTTAACACATTTGTTTACAGCCGTTCATTACTGCACTGCAAGGCTGCTCAGATGAGAAACACACACGATTCAGAGCAGGGAAATGATCATTTCAGAGACACAATAGCGATGATTCTTGCCCACAGTTCTTGCTTCCTGTTGGTCTCTTGCATCTTCGGTGGTTTAGATCTGTCTCTTCACATGTGATGTTGTGTTTTGATCCGTGTTCTGCATTGTTTGTTTCTATCCTGCCAAGACCAAGTCTTATTTTTAGTAGTCTCTTTATGAGTCAATGCAAGTTGATCCTTGTTGACAGTGTGCTGAAGAGGGGGGAGTGTGGACTTGTAAAACTGTGTGTGTGTGTGTGTGTGTCTGCGTGTGTGCGTCACAGTGTAGGTTGCGTGTTGGGTGTGTCATCAAAGATGCATGACAGTGGTGTGAGATCTGATGTGGAAGTCCTAGCCTGCCTATGGAGCCTGTGCAGCGTTGCATGACGAATGCCGTCACTGCAAACTTCCTGACATCAGGCTGCAGAGACACCACAACACACACACAGGTGCACAGGGACGTTAGTGCAGGGAAATCAATCCCTTCTTTTTTCTTTTTTTTTTTGGCTCTGTGCTCTGGAGCATCCCTGCTAGTCGCCCTCTCAGATGCCCGAGTACAAAATAATGCAATTTTGGAGGAAGAACACAGGAAGACTGAAGCACTGATGTAGGTGGACAGTCAAAACTGCTGGATCATCGCCAGCGCTGAAGGACTTGACATCAAATCAAGAACGACTTCTGTTCTTTTGAATGTTCAACACCTCCCCTGCACTTACGTGCATCTGCCTCCTCACACCTCTCACATTCATTGGGGAAAAAAACAGGAAGTTGTGATAATTTAGTGACAAATCCACACTTCTTTATTCTTGTTTTCGTCTGTCAGGTTGGCGGAGGTGTGACGCTCGCCAGTCCTGAAAGTGTCACTTTCTTCAGATTAAAAACATGATGGCTTTATTGCACCTTCTCTCATATTGCTGCGATCCGTGGTCGGCATAGCTCACAGATTTATTAAAGGATGTTTCAGGGGACTTCACACCCATCACTGGATGCAGGAGATCTCCAAGGCAGAATTCAGAACAACCCTTCCTCCCCTGCCCAGAACCGCCGCCGCCGATGTCGTTTTATTGCACAAAAAATATAGAGAAATATGACAAATAAACAGTTTTATACCTTTTTTCGAACCAAAATGTTCCAGGTACTAACAGCCTCAGGCTCTTAAGGTCTCTTTTGTGCAATTCTGTCTCATTTCCACCAGTTATGTCCAAGTCAGAGCTCGACCGAAAAAGACTGCTTTGAGACACTGCTGTTTGCAAACACAAGGAAACAAGTGTCTGACTGCTTTTGGCACAAATCTGGACAGGAGTGCACAAGTTGGACGAACGATATGTCCAACCCAAAACTGAATCTTATGACCAACTTAAAATCAAGACTAATGCATCATTTAGACAGAGATCAGACATGTTTCCATGGTAACTATAACAGGACAGTATTGATCATGGCAGCAGGTCTTGATCACTGTGTGTCTGTTAGGACAATGAGCTGATTGAGAGCGGTGATGATTGGAGTCTGATTTCCCAGCGTCTTTCAGCTTGTTTGAAGGTCAAAGGTCAGTCAGGTTTGATGCACTTGATGTAAATCCAAATCAGAAAGTCAGGCATTGTTAGAATTGGGATGTTTCTTTCCTGCTGGAGTGGGGAGTGGTTTCTGATGGCTGTTGTGATGGAGAATTGGTGATTTGAGTGTGTGAGGTTGTTTGTCTCTATATCTCAGCCTGGTGATTGGCTGATGACCCTCGCTGGGATTGGTTCCCGCCCCCTGAAACCCACCATGGATTAGCAGTGTAGCTAATGGACAGATCGATTCTGTGGCACTTTTGCACTTCCTTGAAACTAGTTTGTCCATTTATTGAAGTTTGCAAGCGCAAAGAACTTTTGTGGCTATTGGAAAACACCATCGCAGCAGAGAGCAGGGCCGCTGCAGTAAAGGAGCTAGGTTATTTAGGTTGAGTTTACTTTGATCGAAAGTGCAGGTGAAGCTCCCAAAGTTCTTGAAAAGGCTGCTGGGTTCTGCAAAAAGTGTTAAAAAATGCACAGAGACGCTCATGAGACGATGTGAGAGCGCTGCAAGACTGAGAGAGAGAAATTCTGTATATGAATAAGATACAGAATGGATCAAACTACATGTTAGGTTAGTATCACTTTCATCAGCCAGGAACTCAACAAGGACACGACTGTGATTATTATTCATGACTAACCCGTACAATGCTGTGCTGTAAGTGCCATCTGTCCTGAAGGAAGAAATACAAGATAAAAGACACAACGCCAAGATGGAATCAAAGACGGGTTTGAGTCTCCTCTGACTCCATGCAGGTTGATTTTTTTTTTTCCCAGGATGCAACTCAGGACTATTAGCACCTTATTGAAATGAGCCTCATTGGGCTGAGATGACGCGTAGAGGCGGCAGCGGCAGCTTTTATGTCACAGCGTTACATAAGACGAAAGAGAGATGACACAACAAGCTGAATATCTGTGTCGGTAACTCTTAAGTACACAAGCTTAAAATCCAATTATTAGAGTTTCTGTAGAGAGTTATTGAATCAGTTCAGATGCTGTGTTGTTAATTTAAATCTGATCAACACAAGCACTACACTTGGGATAAACTTTAATTTACCATTAACAGAGCTCATTATCTTCTATTCAAGTCTAAATGTGAAATTCTTCCTTCTCCTTTTTTTAAGTACTCCTCAGAGTTTAAAGCAAAATGTCAAGAAGTTCCCAAATGCAGCATTTCTGTTTCCCCTTTTTATACGTAGTTGTAGACACAACAGTGCCACAGTTGTGGGGTTTCAAGATTTGATCCTGGATAGAAAATGATCTCCAACTTATCAGTAGCAGCCAGACAACTGGCCTTTCAGTGATTTGGCTCTGCAGAGACTTTTTTTGTCCCTCTGTACAAATATTATCTTGGTAAAATATACATTGTATTTATCCAACAGGTTTTTATAGATGCAGCTGACACAACACTGATAGCACCGTTCCTCCGTCGCCTTTACATTATTTATCTTCCTTCCTAGTTTCATTTGCACAGACAGTATAAATACTATACTTGCAGGTTTTTATCCTGTGCTGGGTGAGGGGTTTTAAAGGTCCCATTTTTACTCTGTCCTGGTGTTTTTATTTGAGGTGTTGATCTACACAAAGATGTATTTGGTTTTGAGGAGCCTCTCTCCTGATTGGCTGGCTGTTTTCTGCGTGCAGAGAAACCAAATCCTGCAGGGCTTGGGGCGGTGGGTGTGGGTGGCCGAGGCTTGGGGCATGGCTGAGGGCTGTGACTGCTTCGCTGTGACATCACAGAGTTACACAAGTCCCAATGGCTGGTTGTATTGTCTGTGTGTGTTTCTCTATGGGCTGAGCTTTTCATGCTTTCTCAGTGTTAATATAGAACCAAGCGCTGCTAAAAAAAAACATGGAAATCTCAGGTTATACAATACAGCACCTTTAAAAAGACGGGGCATAAATTAAAGGTATAACCCACTTCTCAAGGCACCGGCTGTTTCAGAGCCTGCTCTCAGTGGTCTTTGCTGTGTAAATAAAGGTTTGAATGAATGACTATGCTCCACCACTTAAAGAGGACTCTGTACACAATAGTTAAAATCCATCCTGTCCACTTAACACACATCAACACAGACCCACACATACCCACTGGAGATTCATAATGGACTTAACCCACACTGCAAAGGCGAGCAGTGGTTTGTGGGTTTTACCTGACATACATATGCAGACAAATCCAGCACATACTCACATTAGACACGACACACACACACACACGCACACACACACTTCTACAAAATCCCAGATGCAGTAAAATGAAAGATGCTAATTCAGCCGTTCATGCATATACATGTCTTATCCCTTAAGGAGCATGTAAGGAGGTTATGTGTGTGTACTATGTGCTTAAGTGTGGGTTAGTGACACTGTGTGTTTGTGCACTACACACAAAATGTGAAAACTGTCATCATTTGCTGAAGACTGTCTCACGACAGCAGGCTGCATGGCGGAGTCTGTCCGCATTTAACAGACAAGATGAGTCCAGCACCAATCTTAACATTTAGCAACGACGCCACTGTCACTCACTGTCTTCTAAATCCCACAGCGTATTTCCGTAAGGCTGCATTATGACACCGCAGGGAGGCTTTCCTCTCTGCTGTCCCACAGCTAAATTCCTCCAGCATGGCTCGGGGAAGGCTATCGCGGACTGTAAGCCTCATAAAGTTGTCATCTGGGGGGCTGAAGGAGACGCCTGATACATTTGGTGTCAGGTCTCGTCTTAAAGCAGCGCTTCTCTGAGCACTGGATCGGCCGCAGGGAAATAAATATAGATACCCAAATTATTGTTGGATCGAATGGAGCATGAAGAGTCAGTGTGGTAGTTTGCAGAATGCGAAATGCAAAGTTGAAGCATTTTTTTTTTTTTTTTAGTAGAGATGCATCGATCGTCCAGTCAGTGTTGGGAAAAGAACAGTTTTCAGTGTGATCAGGAAAAATCAATCTTATTCACTGACAGCTGCAAAGGCACAAAGGCTGCAAGGCCAAAGTAACGACAGAGGTATTCCTCATAGTCACCTGTAAAGAATGAACACCTGACTCTGCACTTTGTCTCAGCTCAATGGAGCATTTTAGCATCTTTCAGCTTATTGCTTTGGTTTTATGGCACAATGTTACTGCAGATTTAATCGGTTTTCATCAGCTCCAGTTAAAGCAGCAGCAGCAGGCAGCTGATTTTAGCATCCCATTGTACCCTGCTAACACCTCACAGCAAAGACAAAGTTAGCAAGTAGCTGATAAACTTTGGGGGGAGTTTTTAAAACCAGAGGACTATTGGTCTTCCATCGACCACTTGTCATCATTGAAACAGCATGGGAAGCTCACTGGTGGTTTAGTGTCACCTTACTGCGGGTGGAGACGGTCCACGGTTTGATTTCCTGGTCCCCGGAGCCTTTCTGTGTGGAGCTGAGATGTTCTCCCTGCCAGGTGGGTTAATAGGTTAAGTGGTATGCTCATAGGTGTACCCCTGACCCCGCCCACAACCATGCATGGACAAACAGTAGATAATACTAAGATACTGTAATGGATACACATCAACCGTTGATCCACTGTGCTACTGGAAATCTAAAAAGGTGACAGAGGAAGCTTGTTTGGTCTGTTTTATATTTTGTGTACAGTATGTGACACAGGCCGCCATTAAAGCAGGGGAAGCTCCTTTAATGTTTGTGTTTTATGAAAGAATGCAAATATAATCTGACAGTCATCTGATCTGTCGTCTGTTTATCTGTGTTGTTGTGGGACGAGATCGAGTCAGAGTTTGTATTTGTAGTTTCCTGTGTTTCCCGTTGTGTTGTTTAACTGTAGTTTGTGAACTGGGTGTCGGATCAGATCTGTGGGGAAACACTCAGATGTTGTTGTTGTGTGTGTGTGTGTGTGTGTGTGTGTACGCAGGATGTGGAAAGGTTGTGTCTTTGTTCCAGCTCTTGTTAACAACTTCTTGGAGTAAATTACACTCATTTTTATACGACTAGTATTCCAGTCACAAGCTAAGATGATGTTCTCTGTGTTAGATGTGGCACTTGCCACCTGTTCCCAATTCTGCTGCACTCACTGATTGATCAGCTTCCTGCACACATGCACACACACACTGATTTCCCTCAACACCAGGATGAAGTCATGACAGAGTTTTTAAGGCAAATTCAACTTTCTGAGCTCCAACTCTTGTCGTCCAAGTGTTGCCGATGGAAACGTGTTGAAATATATCCTGAGACTTTCCTCTGAGCGCTCTGTGGGTTAGTCTCCTATAATTATTTTATGCCCTGCTACAGGAGACAAGTGATTTCTTTATTTTGATCAAGATTTAATAAGCCTTTGCCACAGGAAGCCATGAGTCGCCAAGTTTTTGAGGGTTTTGTTTCCCATCTGTGAAAAAAGTCAACTGGAAGTTTAACTATTACAGTTTGGTGATCAAAGGTCAAAGGTCACAAAACATGGAGGCATAGTTCCCCTGGACTAACCAGAATTACAACACTCATCGAAGGAATCCCCTCAGGTTTGGCTTTGCTTATACTCAAGGTCAGTCTGATTACATTATGAAGATCACAGGTCAAGGTTGTTGACCTCACTGCATCGTCCTGTTTGAAAGTGAACCTACTGCAGTGACGATTGTCCTGGGAGAGTAAGAACAGGAACTTGTTGTTGATCTCTTCATGAGCTTTCAGTCACTTTGGGTTATTTGACTCATAAATCTTTCTATTGTCCTTGACATTTGTTTTGAGATGAGTCCAATTTTCTTTTTGTTTCTGAAACAACAGAGTTTTGTTGGATATGAAATGCACCATGACACTAATCTGCCTCTGGTCACTGGTCACTTCATGTCCCTGAATCTGAGACTCTCTGTCTGTCCTACAGAGACACGGGGCTTTGCCTCTGCTAGCTTACAGAAAATAATTTGCTCGTCTATTTTGTGAAGCAGTAATCCGTGGATTTTTTTTTTCTATCTCCATCCTCTTCATCCATCCTATGAGCTCATTTCTGTTGTTGTTTTTAGGTTCTGCACTCGGCTGCCAGTGCTGTGGCTTTTTCTCTGAGTTTATTAATGAAGTTGACATTTCTGTCAGTGCCACACTTTCTTTGTCTGTTGGTATGAGCTCTCCATCACGGCTCATGCCAGCTATTCGTTTCCTCTGTTAATTCAAAACAAACCACTTCGTGCTTGTGTGCCTAGCAGACATCTGGGGTGAGATGTGTAAATAATACATGGTCGCAAAAACCATGCATATGGTTCTCTAGAGCTGCAGTGGGAAGAGTGAAAGTGAAATGTGTGAGGTTTGTGAAACTGTTCCAGTTTTTAGCCGATGCAGTTGATTGCATGTTATTTGATTTAATCCTTCCCATTTGTAGATCTCATTGAATCCGTTAACAACCCACATAATCTAAAGGTCACACTTAATACCTGGTGCTTTCATCTGGTTTCTCTCCTGAGACTCTTAGTTTGGCTGATATTCCTGTAACCAACCATAAAGCCTTTGTTTTTAATGTCCCACGACAGATTTCTACCCCCTGCCCCTATCTTACCACATGCTCATTATTCTCACCACTGGTTCTGCTCCTATGTTTAGTGATGCTTTTCATTCATCATCCATTAATTCCATTAAATCTCCCCGAGATCCAGATGGTCTGTTAAGTTCATTTAATGATCAATGCCCATCCATCCTTGACCAAATTGCACAGATTAAAACTAGAAAACAAAAATAGAGTAACCTCCTGGCTGACCCCCCCCCCCAAAAAAAACAACCCACAAAAGTAGAAAATATGACCAGTGTTAATTTATCATAAACTAGTTAAGCATCTCAGATTGTCTTGTCCTTTTCAGAGCTCCATTTCCTGCAATGAAAACTTCCCTGCTCATTTTGTTGAAGAGGTGAAAATATTCAGCCTTCCCCATTCTTCCCATTACCCAGGTTAATTATGCCTCATTTACCCATTTTCAAACAATTGCAATTTCAATGTTATTGAAATGAAATATCTTCCTCCTCCTGCAGCCTAGATACCGTTGCCAAAGGGCTGCTAAGGGAGGTAGCAGTTAACCCTGTCATTTTAAACTGGCCTCTGGTTTATTTCCAGATAATTTTAAACATCCTATTATTCACTTGCTGCTTTGGTGACTACATTAGAAGAAGACGTCCACAATGTGCCTTTTTTAAATTCAAGTTTAAGAGAAAGTGTTTTTAACAGTCTTCAGTCTGGTTTCAGAGAACGTCACAGTAAAGAGTGGCCACTTGAATATTACTAATGCACTTAATCACAACACTGCTTAGAGACCTATGGAGTTCCTCAAGGCTCTGTGCTTGGTCTGCTTCTATTTTCCATATTATTGAGAATACTGATGTTTTTTTGATGGGTTTTTATGCAGACGACACTGTGTTATACATGCCATTAACATCTGCAGATCAACACAACACAAATTCCTGAAGTTTAACATCAGGCCTGTTGTCTTTCTTTTTGTTGTTGCTGATCTCTAACTACGTCTCTCTGGCCTGTTAAATCATACTTATTTTTGATGCTCACCCTTGTTTTGAAGTCTAACATGTCATTCAGTCTTGTTTCTCCCAGCTCAAAATGATCTCTACTTTTTACCAACTGCTAATTTACAAAAAGCTATGCATGCCTTTATGTGATCTAATATTTGACACCTGCAACATGCTTTACTTGGGTATCAGCCCGGGCTCCCACCACGGTCTCTAGAATTATCGCTGAGCTAACCACATCACCCTCTGTGCTTGCTTCTCAACACCGGCTACCTGTTGGATTTCAAATTGACTTTAAAATTGTTTTGCTCACAGTTGAGGCCTTAAATGGTTTGAGATCTGCACAGTTGGAGCACTGCTGGTTACTGCAAGTTCACAACTTGTGAGGAAAGGTGACTTTGTGGCTTTCACTATTCAAGCCTCCTCATTATTGAACTCTTTGCCTGTTGAACTCCAACAGGTTCAGTCTCAAGGATCTTTCAGATCTGTTCTGAAAATGTTTCTCTTTGTTACTGCAGTTGCACATGGTTTACTTTATTTATACCAATCTTTCTCAGCTATTATCCTCTTCATTTTGATCGTACCTTTTAATTCTCTCCGGACCAGTACTTTTTAACCTGGTTAATGAAACTGCTACCTGGAAAGAGTTTTTTTTTTTTACACACACAGATTAGTTATGGGTTTGATTCATCTGCTCTGTTGGCTTAATAATTATTTTCTTTTTCAATTAGTGACAGACAGAAGCTATGGAGACATTCACTAATATGACATTGTCACATACTTTACCAAGCACATTCATCGTCATCATTCAGCGCCTGTCGACCAGCAGAAAGCAGCAGCATGAGGAGTGTCTGCTCCTCAATCCCTTCAGACTTAGTTTAAACTCCTTTTTGTTGGAGTGTGGACAAAACTTTATGATGCTTTTGTTGTGCAGCTCTGATGGATTGATGATGGACTCAATGAATTGTTGTGATTTGTTGTGACGTGTTGCTTCCTGCGCGTCAGTCACAACACAGGCCAGGCTGAGCGCTGGTTGCTTGTCAGAATGTAGGGTTTAGCAGCGGATGAGCCTGTCTGCTTTAATGATCATTACCTCAGGTCCCCTGAATCTGTCATGTCGGCTCTCGGTGATGTGAGGGAGCACTGACTCCAGTCCTGCAGACAGCAGGGTGGTATACTGCTGCTGCCCTCCGGCTATACAGCCCTGGGTCATGTGCAGGGCTGCTTCCTGGTTTGAACAGGTTGTCATTGTGGTCATGGGGGAGACAGACCTAAATCATTTGGAGGTCTAGCACTCGTACAAGCTTAACGTCACAAGGCAACACTAAACCCTGCACTGAGGCATTGGAGTGATGAGAGATATGAGAGATGTGCAGAATCATTAATGATGATTTATATCACAGATTCCTCCTGAATCATGCACTTGTGTTTTATTTTGGGCCATTTACCACATTGCCCCCTTTTTAAATGTGATGTAACCGTTTAACCCAGTGAAATTAGCTTTTTATCAGAGCACTATATTGCAAAACAAAAATGCACTGGGTCACAATAACAGAGCAGTCAAGCATGTTCAGGCTCTGGCAGATAATGTGTTTTCTGTGAATATTGTCTTACATAAATAAAATTACAAGCATTTGTCACAGCAGTAAAATCTGTCCTGTTTGTTCCTGCACACAAAGAGACTGTAGCGTTTGAACCTTGTCTATACAGGATTATGTGAATACTGTTTTTATTACTGCCCTCTATTTCATCTCTGACTACACCCAGCCTTATGTTTGGCTCTGAAGTGCACCCTGGTGCACCAGTAACAGTGCACATAAGCGTACATTGTGCAGAGGCACATCCCATCTATAGAGGATATTTAATGCACTGTACAGTGCATAACTGCAGTGAGGTCAGGGAAGTGGGTGGGTGAAATTTTTCAAGCAGCGCTTTAAAGTCCAACAAGTTATAATAAAAACAAAACAAACAGACTTGTAAACTGAGGCAGAAGCAGACTCCAAAGCTTTTTATTGCTTCAGGCCATTGAACACTGTGTGTTCTGCTCTTAAAACTACGGAGATCATAGAGGTGAAACTTGGATTTTTAAGAATGAATTGTGCTTTTCTTCTAAGTTGTGTGTGTTCTTGTCCTTCGTACTCTACATCAGACGAAGTGTTGACATCTGGAACCTCTGCAGCATGGCAACAAAACTCCCAAAACACCAACATGTCAGATGATGAGGCTGGGTTTGGACAAACATTTGGAAGTGTGTGTGTGAAGAATAAAATGAAGGAGATCACTGACAAGTGATTTATACTACATTGGCTGCATTACAATTAATGCAAATGACATGTTATAACTGAATGATTGTTACTTTATGGGACGAATGAAGGGTCCAAAATCCATGTTCGTAGTTTCCCTGACTTGACATGTAGATAAAGTGGTGTAGATGATCTTGATGGACTGTGTGTTTACAGCCTGCTCATTAATACGTCAGACTTTGTTGCCGTGTCTAGATCTCAGAAATGATGTTGGATAAGCCAGAACTTCAAAATAAAAGCTTAAATGACTGTAATTCAGATGTGTAGAGAGTTTAAAGTCTTAGTATGCATGTTGCATAAATGAGCTGGTGAGACTAAACTCCAAGAGTGATTGTTAAAACAAACCTGCAAACCCAGGTCTAGGTTATGAGCCACTGCAGCAGGAACAGGAGGAAAAATAATGTGTAAAGTCTCGACATGTATATCTTCTGTCTCTGACCCAGATTCACTGATTTTCTTCCCATTCAAAGAGAAATCAGAAGAAGCACCTGAGCTCATCCCACAGTGCTCTTCCAACCACTTTTGTGTGGAGAGCTGTGAGATTCAGAGCTCTGCACTACATGACACAAATACAGAAGGTGTTTTTTTTTTTTTTCCCTCTCCTTCCCAGTCTGAAAACATTTTCCCAGTGCTTTGGGAAGATTATCTAAAATGAGTGAGTTTGCCACCCACTGTCGCTCTCTCTGCCATCTGAGGCCTGCAGCAGCCTGCAGTCGCCCAGAGGCTGCTCACCAACCCAACCCCTCCCCTTCTCCTTTCACATCTTTCCAGCCTCTCTGTGCCATTAAAGGAGCGTTTGATTATTGACCGCCTTCTCCCTGAAGGATAACCTACATCCCAATCTTTCTATGAAGTGCTTATCTGGTATCTTTACAGTGGCTTGGACCCGAGCCTGCTGGAGAGGGCTGAGGCTTTTCGCAGAGTGTGAGGACAGGATGACGCTCTGCAGATTTTCAAAATGAATTCAGTGGAGGACACACAGTACTTTACTCTCTTATCAGAACGGCTCCTATGAGGTGAAAAACCACAGTCAGTTCTTCTCTGTATTTCAAAATGGAGACACCATGACGAGGATTTACTCTTTTTGTTCTTACGTCTAAGAGTTAAACCCCTGATTCCTGTCACAAAGCACCACACCTGGGTTATTTTTGTTGATGGTGAGAGACTGTTGACAGTGGGATTTATCATTATTATTCATAGCTTGTTGAAGTTCAAGGCGATGCAATTTCTGTTCTCCCAGAGATTGCCAGTGTTTCTTCTATATGTTTGAACTTTATATGTAAATAGAACGGATACAGCTTTGGCTTCAGCGTACGCCGCTGATTCAGTCCAATCAGACTGCCGTTCAAAATCTGATGTTTTCTGAAGGAACAACAGGACACGCTGCTGAGAGACAGCGCACTCACAGTGACAGAGCAAACATCTGCATGTTTAGCACCGTGCTTCACAAAGTGGGATCTGGGGACCAGCAGGGTCCCTGAGGGGATCTTTGAGGGGAATCCCCTTTAAAAAAAAAAAAAGGGGGGGGGGGGGTAATTAGTTGTGTAGCGTAAATTCATCCGTAACCAAGACGAGACTTGTGTGAGTGTTTTGATTGTGGATTTCAAACTCTCTTTGTAAGTTAAAAGCTAAATTGGATCAGACCAGATTAGGGTAGGGGTGAGGGGTGAGGGGGGGGGTCATATGGTCTAATTTGTGCCACCTCAAGGGTCCCTGATGAGATAATTTGACGAGCACATGAACAAAATCTCACTTTTACTCCCTTAGTAATTGAGCACATCCACATTATTAAAGTCTCAACTATCTTCAAGGCCAAATGGTTTATTATTAGGTGGTTCCCGAGCTACACAACCACTGACATATGGGGCGCAGGCTGGGGGGGGGGGGTGGGGTTGGGGGCGGGGTCCAAAATGACTGTGAGCGTACAAGAAGATCAACATGACAGCTGGGGCTCCTGATAAGATCGCAGCCTATAGTCACAGTCACTGTTTGATGATTCCAGGTCACCTGTGTTTTAGCTGAGTTTCCACAGGTGTTGACTTTCTTGGCGCCCTCGTGCTCCACTCCTCCGTGGCCTCAGGCTCTTCTGTTCTCTTCTCTTCTCTTCTGCTGTGGAGAGATTTTCGTTCCTACAAAAGCAGCTGCCTCTCAGCCAGATAAATGGCGGACTGCTGGGACAACGAGGCCAGGAAGCTCTTCAACTTAAACCCTCTACAGTGAGTCTGGACTCACTGTACCCATTTCATCTCTGGAGAGAAGCAATTCCCTGGACTTTTTTTTTTCCCTTCCTCAGTGTTGATCACATCTGAGTCCATGTCTGTACTTTTTTCTTTCTCAGTCCACATTTCACACCAGCTTTTAATGAGGAAACACTGATTTCTCCACCGCACTTTAGGTTGTGAAACTCGTCTAAACACCAACCAATGAGTTATGTGCACACAACTGAAAGACTTTCTAATTAGTGTATTAATTAACGAAATGAATGACCTTATTAGCATAGCTGGTTATGTTCAATTTACCATGGTGATTACAGTGGCGTGTCAGATCGCAGCTCCAGTGCTTCTTGAGCAGAGAAAGTCGGGGGAGCGCTCTTCTTCCTCCTCCTCCTCTTCCTCCTCCTCAGAGACTCAATCAAGTCAGTTTTATTTATTTTGCCTCAAGTCACAACATCTGTTTCTCTTAAGTCAGGAAAAACACACACATAAAAATAATAGTAATGAGCAAAAAAAAAAAGAGTAAAGTGACAGTGGAGACGTTGAACTCTGATGATAAATAGTAATAATAAACAGTGGCAGAAACAGCAGTTATAAATAATATCTCCAATGTGCCTGTATAATATGATCTGATAATTCACACATTATGCCACTGTGCTGTATTTTATCTATTTTTTTTTGCACAAATTGAAAATGCACACAGAAATAATGGGATGTAAATGCACTTAGTGACAGGGAGAAAGAGGTGAGGTCATTCTTCTTAAAAGCTGGTTTATTGAACCCACATGTGGGCGCAGGAGATATGGGCTTTAAATAATAAGGCTAAATAAATAAAATGTAAGTGAGACTCCGGCCTGCTCGCAGGATAAAAGGCAGCACAATGCACATGCATAGTTATTGGTCTGAGCTACAGTATAGACTATTACCGTACCATGACATGCAGCTTTTAGTCACACTGATTAATCCTGTCTCTGTTACTGGATTCATCAAATCCAGCAAAACCTTCATTTTATTTTAGAGCTGCTGCTATTAACAGCTTCCTTTTGTTGTTGCTCTTAAGCTTTGAATTATTGTTAAAGGGGAACTATGCAAGTCCGGTCGCTTCTCTGCTGGTTTGCTAACCCTCCTCCTCCTCCTCCTCCTGGCCATGTGCAGTTGTTTTTAATGAAGCGATGGATAACGTTATATATCCAATGAAATGACGTGTCCATTTGTGTAGTCTTGTCTGTCATGAAGAAGAGGTTACGGGACTTGTTTTGCATTCAGTGTTGCCGAGACGAGAGCTGGGACACCGGGCCGGAGGTGCTGATCAGGCAAGGTTGGTTTCCAGCCCAGAGACGCTGACAGGCTCCATCCTCCCTGCAACAACTCATTTAATCACCCAAATTATCCGTAGCTGTTTAATTAAGGTAAAACTGTAGTAAAGTTAAGGTTAAAATCCTGAATAGTTCCTCTTTAATTGATCATTGTCTTTACAAAATACCAGAAACTCAGCTTCTCAAACCCAGTGAGGTATCATGTGTGATTTTCTGTCTAATAGGGAAACGAACGACGCCCGTCACTTTTGTGATGTATTGTGGTTTCTTAACAGCATTAAAGGCACTTGTAGACACCACACCCTGAGTGTGCTTCATGCTGCTGTGGAAAAGTGGTTAAGTTTCCCATCATCCTCCTCCTCCTCCTCCTCCTCTTCAGCTGAATTATGAAAGATCAGAATCACTCAAGCCTTCACATAACAACCACCATGACTTCCACAGAAAAATGCATTTCTTGAACACTGGTGATGATTGAATGTAATGGCAGTGAAACGAAGCAAAGTGCAAAAAAAGAAGAAAAAAAAAGCAGCTATTGTTGCTGCGGTAACACAGCCCAGCGCCGCCCCCCCTGTATCTGCCTCACTAGCTGCCAGTCACACGAGGGATACAATGCAATCTCTCTGCACACATGGATGTGGGAGAATCGTTGCAACTTTTCCCAGGTACAAGGTGGAGGCTCGTGTGAGTGGCAAACTGAATCTGAGGTGAAGTGAAATTTAATTCTCCTGAAGGTGAATGCAACAGAACAGGGCAGAGGGGGAGGGAGCTGCAGCAGCAGCAGCAGCAGCAGCAGCAGCAGCAGCAGCAGCAGCAGCAGCAGCAGCAGCAGCACAGAGTGGCTTTGCTGCTGTCCACTTAAAGTTGATCCGCTTCTTTGCAAAACACTATTGTCACATATGAAGCGAGTGTGAAAGCTCTTATTTCAGGAGGATCCTGTTTGTTTGTTTTTGTTTTTTTTACCTGTTCACAGTGATTCAACTCATTTCCTTTTGATGGTGCAGCGAACGACATGGAGGCAGAGATTGCAGAATTATTTCAGTGCTGGAAACCTCTCAGCAGCAATCATCGTCGTCAAACGGCCGGGTGATGAAAGAGAAGAAAAGGACGGCAGGAGGAATGGGGGACAGGGGCGTGGGGGGTGGGGGGAGGAGGACAATTGAGAGAAAATAGTGAGAGGAGGCATCGAGAGGATAAACGGAGAGAAACAGAGGTGGAAGTGAAAAAGATGGGACAGGGGGAAAGAGAGAGAGTGTGTGTGTGTGTGTGTGTGTGTGATTGAGAAAGAAGATTAGAGACGATGCAGAAATTGGAAGAAAGAGAACGACAGAGAATTTAAATCTGTCTCTGGAGAATTACCTTTCTTGTTGATGCTGTGGCTTCCAGATATCAGGTGCTGCAATTCCACTTCGCCAAGGGTCCAAAGAGCAGATTACAGAACAGAACTAAGCCTCTCTCTCTCTCTCTCTCTCTCTCTCTCTCTCTCTCACACACACACACACACACGCACTTATACACACACATGTATTCTCACCTTAATACATTCATGGGGACCCATTGAAGACCCAGTACAACTCTCAGCCTCATCCCTGAGTCCTGTTTCCACAAAGTTGTCAAACCCTAAAAGTGGAGTTTTGGGACCCCCCCCCCCCCCCCCCCCCCCCACTCACACACACACACACTTTTTTTGCACACTCAGACACTCTCCTTCAAACCTGAGTAAACACTCACCCTCCGTCTGTGAAATCTTTAGGGAATAGCATGTGAGAGAGGTCAGTGTGCTGCACTTTTTCTGTGTGTGTGTGCATGTGTGGAAACAGTGTGACTGCTCATGTGATCATGCATGTGAGTGGACACCTGCAGCACAGTTATGCATGCATGCCTGTGTGTGTGTGTGTATGTGTGTATGTGGGAGGCAGCAACAGGAGAAACAAGTCGATCAGCGCAGTTTTGTGTCTTCATGGAGGAAAAAAAAATCCTGCCTGCTCAGCTGAGAGGAACACACACATGCACACATGCACACACACACACACACACACACACACACACACACACATACACACATACACAGACTCTTCCATACAACCCCCTGGCTGTCTACAAGATGTGAACAGCGGGGTGTCTTTTTGCCGCTGTTAGCATCCATGCAAAATAATATGAGTGTGTGTGTGTGTGTGTGTGTGTGTGTGTTTTCAGCACCAAAGCCATAATATTCCCAGGATTCCTCTGGTCTCTTCAGCCCACTGCACTTTATTCCAGGTTAGAAAAGTGCATTTCTTCAGCTCAGTAATGAACTGCTGCTGCTGCTTTAATGTTTGGCCGTGCGCCTTGAGGAAGCGCTCGTGCTCCTCTGCCTCTTGTTTTCTTACCGCCTTAACAGAGCGGATAAAGACTGCACAATTTCCAGGGTCCTCTTTGAAGCAATTATTTGAAAGGGTTGCAGTATAAATGTCTTTGTGTGAGCTCAGGTTATGGAAAAAATAAAATAATAACAGAAACATTTTTGGGGACGTGTCACCTTTTCTGAACTCAGGCTGCAGCTCTGACAAGATTTTGCACCACATTTTACTGTTTCCTCCTTTTTTTATTTTGTGTAGAAAGGACATAAATTCCATGACACCACCTACATTTAAAAGAAACGGTATAAAGCAGTGTTTTATTTCGGGTTTCTTTCCTAGTGGAGCGAGACGGCAAAGGTTACAGAGACGGAGACATTGATTTGCTGTCACATTTGCTGTGACGCCTGAGCTAACTGAACCACTGTTATACTCTCTTTGACTGGGTCTTTTACTGTCGTGGTTTAACTTGAAGCTCACCTTGTGATGTTTTCAGCCCTGCACAGCTGCGTGGCTCCACTTTATACAGGCTCTTTTATATCTTTTAGCTGTTTTTTAGCTCTTGTTTTGGTTTCATAATGTGCTTGTATTGATCAGCAGAAGCAGGAAGCTCTGAGACCACATGACTGACAACACATAAAGATAATGCCCTGGCAAAGATGCAGCAGCTGAAGAATCTGACCGTATCTCAGAGGAGACTATGAATAAAAACCTAACGATCAACAGGAAGAGAGAAGCATGACTCCAAAGGATCATTAATGTTGCTTCATCTGATGATCATTATAATAAGTGGTGGCTGACGGAGCCATCAGCCATGGTGACCTCCAAACTTCAGGCCCACACTGGGTCATTTCTGTGGTTTTGGACACTTCAGTACAATCACAGGACTCTTGCTTGCATCTTTCTTTGTCCCTTGCTAATGAGCCAGATGTTGTGATTTCAGCCAAGTGATCAGAAACGTTTGGTCTTTTCTTTCAGATAACAGAGTCACAACTGGTTGTTTTTTATCAGAGCTCATTAACCCACTGTCTTTCATCCTAGTGCCCAAGAGTAATTTGAACATTTGCTGCTTCTGTCCAAACTCAAACACTCACTTGTCAAAAGGGATGAAATACGGGGACGTGTTCATAATGAAGTCGTCATCATCACCTCAATCATCTCTATGATTAGTGCCGTCATTTCCTCTTAGTGAGATTCTTATCAGATAATGATCAGTGGAAGGAGAGTGAACCGTCCCTACTTCCATCTCTTCATCTGCCACGCCTGCTGCTGAGGTCAAACCCTCCTGATGCTAATCTCTCTCTCTCTCTCTCTCTGCCTGTCTCGGCCCATTTCGCTGCCTTGTTGTCTGGCTCTGTTGCTCTGCACCTGACAGACAGTAGATTGTGTGAGTCTGCGCTGGTTGGTGTGCATGAAAATAGGCCTGGAAATGGGATTGAAAGGTTGCATTTCAGGTCATTGGACTCTTTAAGATTTAATCAAGTGCTGGTGGAAGAAAATGAAGTCATGTGATTCAGCAAGAGATCTTCTTCTTCTTCTTCTTCTTCTTCTTCTTCTTCTTCTTCTTCTTCTTCTTCTAGGTGAATGACCCGACCGGAGCTCTAATATTCATTACGGCTGAGAAGGAGGCAGAGGACAAGTCAGAAAATGATGAAGAGTTTAATTCATGATCAGTCTCTTGAAGACTTTCATCCTTTTGTTTCCAGGTCTAACAAACAGAATGAAAGAACAAAACCTGTTCCTCTCCAGTGTTTTTTTTTTTTTTAATGATAGACTCAGGCTTTCTCTTCGTCGACCAACCGCACTAATCTCCGTAACGTCCACATTCCTCACACTTCAAAACAGAACCCAGGATCCTTCTGTGACTGGAAAACAGGATTTCCAAGGACATCTCATCTCACATTTTAAGTACCTGTGGCGGTGGCATGTCTCAGTGCATCACATCAGTGTGTGCAGGCTTCACTGAGAGCCGACTTTTCCCTTCTTCCCAACCCAGTCACTTTCTCACTGTAGCACCCAGTCTATCCTGGAGAAGTATTGATGTCACTTGTTTTCTTTAAAATCAACTTCTGAGAAGAAATCATATTTAAAACCTACAAAGTTCGGTCAAGTAGCATCTTAAAATAACGTACTGTGTCAATAAGGAATACAAATACACTAAGATGAACAAAGCATCAGCATAAAACAAAGGCTCCATTATGTTGCTCCTAACAGATTTATCACCAGGAGGAAGTTATGAATCTCCTTCTTAGGCATCTCATATGTTCAGTGTTTTCTTCATCTTCTTCAGATGCAGCACCAGTTGCCAGATCTGGTCAGTATGCACATGCAGGCTTTTGGTTTTTCCCTCTGTGCAGGCGCGACGTGGCCAAACCTGACAATCTCACTGTGACGGAAGAGCTCAGGAAGCGTGCACACACTCATTGTGTGTCTGGCTGTCATTCGCCCAAAGTTTCCTGTGCATCCCATCCCTGTGAAAACCACATCCCTGTGTTTGTTTTTTTTTATATGAGAGATTTTACAGTGACACAAATAAGATATGTGTTTTCAGCAGGGAAGAGGTGTTGGTAGATGTGTTTCTTTTCACAGTGGAGCCTCACATACTGCAAAATGTAAATGTTCTCATTTCTAATCCCAAGTAGTTAATTCCAGTTTCATCTCTTATCAAATGTATGTTAATTCCAAGTACGTCTACTGTATGTAAAAGAGAAAAAAAGCATATATTACCCTGTACATCTTGAGGGGATACGTGTTTCTCCATCTTCCTCTGCAATCCTCCACAATTGTGTTTCTCACCACTGCCAAAGGATTCGATCAATCAGAGCCTCCAGCTAAAGATCTGCTGTGTCACTGTGACTGCAGCAGACAGCCATGAGGTGTGTGTATACTACTCTCTAAACACTGAACTATTCATTTTCACTGCATGTCGGCGACCCCCCCACCCCCACCCCCCCCAGCTCAAGAATGAGTATGTAACAAGTGGGATAAATAAATGTGTCATGTTCAGGAAACTGGGTCAAAGCAACACGAGAGAAGAGAGCGCCAAGAAACATTCAACATAAACCAGCACTACATTTTTATAGTGTGTCATGGAAATATGAGAAACATTCAAATATTTTCTGCTCCAGGTCGCTGCATGACTTTCAATTCAGTGCTTTTTTTTTTTTTTTCTAATATGAAAATGACTAAATGGAAATGATATTTGAATACTGGCAGTAAATGGACTTTTATTTTGAAGGACACATCGTATTGAACAAACTGAGAGTACATTTTTACCTGCATGTGACACTAATCACTGTCTTCAAACCAGAGGAAATGAGAAGCTAAATCCTGCTCAGTGGCTCACTTCCCTTTGTCAGGGAAATAATGTCTCTTATATGAAATTCTCCCTGCGAATCTGAATCCTCTTAATGCTATTTTTATAACGTACACATTGATTTCATTGAGGCGTGCTGGTTTCTCTATCTGTTCCTGGATCAGTTTGATGTTTTGAGCACTTTTGATATCACGTTACAGATGCTGCAGACAGTATTCAGACCCCTTCACCTTCAGCACGTTCTGTGTTGTGCTGTAGATTTTCATTTCGAACAGTTGGAAGTCAAAAGCTGAAATCCTTCATCTCTCTCATTGACAAAAGTATTAAGACTCTTAACTTGCAGCAATTAAAGCCACGAGTCTTCATGAGCTTTGCACACCTGGATTTGAGCAGTTTATCCCATAGATTCTCACAGATCCTCTCAGGCTCCGTCTGACTGAATGAGGAAACACCTGTGATTCGTAAGGTCGTCGGCTCTGAAGCTTTGTTGAACCAAACTTTGTTTTTTTCCTGTCGCGTCCTTGGCCAAAGTCCCTCTTGCCAACCTGGGAGGAGACCACCTGGTTACAAACGCCATGAACTCTCAAGGTTTTAGAAATGGATTAATTTCCTGCTGTGACCAGTGACTTTTTTTTTTCAAACTTGAGGAGGAAAAAAAAACAAGCAAGACCTAAAAGTAAGACCATTTATCAGTCTCCATCTCTGAGACGCAGGCACATGGACGTGGATCGAATGTTAACACTTTAATTAAGAAAACAGGAAAAGTCCGTGAGGCAGTTCTTGCTGCACTGAAATGACAGTGATGCAATAAATAATGAGCACTCATTCTGCTGCCAGACTTCTTCTACTGTTTAATCGCAGCAGACCAGAGTACATGTTTCCCTGTTAGGACTGCTGGTGGCAACAGGAAGCGGCGCTCTCCTCTGGCGATGCCTAACAGCAGCTCAGTTCTTATAATGGAATTAATGTTTAAACCAGAAACATGTATTTGTGTAGTTATCAGAAGGGGGCGAAGTGTTTGCAACAAGCCAAAAGTAAATGCTGTTTTTAGCAGCATCAGGCTTTGCAGTTTAGCATCGCTGTCATAAAAGCAGTGACGACGCTCAGTTTGCTTCCTGTCATGACAGATGACATCACTAGGGTCATTTTCTCAAGCTCGTGCAACTAATCTGCAAAATCAAGATGAAAGAAGGTTGTGATGCTTTTCTGTCTAAGGCACGTGAAAAAGCTGCGAGCTACATGTGCTTCTTATCCACAGTGTTTTCTCTCTCATTTTTAAGCCTGAACAGTTGGACAAACTTACATGGAGCCATTATTTCCTCACATCCAGCAACATTAAGATGCGTAATAGATGTTCAGACCTCAGCAGATTCTTCTCATGCTCGTGACATGTTGCCAGTTGTCTGTCGCATGTCTCCTCCGCTCTCTGCTCTTTGCTTTGATGCGACTTCTGATGGACCCCCCCCCCTCCATTAAAATTCAACAAGACCATAGAATAGATAATTAGTTTTCCTCCGTTGGCTCATCCGTGATGAACCTCTTTTTTTTTTGCGCTTGATGTTCACATGTTTGTGTCTTACAGTTCATAATGTGTTTGTCTCAGCCGTCGTCATGTGGTCAGCGCTCTGGCTCGTCTCCGTGTTTCTCTGGCTGCCTCATAAATGAGTTTCACACCATGAAGACAGCAAAAAATAATAATGGGATACACACCACTTGGAGGATGCTAATGTTGTTTGAGCCGTCGAAGTGTGTCGCTGCGGCGCGCTGCATCTTGTTTCCATACAAATCGGTATCTGTGCTCCTCAGTTGCATTATGGGCTTTGGATTTCATGCTTGGGTGAAATTCACACTGTAATGAAAAATGAGATGATTTTTTTTCTTCTTCTTCTTGTTTTTGGTTTTATCAAAACAAGTGAGATGTAAATGAACAACACAGGCTGAGTCTGTCCTTGTAGTTCCCTGATTACTTTCTCAGTAGTGAAAGAAAGTAATTAGTTGCTGTTTCTTAAGGTTTGAATTTTTTAGAAGAGCGGCGCTGGTTATTGGAAGACTTTGTCTCTATTGTCGCTCTTCCTGGCACATCCGAAAAAACCTGCAGCTCAGAAAGAATGATTGATTTTCCCTTCTGTGAAGCCTATACTTTTTATTTATTTATTATTGACACTTTAATGTGCACTATTAATGCTTAAGCCTGGTCTGAAGGTCAAAGGAGAGATCTGTGCTCAGTTACAGCACAAAGAAGTGGAAATATAAAAGCAACACTGACAGTTCAGAGTCTCTGACAGAACCAAGGCCAGTGGCTGTGTTGTAAAAAAACAACAAAAAAAGTTGGGACAAAGACATATTTTGAAGATATTTTTCATGAGCGCAACTTCCTGGAACTTCTTTTAAAGCCGCCTCGTGTGAGTTGATCTGAGTTTGAGTTTTAGAGACATTTTTGGGACCTGAAGTGTTTGTGTGTTTTACTTTGGATCAGAGATGAGATGAGTCAGTGAAAACTTATCTGCTACACTATTATACTCAGCCTCGTTGGAACGTGTCATGAACTGTCCTTGTGATTTCTGCTCTTATTGTGTCATTATGTGGTTTCATTATAATTGCTCTTTGACATTGTGCTGGATGTTAACCCTTCGGAGTCTACGGCATTTTCACCTCTCCTGGTCTCCTTGTGCATTAATGCTTTTTCGTCTTGTTTCCTGCAGTGAGCAAACTTTCTCCTTCCACGTGTCTCGGTCTTAGCTTGTGTAAAATGCATTATAAATGGTAATCTATGCATTATTTATTGCATTTACAGCTCATTTTCCAATAATCGCTACCATGCACGACAACGTTTATTTAACTGCAGCTTCTGACCGTATCACAGGATCTTAATCAGCAGATTGTCACTGATGTAGAAAACCTACAAATACAGCAAATCCAGAACCAGAACCATGAATGAGCCGCAAATACAGAGGCCTCAGATGTATTCCAGATGTTCAGTGTAAAAGAGGCAGACGGGTAAAGTCAAGCATGCGTTTAGCTGTTGAACCCATAAATGATCCGTTCATTGAGTTTTCACTGACTGAGCCCAGAACAAAGAACAGGCACTTTGACGTTTGACCATATTGGCTGTAAGGAACATGATAAAGAAACTCAGCTCAGCCTTGAATCACTCGACTGGTGTTTTTTTTTTCCTTTTAGTTCTGAAAAAAAAGTCATGAAAAGTGATGTATGCTCCATCCAAAGCCATTAGTCTGTCAGCCGTGTCAAACCTGCAGTGAGACTAAGCAGCAGCTGTCAGAAAGTCACACACTTATATCCACCAGTTAAGCTTTGATTATAGCGCCAGACAAACCACTTTCCTTCTCATTAAACCAGCTGAAAACATATTATAGAGGAGTGAAGAGTTTTTAAGCCACCGTCTTTTGTTCTTGTTTGTGGAAATCGACCAATCGATGCCTGTTTTCCTCTGCACCAGTATGAGATGTTATTTCCATGTCTTCTACAGCTGGAGTATACGGGCTAGACTCAAGACGAGGACTCATGAAGTTTCCCTTCGCACCTGTTATAGAAATCTTAACCCAGACTCCATTTATTCACCGCTCTATATTGTTCTTATCTTTGAAAGAATGAGTGCCGTTCTCTGTCTTTTACTGCTCCTAATTGACTCAGAAAGTGGCATCGATTTTCCCACGTAAACACCATCAGCACGACGAGCACGTTGTGGTATCTACGGAAAGTATATGGACAAACGATGGGTGTGCCATTAAATTTTAAGCACTTGAAGCATCATGTCAATATTTTGCCAAGAATCTGGAGCTCTGGGATTCATCTCTAGTTCATCTCAATGCTACGACATTAAGTCATTAATGCATTTTATATAGAAACATTATCTCTGCAGGGTGTCAGTGTCACTGTTACTGTTTCTTCCTCCATGTCTCCGAGCAGAAGATGGCTCCTGACAGGGAAGCTCAGATTATGAACGTTCACAGGTTTCAGGAGCTCGATATCTGCTGGAAATAACAAGGCTGTGAGAAAGAGAGAGAGAGAGGTAGAGAGGTGAAGTATCAGGAGGAGAACAGGAGCACGGTGAGATATTTTAGCAGAATGAGATTTGACAGAAGAAATGAGAAGAGAGGAGTGAGAGATGACAGGAAATACTGTAGTGGGAAATTGAAGGGGACGTATTTTCTTTTTTGCAGGACTCTGAAGACCTGCTGCTCTGTAACAGGTGTGACTGCTCAGAAATACACGACGAGCTGCAGGATGAGCTGTTCAAAAGATAGAAAATGAGCCTCCTCTCTTTACCCTGTTCAGAGCCGTCTGTTTCAGTGCCTGTCCCTTTAAATGCAAACCGGTACCAGGTAGGGGTGGTATTATGCAAATTCAAAAACTAATGACATCATTATGGGACAACTGAGGGAACAGCTCGAAAAACCCCATTGATTTCAACCTTTGGAGCAAATTACTGATTTTTTTGTCAATTCTCACATTTTGGGGCGAGAAGGAAGACACACACCCAGATGTATGTGAAAGAGCCTCAAAAGTGATATTTCCCTAATATGTCCTCTTAAAACGCTGAGCCATGTTGTTCACCAGGTCGCTGCTGACTTTGTAACCGGGCAAGTAAACAAACAGATGGTTCACAAGGAGCTTTGTGTTTTGTTTATGTGTGTGTGTGCGTTTAAGTTTCCTGCTGTGGCTGGAAACAAGGATGACGACTTCACCACCTCTGTGAAAGTCGCAGAGCGTCAGCCCAAAACATCGACTTTAAAACGGTGCTGTTAAGCTTGAAACTGCAGTTAAATGGCTGCGTCTCTGGATTCATCAACAGCAGGCCTCATGTCGCTCTGCACAGTCACTGGAGCTGTCGTCCATAAAAAGAATTAACTGGTGCAGCTTTATCATATTAACTTTTACATATTGTGCTGTTGTCTTAAAAGTTGCAGATGGGCAGTGAAGGACAGTGTTAAGACTCAGGCTCCTATAATATTTTACTTCTCTTCAGGGCACATCTTCTGTTTTATATCCTTATATGAACCATATAGCAGCAGCAGTGAGAGCTGTATAGACTAATCCATGTGTTTACTTAGTATGTTGTGCACACACACTGGTGCAGAGCAACATCAGTGAAAGTGAGTTAAAATAGAGATAAGAGACTAAAAAGACTAGAAATAAACAGCTGTTCAATTAAATTATTCAAGGAAGGGTTTCAGATTGGCAATATCACAGAGGACATATTGTATTTTGGCTCTGGTTCTTGCGTAGCTTCTGCATCTTGCAGCACAACTGAAGAGAACGAAGTAAGCAGTCATTAGATATTTGCATGACCTGAGTGATTTCCAGCAGCCACAGGGCTCGGTTCACCTGCTCTATTTAACCCAGGTGCAGGAATAACAGATCAAATATAATGGATTTACAACAATCTGCTTTTGAAGTTGGAGAATGTACTATAATCTTTTACAGCTTAATGGTCTTACTGCTGCTGTCCAAGGGGCTTTTAGCTTGTAACATCTCCCACATTGTAACATGAATGATAAGCAGCGATTTTCTCTCCTCTCACTGTGTGTCTCAAAGTGTGAAGACGGAGGGTGTTTGTTGAATGCAACCATCCGACTGGTCCAAAACTCTGGAGACACAGGAGACAGGAGTTTCCACTTGTAAATAAGACATTAAATTATAATGGACAGGCTGCTATGAGATATATTGATTTATTTATTATGTGCAGAGGTGGAACAGTTTCCAGCTGACACTTTTTCTTCTGCTCCGCCTCACAGCACAAAATGTCAGCAAACCTAAACGACTTCCATACAGCAGAGGATGTTGTATAGAGCCTGATGTTACAGAGGGAGCTCTGTGGACAGACAGGTGTGAGGAACCTGGTTCTCAGTCGTCCTTTATTTAAGGTTTATTCTGCCAAACGGTGCAACAGAAAACTAGACCTTCACTAAATCAGGTTCACTCTTTAAAGATGACATGCTATTTATTTTTCTCAGTGATCCAGGTCATCGTGGTCGTTACCTGCTGAAGTTGAAGGCAACTGGACTTCTTCAGATTCTTGAAGACGTTTCACCTCTCATTCAAAAGCTTCTTCTTCGTTTGACCCCAACGACCCTAACGATGATGGCAAGTCAACGACTCTCAGGACCTCCAAGGTGTTTGTCCCCACATCAGGTTAAATACAGTACCTGGATGATTCTCACACTGGTCTTTAGACCTGAAGACGCCTTTTGGACAATGGACAATAACTTTCATTTGAACAGAATACACTGATAGGAAACAACAGCAGAAACAAAGTTATTCCATCAGTGCAGATGGAGCAGGTTAATCAATAATCACAGGTTTCCCTGGCTCCTCCTCAGAGACCAGGGTCAAGAGACTGACTGAGCCCAGAGTTTCCACAATGATTAGACCCACGCAGCCTCGCAGCCGCTGATTTGTGAGTCCGGGGATAACGAGAGCCAAATGAAGTGCTCTGGGTAAACGTGCCACATAAATGCAGCACAATCATCTCAAGAGCAAATATACAAGCAGAACCGTCTATCATGTGAGAGGAGCACGGCCGCTGATGATGGAGGAGGTCTAAGCAAGTCAGGTTACAACGTCAGTGTTGTGGTTGCAAAGAAAACACTGCACGATATTGTTTTAAAGGCAATACTGTGTCGTTCATTCAGAGAGCTATCTTTCAATCAAATCATGCAAATTTACATATTTTACTATAAAATGCAGCTCGAGGTGGTGTTTGTGTTTATCTGCTGCACAGTAGCTGCCTCCAGCAACACGTGAAATCTCATAAAGCTTGTAAAGTTTAACTGCTGTGTGCACAGTAATAACTGAAGCAGGATATCGACAGTGTTGATAGTGTCAGATCTTACAGAGGCAGGACAGTGACAGAGCGAAAAACTGACAATAATCAAACATAGTGTTCATAATCAATAATAAGAGATCAAATATACATTATTTACATAGAGGTGAGTGTTTTTTTTATCCTGCGCTGGAAGTCACACACAGGAATGCAGCTCGGTTTCAGTTCAGGAGGCACATACATCTGTCGTGTTGTGTGTGTGTGTGTGTGTGTGTGTGTGTGTGTGTGTGTGTGTGTGTTGTAGGACCATTCATCCATCTGTGCAGTCCAGATTACTGCCCATAATCTTAATCCCTCTGCAGATAAGCAAATACTGACCCAGTATCTCTTTAACCCCCTGTTGTCTTTCTCTCTTTTTTTTTTGTCTCCATCTGTCTCCGTCCTGTTTTTACATTGAACTGTTAAAGTGATAGTTCGGGTTATTTAACAGTTAGATACTTAGCTGCAGTCAGTCTGTTACATGCAGTACATTCAGCAGTACCTGAAGGCTGTGAAAAAACATTTCAGCCACCTGAAAACCACCAGTATGAACTGCAGGTGAATGTTACGTCTGAGTATGTCACCGTCAGATGTTCCTCTATGAGTCAAACAGCTGATCTGCAGCATCAAACATGCAGATGAGGATCCTTCAGACTGAGGTCAGGAGCTCACATCAAACCTCGGAACGACTCCCACTATGACTCTGACATGATCTCATCACTACGGTGCTGTCACTGTCACAGCCTGAGTCCACTGCAGTGACAATCACGACTACACTGACACACACACACACACACTTGAACACACAAGTGGAAGACAGCCACCTCTCCTCCTCTGAGCCGTCATCTTCTTTTTTTTCCCACAGCAGTTTTACAGGAATTAAATGATTTGTAATTTTCCACATCAGTGCAGGCGAGTGGAAAAGTTTGCCCGTGCCCCCGACGTGTGACCCAACTCAGATTTTTTAAGTGGAGAGAAATTCACTTTAATAATTGGCTCTGAGGTCATTTAGCAGGAATGAGCCTTTAAAAACTTAAAGGACAGACAGAGAGAGAGGAGACAAGACAAACTGCTACCTCTGCTGCTTCATTCATAGACTCCTCACAGAGGTGGTTTAGATTTTACTGAGGCGTATTACATGCTGTAGCTAATGTAGCATAGATTGATATCACTGCTTTCCTCTCAGATTAAGTTGAACTCATGATCACATGATTAGTTGTGCATAAGGTCACAGATCTCTGGCTTCTGCTTCTGCTCTGATTTTATTCTGAAAGTCACGACGAGAAGCTGTGATTTGTCTTTATTCTGCAGCTCTGAAGCTGTTGTTGTTGTTGTTGTTGTTGTCCTCTGTTTACACAAGCAGTCACACACTTTTGCTTCTTTCACTCTGAGTGTTTGTTTCAGTACTTAGCAGCCATCTCATCTCACCTTGTGTTTCTCTTATCCAGGTTCATGACAGTGAACCAGAACCAGGACTCCTGGTCAACAGTTACCACTGTGCTGGTTAGCAGCAAATGAAACCGACTGAATGTAGCACCTTAATGAAGATAAAACTTCCACCTGTGAATCGGAGCAGTTGATTAATGATCCTGATATTCCAGTAAAGCCTTGTAGTTCTGTCCCTGGTTGAGGAGGAAAGTGTATTTTTGTGCTTGTGCTGTTTATGACATGATACTGAGAACAGCAGCCTATAGAGAAGAAGAAGAAGACAGGTAGAGGAGTGAGAGAGGATGACACACTGTCTGGCACATCCTGATGTGTTGATGTGTGTGGATGAAGTGTCATTTTCTTCCAAAAATATAAAGTTCAGCAGCTAAAACTTGTGTGAGTTCAACAACTCAGTTTTACTGCAGGATTACGGATGATCATTGCAGCGTCTCTGAGCTCTGCTGTGGTGCTCCAGATGTTACATGCAGCAGCTGTTTTCAGCAACAAAAAACAAAAACACTTTCCAGTCTTAATAACACAACAGCGAATAAGGACTTTTTGAAAGTTAGTTAAAACTCGTTCATTCAAGGTTAAAATATATCTGTCATGTCTGTTCTTTACAAGGCTGCACAGATGTTGCTCGTGTTGCATGATGTTGCAGTGACAGATTTTATCCAACTCAACTTTTCAGCTGCTTTTAGCAACAAGGAAATACTTGTGCTGTCATCTGAGCCCAGACTCCAGACATCATCATGTTGCCTGTGCTCCTGCAACTAAAGACATTTTGTGACTTTATGATGTCACAGAATATACATATCAGTTTTTCCTTGTAAATTTTTGACTTTAGATGAGTTTTAAACTTGGAAACACACTCACACCTCTCTCTTCCAGCTCACTTATTCAAACCTACAATGGACCTTATACACTATTGTCAGACAGAGTCCAGATTTGGCAACAGAAGCATTTTAAAGGGGCGAAATGACGCTGTTGCCGAGGCTGAATCCAATGAAAAAGGGAGACCTCATCTGTTGGCTCAGACCTGCATGGCTCCCTCTCTTTAGTTGTCCTGTCATGTAGGTGTTTGAGATTAAATGTGTGTTGTCCACGTCCAGGTCCACGTCCATGTTTGGCTTCCAAGGTTGCTTCTGCATGAGTAGTTTCTGTTTTGTCAGTGAATTCCTCACTTTTTTTTATTTTTTTTTTTACTTCAGGGCTTTTAGAGACAGCTGGAAGACACATTTGGAAGTGTTGGGCACAGTAGTGGAGAACCACACTTAGAAAACCATTTTGCAACCCCCCCCCCCCAGGTTGTGTCAGAGGGATGAAATTTCGATTTTCATTTATGGGGAAATATGAATGATGTGCCCGAGATGTCCTTTCTTCGAATAAAGTCAAGAAGCAACGACACTCTGATAATGATTTATCACTTTGCCCCTGGCTGAGAGCACAACAACTGGATTACTGCTGCTGTGCACATACTGTACACACACATGTACACAACACACTCGTACACATACAACCCCCAGATGAACACACAAACAGGAAAATATTCTCTGTCACACACACGTTGCGATTCACTCACCGAATCTCAAACATATGTTCCCTGCATAAATAAGCGCTCTCCATATACCACCTGTCGTTAGCAGTCTAACAGGATATGCATTACTTGCTTTGTTTGTGTGTGTGTGTGTGTGTGTGTGTGAGTGTGTGTGTGTGTGAGTGCACATAGACAAACTTAATGTGGTTTGGGACTGAATAAGTGAAGCCCCCAAGACACACACACTGAGAGAGTGTTTCCTTTTTGCCTCCACACATTTATTTTGGCGACTTTTCATGGGTCAGAGGTCGAGAGAGCTATCAGCTTCTGCTGTGTTGTATTTTGTCTGCAGACATCCAGCACATTTTCTCTCTCTCTCTCTCTCTCACACACACACACCTTGTCTTATTACAGTTGCTTTTTTATCAAAATGGATGGCTCTTTGTGAGGCTGTGTTTGTTCCTCCATTACATTACAATTCTTTGGGTCGCCTTTTTGTGTGTCTCCATTGTGTTGCACAAACCACTCAGTTCCTCTTCAGATCCCAGCAGCTCTCCTCGGCAAACGCCCCGGGGTTGTTGTCTAGACTATATATAGGAGCACATGAATCACAAACAACTGCACGGCACACGGCTCCGCTCGGGTTTCCAGCTGCAGTTTGTATGGGAACGCATTCGAACTCGTGGGACATCTTGATCGTGCTGTGACCTGAACTTTTCACCCGGGGACTGCATTTTTAAGAATATTTTATTTTGAAAAAAAAAAAAAAAAAGATAGCACTTCCTGTTTTTGGCTGTTTTCAGTCATCATCCATGACAGCTCTTACTATTAAAGGTTTTTTTTTTTTTTTAAACAAACAAACAAACAGTCATTTTTAACCAATTATTACCTGCTGAGTTTGGTGATAATTTAAAAAAAGAAAAGTTAAGATGTTTAAAAAGTCTCAGTGACAGGTATGTAGGATGAAAAGTAAATAAATAATAATGAAATGAGAACAAAACACAAGGCTCCCACACACTATCCATTAGTTTATTAATGATAGTTTGGTCCTTAGATCTTTATCAGGCAAAATTCATCAAAACAATGTCAGGCAAAGCTGAGGGAGCAGCAGCTGTGCCAACAGCACACCTTTACAATAGAGTGAATTATCTCATTAAATTAAAACGGGACAGGACTCATTCCAGAGTGACCTCACCTACAGATTATTATTCACGTAAAAATAAACAGCATTGCAAAACCTGGCACCTCAATGACATTGTACCTAATGTTTTCAAGTCATAATGTGTCGGATGAGTTGCTGCTTCCATTGGACTTTGTAATAATAAATACTAGTGCTCCACAGTGACATCTAGTGGCAGTGAGGATCGTTTACAGAGCCTTTGAGACATGGCAAACAAAAATGGGACCGAAACAAATTGAACCACACAGCGTTCTGCTCAATGAACCTGTGTTCCCGTGTGTGTGTGTGTGTGTGTGTGTTAGCATTGTTCTTAAACATCAATGGGATTGTGAATGAGGTTAAGCTCCTCCCATCATTTGGAAAGCTACAGCATGCAAAAGAGGGTTGCATTGCCACCAAGGCTAGCCAAATTAGCACTAGTGCTAGCAAGCTTATGCATCTGCACTGCATTATCAATAAAGTGTCATTAACGTCACTGAAAAGCACTGGTCACAATGTGAAACAGACTAAAAGGTCACCATCCGCATAGAAATGTACATCTATGTTTAAGTGAGTCATATCTCTTGGGAACAGGAATAATAGTAATCATCCTCCTACAGATGAACGCATCAACAGACCGATATCGTTGTGTAACTGACATTACTGACTCAGCCCACTGACTTTATGACTCCTCTACCTGTGAGGGAAAATGATGACCCATGTGACCTATGGCAGCATCATGATATTTTTATAGTTAGTCAGTCATATTGATACTAGCTCGCTGCCGAACAGCAGTCCAGCTTCTTCATTTGTAATATTCCCTGCACATATAACCAGAGCTCAATGGTATGAGGGGTCATCTATACCAAGAAACCCTCTCATAAGCATCTAGAAGCACACTGACTGACATTTTTATTACATTTTTCTTATCTTACATGGTCTTTCCTCCCCTCCATACTTGCTTTCATAAACCCCAGGACCCTGTAAACCCCGCTGCCTCCTGTCACAGACAGAGTATTGGTTTTTGTCTCTTCCCTTTCCCTTCCCCGAGCCAGTAGATGTTTGCGTCACCACTAAAAACTAAAATCGAATTCGAATTTGTGTGAAAGACACCTTGAATAACCGTCTCTCATCCGTGGCTCCTTTCCAGCACATGGGGTTGGAGGTTGCCATCTGCCCAGGGTACTTAACTCTCTGCTGAGCCTGTTCCTCCTCCTTTAGGACCTCCTGTTTGGAAAAGAGGTAAAAGAGGTTAATTAGCCATAATAGCTACCTCTAGCACAGATGAGATTAGATTAGCACATTTCAGGCACTCCGCAGCCGTGGAGAGATTTTCTAAAGAGATGTTTGCACTCTGCTTTTCTAATTTTGAGAAACCTTTTTTCATTGTGTATAGATTTTAGCAAAGCGTTGCTGTGAGAGCGAGAAATTGAAATGTTTGAAATGCTTAAACCTTGATGTTGAATTAGATTTGTTCTCGAGCATGAATAGAGCACCTGCTTGTTTTATGATGTAGGCACACTGTATGTGCTGAGCTAATTTATCAAAGTCCTCCAATGAGGACTTTGTCACTCCCACACAATAAAACATACGCCAGCCGAAAGTCTTTTTCAGGAGAAGAAAGAGGGGGAAAGAGGAGATGAGTCACAAAGAAAAGGCAGACAGATAAAGCATGGAAAAGAAAGGCGAGAGGGGAGGAGGAAAAGCTTTTTGTTGACACAGAGTTGGCAGTGCGAGGAAAAAAAAGAAAGATGCGAGAGAGGAGAAGCGATAGGGAAACTGAAGCCAGTGAGACGCTGAGCGGACAGGGTTTGTCTTGAAGGCATTACAGCAGATTGATAGAATGGGAGCTTGTCTGGCAACTCGAGGCAGGACGTCATGAAGGGGAACAGGAGACTGGAGAGGGAGGACGCTGAGGGCTACTCACACACAGGAGGTGTGTGTCTGTCTGCCTGCCTGCTGTCTGCTAGACACCACTACAACACTCAGGGGGAGTGTATATGTGTGTGTCCACGCACTGTGTATCTACCAGTTTTATCTCTCTCACTCTGTTTGCCAGGGATGCTTGAAGGCGACTGGAATGGGGGGGGTTAGATAACACTTCTCTCTTTCTTTCTTTCCAAGAATCTGAATGGCCAAAGATCACCTGCACTAACAACAATGTAAACCCTTCGAGTGGTTTGCACTGATGCTTCCCGAACTTTTCTGACCTCTGATCCCTTGTCTACCTGCAGCACTTGTCACAGGAACTTTCACATTGTGTGATTCGAATCATTGTTTGAGGCTTGAAAAGGTAAAACTATCCAACATTTCAGAAAATAAATTTTACACAGCACAGAGTTCTTCAGGTTCAGAAACCCTCTCCCATCAGGGGTGAAGTAAGGTGTGTCCCCCTTTTGATGCATCACCATTGTGACGCATTGTATCTACAGCTTTGGTGGTGATCTTGAAGCCATCACCCTGTATAGGCCTGTGATGCCGAGGAGCTTGAAGGCACCACCCAAGGACCACCTGCAAAGCTCAGTTGTTTGCTCCTGATGATTTCAGTGCAAATGGTGTTACCTTTTGGCCTCAGTGCCTCTTCTGCAGGGCCTTTGGACAAAAAAAATCAGATTATGCTCCAGGAGTTTCCAGGATGTGCCATTAAGGCCACCTCAAACTGGATCAGGAACTTCTGGAGCAGCTTGGCCTACCAAGCTCTTACCAAGTAATCCTGTGGTTTCCACCATCTACTTCCTCCAAGTCTGCGTGGACCCCTTCCTAGACCATGTGATACTCCTCACTCACTTGGGCTCCCTTGTAGCATCAAGGTCTATTGTCATATTGCTATTGCTCCAACCAGCACACCATGTAGAAGCCATGACTCATCTCTTTTCCTAGACTTCCACACATCCATTGTTGGATGATTAATCAAGCAATTTAGTGATGCGCGACTTTATTATGCCAGTCATCATCTCACAGCTGCTCACATTCGTCTTTTAAACACAACCCACAATAAACAATAGCATGTAAACAGCAGGCTGTAAATGTGTCAAGTCATCACAGCTTAAAGAGCAGACGTCCTGTTACGATCACTGAATAGCTGCTGTACTCCAGAGTGGCGCTGATGAAGTCACGGCAGTCTGAATGTCAGCAATCATCCAAAATGTCATTACTGACAGACGAGTTAATCTTCTCTGACCTAGTGTAGATGTTGCTGTGTTTTCTTCTCTGAAGATGTAGAGTGGTCTCAGCAGGGCCACACCACCACCACAACTGGATCACATTTTCCACCTCATTGAAAATTCCCTTTGTTTCATAGATGCAGGTTTGACACAAACGCTCACAGCTTCAAAACCCCTGCAGAGGATTTCAGGTCTGGTGAGGTCACACAGCATCTTCAGATGTTCAGTCACAAGATATTCATCATGCATGTTGCTTAGAAACTACATGAAGCTCACGTCAATGGAAAGTCTGTTGGAAATGAGCTGCAACTTTCTTTGTGTGAATTAATTGCACATAGTGAATTATACAAACACTGTACTATAAAGACGACACTTGACAATAATGGATCTTTACCAGCTGATTAACATGACTGTGTTTTAACAATAAGAGTGGAGGCATTTTGCCGGAGTAAAAGCGGTTACGGTTACAGTCGTGTGCCGGGCACGAACCCTGCAGACGTTTTTCTTAAATCTTAATACTCTGTGACTTTTTATTTCATTCACTTCAAAGTTCAGCTTCAAAAAGCTAACAAGTAACTGCAAACTTTATAAGCCGCCCTTTGGCTTTTTGTTGCAGCTAAGAGTTTCTTGTTATTCTTGATTTGGTGATTTTCAGCCTCTTCCTGCAGATCACCTCGGTTTTCAGCTGCTCACATGTTACATTTTCACTGCCTTTTCTTTTCACTTCTACTTCCTTGACTGACTTCATCATGTCTCAAAGGGCAGCTATGCAAGTCCAGTCACTTTCTTGACTGTTTTGGTCACTTTTTTTTTTCTCTACGGAGCTCCCCCTACAGTTTCGCACTGCTTCCAAACCTCCCTCCCCCTCCTGACCATGTGCATTTGTTTTCAACAAAGCCGGCGAGAAAGCGATCCATGGAGTGATGTGGGTAACATTAACCAGAGATTACAGATTACAGGGCATGTTTGTGTAGTGTTGGCGTCGGGTCGGAGGCGCTGATCTGTAAGGGCAGAGCGCCTCCATTCCCCCTGTAACAAGTCATATAACCATCACAAAGCTGTTTAATGAAGGTACAAATCTTGTGTAGTTGCCCTTTAATCTGAATTTCCTGATATTTAGTAAAACCCATTCAGAGCCTCTATCTGTGCTCTGTCTCCCGGGTCACTTACTGTCACACAACCCCAAAGCAGAATATTCCCACCCCCATGCTGAACAGTTGGCAAGCTGCTCTGTTCATCAAATGCTGCTCCATTTCTTTCTCCAAATGCCTTTTGGTGATTGTGGCTTAATAAAAAAAACACAGTATTAACTTCTTCATCTGTCCCCAACGCTTGTTTCCAAATGTTGCATTTTGCAGATTTCACCAGATGACTTCTGTGGTGACGTTTGAGGTGAGGCCTCCCTCGTCATCACTGCTGCAGTGGGACGTTGCATCACCACTCCAGTGTCAGCTGAACCTTTATTTTCAGTCATGTAGGAGTTCTTTCTTTGCTTTGCTTTGCTTGTCTTCCCAGCAGGCATGCAGCTTTATCCAAAAAAAGTTTTTATTTTTCCTTGGTATTGCAAATCTTGTCTTAACTTCCACAGTTCCCCTTAACTGTCATTACTTAATGATGTTTCTGACAGCTGAAATCTCAAGCTGGAAGCGCTTTGGTAGCTTTTTATAGCCTCTGCAGCTTCGTAAGGCATCAATTAGTTTCATTTTCAGATCATCACTCAGTTGCTTTATAAGAGCCTGTGGTGGTTGAACATCATCACACACACACACACACACACGGTTTGAAGAGTCAGAGGATGTGTTGACTGTGGAGCTCAGCTGTCATTACCTCACTATTCTTAACCTGCCTTACAAATCCTGATGAGCCACTGAAGGTCTGTTCAATTAATGACGTTCTGAGACTTCATAGGATGAGAGGCGCCGGAAATAATCACTATTTTTCTATTTTTATGTTCATAAACCTTGAAAGAGGGTTGATTTTAATGTGTGTTTGCTGTGGGATTTACTCTTCACATCAAAAATATACAAAATGCATCTATAATGTTCCCAAAGGCCAAACTTTGACTGTGCCATTTATCTAATGTGTTTTAGTAATGGTCTATATAATAGTGTTACAGACAACCAGTTGTAGTGAGCGCGGTCTCTTTATTGATTTGTTGCTTGGGTCTTGACAACCTTTACTAATGACTGAGTTCACAGCGGAGCTTGTTTTAAAGCCCTGGAGCCTCGATCAGGTTCACTTCATGTAAATGTGCAAATCTTTCAAAGTCAACAGATTGATCAGAGCTGGAGGCGTTCTGGGTCAGAGAGGATGATATCTGCAGTGAACGCTTTGACTATGCTCTCATCCCTCGTTTTCTTTCCTTCCCTTTCCTTTATTTCCTTTTCCTCTCCTCTCATTTTTTCATTCTCCTTTTGTTTCCCTTTCCTTCCTTTTTCCTTTCCTTTCCTTTCCGTCTTTTCTTTTCCTTTCCTTCCTCTCCTTTTTCTTTCCTTTCCCCTGCTCCCCTCTCCTTTCCTTTCTTTTCTCTCTCCTCTCCTCTCCTCTCCTCTCCCCCTCCTCTCCTTGGCTTGCTTCCATGTCCATGCCAGTAGCAGGTCATGGCTGAGAGATGGCAGGACGGCGAGGGCAGAGGCTATAAGACACTGGGCCGAATGAGAGAGGACAGGCTCCATACATTATCAGGACTCAAGGCTGTGTCTCAGTTTTAACCTTTATTTTCCCCGGGCAGGCTGTCGAAAGAGCGCTGTCTGCGTTTGAACAAAACCCTGCTCTTCTCTGCTTTAGAAGTACCGTGACATTTTGAATTCCTGTGTGCTCTTTCTCTTCACCAGGGCACTTGTCACATTTTGGGAAGGTAAAGTACTGTGAGTACTGAAAAGAACAGTTTTTTTTTCCACTTGCTCACAGCCTGGGCAAGTGCTCTGCTGGAGAAACAGACCCTAACCCAAAATGTCAGCAGGTCTATGAAGCAAAATCGTTGCTGTGATGCTGCGCTCGGCCGTGTAACTCCCTTAGACAAACCAAATTCCTTGTTACCATAAGAACCACTTCATAGCCTTAAATGCCAAGGCTGCATCCTGTCGAGAGAAAAAATAAAGACGGCACAAAGACAAATGGATTTCATACACGTTTTTCCACTGTGTAGTTCAGGGGAACAACCCAGTAACGCTGAGATCAGATAACTGGTTAATGTTGCTTCCTGCCTCATTTCTGTCAGCAACAACCTCATGTCACCATTTATGAACCAGAAGCTACATCATTCTGTGAGTCAGTTTTCTACCACAGTGTTCTACCCTGTGTGCATTGTGAAATGTAAATAACACAATCGAGCCTCAGTGTCATGTTTTTTTTTTTTTATACCATGCATCCCCTGCTTATTGCATGAAAAACACCCCACCACACCACAGCCCCACTCTTAGCTCTATCTCCAATTACCATTACCCTGCCCAGCAGCCACCCTCAGCTGGAGGCACAAAGCAAAGCCCAGTCAGGCAGTTATAATCCAGTCCAGACTCCAGCCTTTCAAGGGTCCTTCCCTCCAGCTCCCTCCAATCTGTTCCCCTCCATGCAGAACACCAGCAGCTACATTCACATGCGCAGTAAACTGGTTAAATAGGGACCATGTAACTTTCACATGCAAAAGCCTCCTATTTAAAAAAAAAAAAAAAAGAAAGAAAAAAAAGTGAGTTCAGCTCATATCACAAGTAATAAAACATAACTTTGCTTAATTTCAGTGCAAGTTGGCAAATATTTGAAGGATGTTTAATCACTGAGCCTGATGTGAGGGACTGAGACTGTAGACACGATACATATTACTACTCATTGAGAACATATTACCATATTTCCCATTTCCATTATATTAAAGAAATAAGTAAGGTTCCCTCTTTTGTTGTATCGTCATGAATTTCCCTGCAGGACTAATGTACAAGTCTCCAAGATGAATCTAATACACATGAAACAGAATAATATTAATGGGCACGTGGGCAGGAAGAGGGTTCGCAAAACAGCGGAAAAGCGACCGGACTTGCATTTAAACTGAGGAACAAGATCTTTGACATCATACGTCATCATTTGATCCACTGCTGATATAATGACTTAAAATAATGCAGCTCAAAGCTTGTTAAATAACCCTCCCATGAAGTGAGTCCCTCTGCTGCCATAAATAAACCAACAACCAGGATATTCTTACCATTAGTCAGCAATCCTCCAGCCCCCCCACCCCCCACCCCCTATCGCTTTGAATAAGAAACACTCTATCAGCCGTAATACTTGGGGAAGCGGGGTCCCTGTGCCCTCTTGTTGACGCTTACAGGCAGTCGTAATTTTCAGTCTAATGAATCGAGGATGTCAGGAGGACCAACGCTGTAGCTGGAGATGTGTCCTGGAAAAGTGCTGATGGTGCTGCAGGACTGGGATCATAAATACACCAGCACCACCAGGCCTGTCAGGACCGCCGAGAGAGAAAGCAGTGTTTGACTTCTCAGATGTAGAAAGTTTTGGATGTCTCCGAAGTCTCCCACCTCGGGTGTGTGGCATCATGGAGACTGTAAAGAACTCCCCTGAAACACACACACACACACACACACACACTCCTACTGTAAGTAAGGGAGATGAACTGTAGTCGGTTCAACATGTCAGTTCATAAAGCTATGAAGCTCTGCAGAAGGTGGAAACCAGAGGAAGCAGCACAGTGTGTTTCTGTCCCATAGTTTAATATGAAGGTGACTTTTTTTTTTTTTTTACAGTTTCTTTTAATTGCAGAACAAACACAATACGTTTTTATTCACATGCTAGAAATAAAAGGGTTGAGAAACTAAATCTACTATTTGTGCAAATCTGATTTCAGTCATCGCCTGTTGACGTCACTGAGCAGCACTAAAGGTCCGTATAAGAAGGCAGAGGCGATGCCAAGGCTGATTCATTGTTTAGTCTTTTTTATGAATCAGTTATAAAACAGTGCAGGTTGTTTCTGCATGTGCCAAGAATTTGAGCCAGTTCACTCAATGCGAAAGGAAAGTCAGTTTTATTAGCTAATGCAACCACCATTACCTGAAACACTGCAGGCCAGGCTTCCTATATAGGATCACAGGCCGTATGCACACACACACACACATCCCTGCTGTGGTGCCTGAGGCTGTTTGGTAACTGAAGTCCAATTACAACTATAGCTTAACTCGGATTAACCAAGAAACAATGAATGGATTTATGAACAAAAAGCAAGATGGACAGTAATCTGTAAAGGATGTTGTTGACATTAACATTTTCTTTGTGTGCCTGAACACATTCTGAACACATCCAGAATATCTCATGTCAGTATGGATGCATCCACGTCCCTGCAGGACCAAGAATAGCACGTTGCACTGCCTGCCGGTGCACTATGTAGGCAGTGACATCAGTGACAGGAGTTCAATATGGAATTTAATTTGAGGTGAACAGGAAAAAAAAACCCAACAACATCCAAAATTACTTCATCCGGCATCTCTTCTAGTTCTGGATATTGCAAAAAAATCTGGGCCAATGGAAAAACGGGCTCGGGTGGAAAATATATATTCTGTGATAAAAGCACTCTCTCGATTTTCCTCCTTTTTTTTTTTTTTTTTTTTACCTTACACTTTTTCATGTGCTCAGGTGCAGAGGTCAACACCGGCCTTGCTCAGCCCCACCCCCCCTCACCACCACCACCACCACCTCAGAGACGAGCGGTAAATGTGTCCCTGTACCAGGACTGAATAATATATGAATCCCTCTGGAGATGTGAGACAGCCGCCTGATTGTGCGAGTCCCTCCTCGCTCGCTGGCTCTTTCTCTCAGTGTGTGTAAGTGTATGTACAGTCGTGTATATATATGTGTATGTGTGTGTGCTGGCATTGACTGTCCAGTCACATCCTGCTGCTGCTATCGGTAGTGCTGAGGTCATCTGTGTCTGTGCTCCCCCCAGGTCAACACATTATCTAAATGATTTAATATCACTGCAGCCGCCCCGACCCTCTCCTGTCATTGTGCAGCGGAGCAGGGAGACTAAGCACTCCAGGATGAATACTGAATACATAATTGTATTTTTTTTCATGGCTGTAGTAACAAAGGTATAATGTATTACACAGATCATCCGCCCGTTCTATATGTAGTTTTATATCTAATATCCCTTGTTGCACCCGGGGACACGGCTGAAATTCAGCTTAAGTGGCTCAGTAGAGTTAAGTTTAGCAAAGGCTGATGGGAGTTTGGAACAAGTATGAGGATGTTATTAAATCCAGTCCAACCAATGTCGCAGTGTGATGCACAAAAGATAAATGAATATGGACCTAAACAACTCTTAAATTGAAGACTGGGGCATCAAATAGTGTCTGAATTTTTTATTTCCAAACGAAGCAAACAAGCAAGTGTGTGTGTGTGTGTGTGTGTTCGTGTTCCCTCCCCAGGGAAACAGTAAATGATCTTGCTCCTTTTTTTTTATTCATTATATTCAGCTTTGTATCGATTCAACGTCACAGAACAGCGACTGGGTTTTCAGGAGTCTGCACACTTAACAACTAGATTGGCTGTGGAGCTGAGACCAAGACTGTTCATACATTTAAAAAAAAAAAAAAGATTAATTAATGGTACAACCAGAGAAACATTTCCTTCCTTCCACCGACCGTCTGCGTTTGCTTCCAGCTCTGTTAGCTAAGCTTACAAAGTGGAAGTGACTCAACCTATAGCAAACTGTTCAAAACAGTCAAAACACACCCAGTCTGTCTGGGGAGCAGTCCTTTTGTATTGCAATGGAGATGATGTTGAAATGTATATTACAGGCTGTCAGCGCTGTAACATGGACTCTGTCGTCTGTGTAGAACTGAACCAAAACAGCAAATTAAGTCCGTTATTAACGCACTGAGGATGTGTATTCATTCATTTTCTTAGCGTCTGGACCTCAGGTTGGATGTTAAACCCAGTACACACATTATAATTTAGTATCATAAGTCATACAGCAGCTGCTGCTCTTTGATTTTGGACTTGCTTTCATGGAAAACTGGAACAACACCTTCATTTTCTTTTCTTTTCTTTTCTTTTTTGCACAAACTAAATTAATTAGTCCTCTATAATCAGAAGTAGTAAACTTCTGATAGAAGCATCTTCATCTCTGCTTTGAAGGAACACACAAAGAAGACCACGACTTGGCAGTGAGTGAGGACTTATTTTTAGATAAGAGTCTCTAAGCAAATGAGGCAGAAACTCAGAAGAGGCCAGAATCAGACAGATGGATAAAGTTGATCTGCGAACAACAGAATGAACTCATCACTTAGTTTGATGACAGAAAACTAAGGCAGGATGTGAACACTGGTAGGTTGTGGCTCTGAAAAGCTCTTTGATATTTGCTTTAGAGAAGCCTGTATAAGTCTGTCTGTCAGTTCAGCACCACGGACAGCGACATGGTTTTATCAGAGGGACGGCAGGTGAACAACAGTGTTGATGTGTCCATGAATGAACGTGAAGTCTTTAACAAGTACACTCACGATCGGCTCCATAAGAACAATCAGAGCCTCAAAGATCTGCTGTTTGGGCCGACTGCAGCGTCCCACAGTGTTTTACTGTTTAGCCTTTTCATATATTCATTCATTCATTCGTCTGCTGTACTGCTTATCCGGGTTGCTGGGGAAGCTGCAGCCTATCTCAGCTGACTTAGGACGAGAGGCAGGGTCCACCCTGGACGGGTCACCGGTCAATCACAGGCTGACATATACAGACAGACAACCATTCACACTCCCACACAAGAAAGTCACCAGTTAACCTAACCCAACTTTATTTCGTGTAGCACAGACGTGATGTCTTGGATTCTTGCAGACTGAGTTTGTGATTGAAGCCTGTTTCTGGTTTAGTTTCAGTCGAGGACGCCCTGCTCTGCCCGGAGAGTTTTCCCCCTTGTCAGCCCACAGCTCGCTCCTCGCTCCTCATCCCTCGTCTCTCTCTCTGTATCTCTCTCTCACATACACACACACACACTGAGAAGAGTACCAGTCCACTGACCCGCAGCAGTTTTCAGATATTCCCTGCTGTCTCTCATGCAGATGAATCAGAGCGAGAGAGAACGAGGAAGGACAGGGACAAGTGACAAGACTATTGGAGTAGACAAGACTTGTTTTTGTGTTGTTTTTGTTTTTTTTGAATGGTTAGAACAAAAACCGCTGAGGGAAAACAAGGCGGATGTTTAGACAGAGACATACCTCCATCTCAATCAGAGAGGAAGACGAACAACAAACTGAGGGAACAGCCCAGAGGAGGAGGAGGAGGAGGAGGAGGAGGACCTGTGACAGGAGGAGTTGTTCAGAAGGAATGAAACATGTACAGTAATGAGGGGGGTTTAGTTTTCTAAGGGCCAGCAGCAGTCACCTTGTCATTATGCATTACATTGCTGCCTAACATTACCCTTTTAGCAACTAAGGGGGGACGACACAAGCAAACACAATGTCCTTCACAAACTCTGCAGCCTCTTCTTCGTCTCAGCTCTTAGAAACAACACCATGATTCAGCAGCAGGCGCCACATGAGACGTTGCACAGTGTTTCTTTTTTTATCATTATTATTATTATTATGTCAAAAAAAGCCTCCATGGTCTGTGCATCTCGTTCCATGCAAAAAAAATGCTTCAAAATATATTTCAAAGGCCTTTAGTCCTCGGACCCACACACTGCACAGCTCAGCAGGACTGTGTGTGTGCGTGTGAGTGTGGATGCCCTGGCAGCTAATGTCACAGCTCGAGTGTGACAGAAAACTGAAGCAGCCGCCCTCAGCGCCGCATGAAAAGAAAACTGAACTCGGAGGGAGCGCCGACCCGAAGACTCTCGGTGATATTCAGATCACAGCGGGCTGCAGATCATTGTGATGCTGCAGTGCCCAGAACCCAACATGGCATTTCATTGAAAGCTAAAAATAAATAAATAAATAAGGCATCGCAAATGTCACAGGGGGCATACGATGCTCCGCGGCCTTTATCCAGCTGTGTCTAGAGGACGAGGAGAGAGAGAGGAGGACGTGTGTATGTGTGTGTGTGTCTGCTTCCCACACACCTCGACCTGCAACAACCTGCAGAAAGTCATGAGGACATTAAGAAGTAAACACTTGCATCATGGCTTCAAAGTCTGCAGCTGTGAGTGAATTCAGTTACATGTTGAAGTCAAGTGAACGATGAGGCAAAGCTCTGTAATGTTGGCTGAGAAGACAGAAATACATTTCTTTGTCTCCACACTGGTGATGTCATTGTTTCTGAGTCGTCTGTCCGTCGTTTTGTCCTGGTCTTGGATTATCTCAATAATACCATGAGCACTTGGACTCGTTAATGCAACATCTAGAAGGAACTTAGTTCAAATTTGGCACAAAGCTTCACTTGAACTCAGGGAGGCACTGATTATATTTTACTAATCAAAGGTCAAAGGTCAGCGTGACCTCAGAAAACACTTTGATCCCTTATTCACACAAACAGTTTATGTTTACTGGATAAACTGGGAGGTAACGTGACACTAGGTGGTGATTCTGGTTTTGTGTGTGATAATAAAGAATTGGATGAACAGCTTTAAACAGCAACAATATTTATCTGATTACTGGCCCTTTCTTTGTTGCACACTTTGCTCATGACCAGCTCGTTGTAAATACCTGTGGTCATGGCTGAGATCTGCTCAGTTCATGAGGTTTAACAAGGACGTGATTCTGACTATAACGAGACAAGAGATCGTTTCAGACTCTTCTGATCTTTTTGAGCTGTAAAACTAAAATCCACTCTCCACTGCAGATGTTTCTGTCTTTTGAAGGTGTCTGCAGGTTGAATGCATCAGGACATGGCAGCTGAAAACGAGAGTGGATGCGGCTCATGTCGGCACCTTATCATGATGCGATGACGGTCGTGTCATTAGACTGTGAGTCACTGTGAAAGCTATTAGCTCGGAGCCTTGGCAGGATGTTTTACGTGATTGATCTGTGAAAGTTTCATTTTAGCATTAAATTGTGAGCGTGTATGTGGAGGAGATATCAATTTCATCTCATAGACTCAAACTCCTGAAAGCTCACTGTGTCGCAGCACAATAACAAAATCCAAGAGGTGATTATACAGTCAGCTTTTTTCATCAGAGAATACCTGAATGATGCCACTTGCTTCCTGCTTACACTCAGACTGTGCAAATCAATGAAACACATTTTTAATACAGGAGATTTTTACACAGTCGATTTGGACATTATGCAAAATTCTTGTTAAAGTTTTTTTTCCTAACATTGGTATAATTGCAAACTTTCTCCAAGCAAAGTAGCTGCAAGAAAAACAGGAAGTCACCAGGCAGCGTAAAGCGCTGAAGAACAGTGGTTTCCAGATGTTACATCATGGCAGCGTTGGCTTGTAGCTCAACGACATCGGCAACAGATTAGTGTTTGTACTTCCAGAGAGGTTGAGCATAAAGTTAATCACATTAAGTTTTGTTTTTGTAAAGTTTTCCTACTTTGCAGCTACAGTCATTGACATTGATTTTCTCCCAGACTTGACACTGTGGCTGCACTGGTGCTCAGAGTCAGTCGGTTAGTTCACTACACTTTGGTTCAGACTAAAATATCCCAGCAACTGTATTATATTGATGGGCTGCAATGACATTTTACAGAGACGTTCATGCCTCAGAGCAAATTAGTCCCCGTTCTGCTTCGGGACTTTTCCTTTGCAGCCGCCACAAGACCAGGAGTGTGCACGGTTTTACACTGTGTGACTTTATTTTGACATTTTCTCTGAAGAGTTAATCTGAAATTATTATTTTTTTATTCTATTATTTATTTGCTTTTGCACAACTTGTGTCTGTTTCCCCCAGGGTTTGTGCTGGTGTGAATGGGTGTAGTGTGTGAGGGTGTGGACTGGTATGGCAGGGTTTTAAGGGAACTGGAGTGAATCATCTGTCACTGATCTCTGAACGCTGTTTGTTCTGCCTGTTGATCGTTATTGATCTCATATCGCCTATGATTTTGCTTGATTCTGTGCAAAAATCAGTGAAGTTTGGATTAGGAATGAAAAATTTTTGTAATGATAAGAAATCCAATATTCCAGTTCACTGTCTCTGTCTGGTTAAATGCAGTTCATTTATGCCTACTATTAGATGCACCAGGAGATTGACTGATTGTCAGGTTGTGCTCAGATGATGAATCCTGATCTCTTACTCACTGGTTTTCCGATCTTTCCTCCAGCAGTATCAATATCTGTGCTCCTTAAAGCGACATAGCTCAATAACTACTTGATGGATTGTCATGAGCTTCACCTCAGACGTTCACATCACCCTCAGGACTCAGTGTAATGACATCGGTGATTCCCTTTTATTTAATTTAACGCCGTCGTGTTTGGTTTATGAACAGTTATCCACAAAACCAATCAGGCTGAACTAATCAAATTAATCAGTCAAAACTTTTGCCTGCTCCCTTGACAACACTGCACTTTTTTCTCTGTGCAGTGTGAAAGCAGGAAGTGCTTTTGTAGGTTTTGAAAGGTCAAACCAGGTCGTGTGTGGGTTATGGAGAAATATAAGATGTCCTCGTAAACAGAGCAAGTTATAAACAGAGATGTCTTCGGTCTAAAACGTAATTGATGGTCGTGTTGCCTCATGAGACGAGCTGCTCTATCTCCTCCTCTGGTTCACTGCCTCTGTCTATATTATGCAACATCTGTGCTGCCGGGCCTCGTGGTCGACTCTCTGACAGTGAATCGTTTCAGGGGCTCAGCTGGTTTTTGCTTTTGTAGAAGATTTCTGACAGTTAGACAGCTCCTAAAGCTCGTCCTCTACCCCAGCTGTCTTTGTTGCTGTTTACCTTCCTTGTTGTTGTTTTTCTTTGAGTTATGGTCTGCTATTTCCACTTTCAACCTCAGCTCGTGAGTTAACTCAACGAAAACTCAGTGATGTGTTCAAATGTCTCCAGAAAGCTCCACTTCGGTATGAACACCGCTGTTTTAGGCAGAGGCTGTGACAGGACGGAGGTTTGTATTGAAAGCTTTTAAATGCTTCTCTTTCCTCCGCCTTCTCTCTTTTTTCACCTCGTTTTCGTCGTCTTCCTTCACAACAGACCCGGTGTTTTCCTGCTGTGTACTAATTGGCTTCCTGAAGCACCAGTAACAGGTTTTTTTTTCCCTCCCAGTGTCTCCAGGGTCTCTGCTTTTAGAGAACATCCATGCCCTTCTTTTTCCTCTGATTATGCTCCCAGAAGTCAAGCATATTGTGCTGTCAGAGCAAACAGGCCGCCGCAAATGCAAATGTCTTGTTTAGAGGAAGGAAAAAAAACTTCCCCAATCTGTTTTTGTTGTGTATTTTAAACAGCTGCACAGCACTTCATATTGATGTATATTTCAAGTGAGGGACACCGGACAGATTAGTTCTCGGTAAGTAATTTAGTTGCATAAGTCGACATTTGGCTGCAGTAATTTATTCCTTTTTCTACCATAAGTACTGTTGTGTAATCCATCAGAGAGAGAGAGAGAGAAACATGCACAGAGTTTGTTGTGTTCTTCCCGGAGCAATTTTATCTCCTGCATCTGAACATACCTGCAGAATTTGCACAACTTTACTGTAGACAAACATTCGTCTTTATTAACTGCAGAATCCAGGTTTAATGGAAATGTCTGGGTTTTTAATTTTGATTTCTAGTCTGGCTCCAAAAACCACTTCTCTAATTTATTCAGCACTTTAAAAAAAATGCTCACTGACTATCTTCCTCCAACACCAGTGACAAAGCTGTGTCTCAGTTTGGGGGCTGCATCCTTCTGAGGACGCATCGATTCTTTGCATGCCATTAATTATTAGCCACCTAGCATGCTAGCTATCCGAATGATGAGGTGGCATCAAGCTGTAACCATGGTAGCCCCGCTTTGTGGCCGGCTTAAAGGCGTGGTCGCCCGGTGAGCAGGGATCTGCTGGCTGCACAGCCCAAGGAGGTGCAAAGAAGCTGCTGCTTTAAAATTTAATGTTATGTAGTTAAATAGTGACATTTTGTTGTGAGGCGACATCTAGTGGCAGGAGTTGTTATTGCAGGAGCAACAGGAAAGGTCTGATGACCACTGTTCTCCTGTGCAAGCAGCAGTGTATGTTGTTGGTTTTATCAAATATGAACCCGACCATTATCTTCTATCCAGGTCGTGAGTGTGGCTGACTGTAGCGACAAAGGTCCAGTACACTTTGTGTGTTTATAACTGTAACCATGACAACCAGCACAACCAAGGCTGCAATAGAAGCGCTATTACAGGAGACACTTACATCAGAGGATTGAAACAGGGAAAGTATTTCAAGGACAGAATGAAGTGAAACTAAATGGACGTCCTGTTGGAGCGTGAGGTTGTCTCTTTGTGTGGTCCTCTGACGTGCGACCACCAAATGCGAGAGTTGCCATGGCATCAGGAGCGATGTATGTGGGTCAGTGAGCGACACTCTGCAGCACTTTGACCTGCTCAGGCTGGACAGAACTGGATAAGTGGCGTCCATTCAGCCATGTTATGGAAACCTCTGTATAAATACCTCGCAGCTTTGACCTGCAGTACTTGCAGCAGTCGTGCATGAACACCCTTTTGCACTTTATTACACTTAAAAAAAAAAAAAAAATTTTTACCATGAATCCACATAGACACAGACAACATCATAGACACAGAATACTGGATCTGTACTTTATATTGAAAATTGCTTCATTTATTGGTTAAAGAGGAACTGTGCGGGATTTTAATGACTTGTAACTTGTGATAATGATATGATAAATGACTTGTAACTTGTTACAGGGAGAATGGAGGCTCTCTCTCTCTCTCTCTCTCTCTCTCTCCCCCCACATAACGTCTCTTGGCTGAAAACCAACCTTGCAAGATCAGAGCCTCCCACCCAGTGTCCCAGCTCTCGTCTCAGTGGCACCGTAACCCATAATCTCTTGTTTATGACAGATAAGACTACACAAATATACACATCGTAACATCGTATATGATAAATAACGTTATCCACCGCTCCATGGATTGTTTTCTCGCCGGGTTTGTTGACAACAAATGCACATGGGAGGACGAGGGTTAGCAAAACAGCAGAAAAACGACTGGAGTTGAATAGCTCCTCTTTGAGTTTAATGTCAACTTTCATCAGGACATCTTGGTTCTCCACATAAATCAATAACCCTGCATCTTGAAACTGGGTTTTTGCAAATGTACTGTGATAAAACAAAGTGCCATTAAGCCATTAAAGGCCATTAGGTGATCCAGTCCAGCCTCCAATATAATGTTTCCACTTGGACTGAAGAGCTTCACATTATTGTCGGTGCTTAAGATAAGAAAATATCTTTTGTCCTTTTTTTTTCATACTTCCAAGAAATGCCCCTTTACAGCAATCATATTATTCCATTCATCTGCTTATATGAGACAATGAGGCCTTATCTGAAGTGGTGTAACATCATTAGTGGAGCAGTGGAGCTGCATGTTGCAGCCAAGAGCCGACGGATTCACAGAGAGACCCACTCGGTTTGTATTGATCTGTGGAGGTGAATGAGCCTGAGAATGCAGCATGCGTTCGAGCTGTGAGATTACGTTGCATCTGAGTGTGTGTGTGTGTGTGTGTGCTTTCTTTCTTTCTTTTTTTTTTTTTATTTAAGCTTGTGTGCTCTTATCTTATCTTCTTCTCAAATGAAAGGTGTGCAGGTACAGTTTGTGGTTGTTTCTCCTGAGAACCGTGATGGATCGTGTTCGTGGTCGAGTTGCAGACTCATTGTCCTCCATCTGCTCACACACACACAAATATATATACTGTGTGTGGTAAGAGAGACAGACAAGGCAGGCAGAGGGGACGACAGTCATTTCTCCAGACCATTACAGTGTAAGGACAGCGAGATGGGGAAGGAAATGATGGCTGATGGTTTTAAGAGGTTGTTACTGTGGTAAAGGGAAGGAAATGGCTTGATAATGGAATCGGCCTCTGTGATCTTTAATCTGCAGCCTGACAAGCTTTGTATTAGTGGGACAACACAGGAAGAGAGGAACAAGAGGAGAAAACTGTATTATGCTGCTCAGTAAACAGGGAGGTGGGGATTATCAAAGCGGGGGAGCACACATTTAGATAAAGCAGCTTGAACAGGGAAATTACTTACAGACATTTTTAACGCTGCGTTGAATCTCCTCTTCTGGAAAAAGAAAAAAACTCCACACAAACAGTCACTTCCAGGCAGGTCTGCGTCTGAGCGTGGCTTCGGTTTGATAAGTCGGCCTTAATACAGTCTGAACATGAATGAGTGCAGACGTTCTTGAATGCAGCTCAAGTGGTGGCATTGTGTTGACAGAAAGGCTGCAGCAGCGCGAGATTAAATCAGATGTGGCTAAGTGGCACTTGTCGTTTCTGATGTTTAGTAACTCACATAAAAAAACAAGAGCAGCAGCTTTAACACTCTGTTTTGTCACTGCTTCCTGCTGAGAGAGTGCAAACATGACCACAGGCACACACCCCCCCCCCCCCGTTACGCATTTGGTTTTGCGATCCAGTGCAAAAAATGTATGGAAACACCTTAAAATGCAAGAAAAGTACTCAATGCACCAATTTGATCACAAAACACTATCATTCTCATTACACTCAGGTTTTTATTGATTGAAAGCTCTTGATGGAAATGGATGGAAACGCACTCTCATTGGCTTCATTTGCATCAATATTTTTAGCGATCTACAATAAGTTTGATTGACAAGTGATTGGAAACATAGCTGATGACACTGCAGGATCCTGCATATTTAGTACGTTCTGCTTCTGTGACTGTGCTATAAAAGTTTATCGTTACTATTGTTGTTGTTTTCTCAGGTATCGAGCCTCTCGAACTTTCCCGCAGCTGTTCATCACAGTGTAGTTGTTGTTCTTTACTTGCCACACCCACATCTTAACCCCAGGTTGAAGTTTCCACACTCACCTGTGCATGTGTCAAAAAACAATATCATACACATGATGTTAGGAAACAGTTGAAACTCTTTGGACAAAGTAAAGAAACTCTTCCTCCTTCCTCAGGTCTACAGGTGAAATGAAGCTGAACTGAACGTTGCAGCTCCAACCGCCACACGCAGACATGACATCAGTAATGTTCAGAATACCAGCTGAGGACGATGGAAAACAACTGCTGCGGTGGCATTCCCAAAATACTGAACCTTATTTTTCTGAGCCTCATCAGAGGTGAAGCCAGTGAGCGAACAGACAACACTCACTCTGTCTGTGCATCATTGTTTTTCCACTGCTGCTGCTTCTTCTCCTCCTGCAGATCCGTCGCTCATTCTCACTCACAAGGAGCCAAATGTCATGAATATGATGCAGCATGAAACCATCAACATCTCCAGGCCCCAAGTCTGAAAAGCAAAAACTCCAACAGATAGAAAGGAAAAGAAAAAGCAAAAATTGAGTCTCGGTTTGAGTTTCCTTTGTCCTTTATCTCTCGTTCTGTCGCCGTGGTTACACTTAAATTACAGATCAGAGTCGCCCAGGTGTGATCCATTAAACACATTATTCCTACCTGAAGGGAGAGGAGGAAAACAGAGATCACCATCTGCTCTTTGCTTGATTGAATTAATCATGTGTGAACTTTTGCACAAGGCTGCAGGCCCCACATCCCTCTCTCCCTCTCTCCCTCTCTCTCTTTCTCCATTACCATGTGTGTGTTGTGTGTCTTTGTGCCCTACAAGCAGCAGCAGCACAAAACTTACAAAAGCTCATTTCCCTTCACTTCAGGGATGGTGCAGATGGGGCTCACTTTTTCGCCCCAGTTGTGAGCAGCAGCACATTTTGCAAATGACTCCGGCGTGCTCGTGGCAACGCAGTTGAGCACATGGCAAACATTTGAGAGAGCACCTTTTGTGAATCACCACAATCACCGCGATATGAAAAGAAGCTGTCGTGCGATTTTGGGGGGGGGGCCTTCAGAGTTGCTACAAAAGGCAGATAAATTGCCAGTGTTTTCCCTCATGCCTCTTTAAATATTGGATCACAAAAAGCTTTTTCGGAGGGAGATAATGTTGCCGGGCCTGCAGAGCAAATGAGATTCTCTCCACGAAAAACAAATTCTTTCAAATCCTCGGGTGTGAGTGGGTGTGTATTTGTGTTACAAGTGCAAAGCCTGCTGGGATAGGTTCCTGCGAAGCGGCAGCCACAGCAAGTGTTTCAGTGCGCAGCTGATGAGCAACTTGAAAGTACACGGAGGCGGCGCTGAGGTATAATTGAGTGTTTTGCAAATCCGGCTCATGTTCCATTTAAGGTCTTGATCAGTTTCAGCTGTTTTTATGTGCATCTTTATATCCCACACATGAATCAATAAATGGGGCTGAATAAACAAGAAGATGCCTGATTTTACTGTGTGATCCAATGCAGAGAGTGAAAAACAAACACTGCATGGCTGATGTCTGTAAACACCGTACATCCAGGCTTTTTCACCCCGCCAAAATAAGAGCTGATTGCAAACAGAATGAGAAGTGCAAATTCTGAATACGTCCCCTTTAGACGACGACATTAAATTTCCTGAAAGTGAGTTCGCATTTTGTATGTGAAGGAGTCGAGCTGATTTGAGTCCAGCAAAGAGGTGAAAAGGTTTCTCAGAAGAAGGAGAAAGAAAAAAAAAAGAGAAGCAGATCCTGGAGGTATCTGTTTCCCCGACTCCCAGAGAGGAGGATTCAGCACTGGTTCATTATCACAAGCCTCAGGCGGTTCCCCTGCACACCAACAGGCCGGTGTTAGCATGTTAATAATGACGACTCTGTCCTCAAAAGACATCTCTGCACCTCTATTCTGCTTTTTATTGTATCTCTGATTGATTTGACACAATCCAGTGCAGAGCGAGTGTGTGTCAGGAAATCTTTACAAGTATTTGGTTGGGAGATGGAGGGAGGTCAAAGGTTGGATTTATTGTCTGGTACAAAAGTGCACCTGTGTGGATTTGATTTTCCTGAATTTTCTCCGCTTTGAAGACTTCTCAAATTGTTTTCGGTTGCTCTTTTACCCCTTCAACTGCGGCTTACTTCCTGCTGGAAAAATTGTCATTGAACATTTTGTCTCCCTTTTTCTTTTTCCCCTGTGTCCTGTCAATCAAAACCTCAACAGCGAAGCCGGTGAAGCTCTCTCACATCGAGCTGTTTCCTATAGTGAGTATGTGAGGGACGGCAACAAGCAGCAGGTGGTCGAGCCAAACAAGCATAGAAATATCCAGTAGGTATTTCTAAACGATGCAGGCGGTTGTTATGGTGATACTAATGTTGTTGTTGTTGTTGTTTTGTCAAGGATGTGGCACAAGATTTCCAAATTAGACACAAGTATCAGGAGTTGGTTTTAAAGTAGATACAACTGTGAATATAGTACTTTATTATTTATTTCTACACTTTTCCAGTGTTTTATTTGAAGCGATGTATTTGTGGTTTGAACAACCAAAAACCATCTCAGCTCTCAGCTTCTCTCTGGAGCTCTAATACAAGAGTTCAGTGTCAGCCAATTGGAAGAGAGGAGGTTCAGATCCTCTCTTCTGATTGGCTAGCTGTTTTCTGAGTCATTCAAAAACATTTCTAACAGATTTCAGGAAAAGCAAATCCTGCGAGGGTGGACAGTGGAGCTGGGTGGGTGTGGCTTGAAGGCATGGCTGAGAGTGGTGACAGCATGTTGTGACATCACAAAGTGACAGGAAGTCCTGACAGCTGGTTTTAAGGCTCAGTTTCTGGACACAGGCTGCGTGCATTTCTCTGTGGACTGAGGCTTTGATACTTTCACAGTATCGACATAGAACCTAGAGCTGATCAATAATCAAACAGCACATGAAGTTCTCACTTTTTATACAGTATGGGACCTTTAAACGTTTTCTCAGAAGATCTTGGGACTTTTCATTTGCCTTTGTGAGTATTGCATCATGGGTAAATATCTAAACACCTAAAGTGGTTAAATCTTCCGCAGAGAGCTACAGGTGATGACGAAAAAACAAAACAAAAAACAAAACTGGGTTCAGTCTGATACAAAAGCTAAAAATCTCAGGTGAGGGTAAAAGCCAGGTGTTATTATGATTCATGAGCTGGATGCATCATTAAAAAGGTGACATCTGAAAAATGCATATCTGTTTTACAATTCTGTTAATAACCTCATCACATGCCTGTTAAACACAGGAGGGTTTTTAATTATGCATAACAAATGTTTATTATGAATTCTCTTAACCAATAAAGGAGAAACAGAAAGGTGGCGAGCGCCTCAGACAGTATTATGAATATGAACATTTAATGCGAGGGATCTATAAACCACAGTGAGAAGACATCAAGTATTCATGTGCCCACCCCAAACATCACTGAGTGACTCCAGCTACAATAAAGGTGTCATTTATAATTTCACCACACTCCACTGAGCAAACACGCATAATACTGTAATAGGTACAATGTCAATTTAAAATGCATCATATCTCAGCTTCAGAGTTGCTCTTAAATTGTTCCTCTGCATTTTCCATTTGTGAAGTTTTACTTCAGACACAAACACAGGTGTAATTGGATTTCAGAAGAAAACACATTTTTGCAGCTGCAGGTTCGCACTTGTTTATTTTCCTCATTGTAAAAACAATGAAAACAAAACAAAAGTCGTGCCTGTTGGACCTTTTTGTCTTTTCATGACTAACACTTTAGTGCAGAGCTAATGCTACATTCAAGACAACTCGGAGGGAACAGAGAAGTCCCATTTCCGACTTCCGACATCATAGCGTTCACGCTGCAGGTTAACTTCACTTAACATGAAAAATATGTGCAGCAGGAATTCGTGCTTATTTTGGAAGCAGCAGGTGAAGATGTAAAACATGTAAAAACATTGAATTTCCAACCTGTTCAATTCATTTTTTTCAGAAAACTCGGAGCTCATTTTTTCCAAGTTGTGAGTTCTCTTGAACGCAGCATGAGTCTGGACTGTCACAGGGAACTGTTTTCCACCAAATTAGTTCTGGTTTTTCAACCATTTCTCTTCATCGACCTTGGTTCTATCGAAGGAGCTAGTTTTGGGTGGATCCACTGTAGAAACGTCTGGGTCACACAAAGGAAAAACACAAAATACAGTGTGTGTTTACTTGTAAATACCATTAATCTGATCAACAGCAGTGAATACTGGAGCATGAGTCATAATTATGCAGCTGACCTGCTGTCAGGGGCTGCCAGGTTGGCGTAGGATGCAGGACGGCTGGGCTGGACGGCTGGACGGCTGGACTACAGGATTATTGAGCTTTTCTGGTTTCTGAGCAGATCATCATCTTCTGCTTCGTCTCTTTGACTCTTTAGTTTCTGTCGTTTGGTGAAAATTTGCTCCAGCATTCGAATGAACTCAGCCCGGGCCGACTCTCTGGCACTTCGTCTTGTGCTATTTTCTTTTCCTGAAACCCATGGTGTGGACAAATCCTCACCACGCTTTGGGTGAAGATCATCAGCAGAGCAGTGCGAGGATTCACTCTCCCCTTTTCCCACCTGAAGAATATGACACAACCACAGATGACACCATGGTTTGTGCATCAGGTCGAGGAAAACCGGCTGTCTTTTTTTTTTTTTTTTTTTTAATTTGTTCTCTGAAACGTTACATGTGTGAAAGCAGAACAGAAACTGGTCCGTGTTGGTGGAAAAAAAAAGTGGGAGTGGGAGTCGCTGAGCAGCATCCAGCATCAAACCTGCTGAGCCAAACAGCACGCCTGTTCTCCAGGAAGTGCCTGGAGGACGAGGTGAGACACTTTGTCACCTGGCGGAGCAGCCTGTTCCTAATCCATTAGGTTGTGGGCAGTCCAGGCATGGCTTCAGGTGTGTATGTGTGTGTCTGTGTGTGTGTGAGTGTGATAAGACTTGGTTATGAGGTCAGAGTTACAGTTAGACATTCATTTGTGACGGTCAACGTTGGGGTAAGAGGATCGGGAATGCATTATGTCGATGCTGAGTCCCTACGGAGATAGGTGTACCAGCGTGCCTGCGTGTGTGTGTGTGTGTGTGTGTGCGCGTGTGTGTGTGTGGTGGACAGGGACTTGTCCTGGTGTCTGAGCTAATAAAAGAGTGTGTCTCTCGGAGCTGATGTGACAGAGCTCCGGCTCGCCTAGTTTACAGATGCCCAGGGATGAATACCTTCTGTCACATCCCCTTTATTCTCTTCTTCTCCTCATCACTCTCTCAGCCCTCCTCCCTCCTCCTCCTCCTCCTCCTCCTTCTCTTCCTCCTCCTCCTCATCACTCTCTCATACCTCGCTCCACATCCTGCTGGCACTTTTATTTTGTCACCGTCCTACAGTTATTCCCCCGGCTCTTCCCCCTCCTCCTGACATCATTACTTTTTCTCTCTTTTTTGTCTTTCATGCTTTATCTCTTGCTTTTCATGCTTCTGAGAGAGTTGATGTATTATATTACACCTCTCTTCTTCTTCTTCTTCTTCTTCTTCTTCTTCTTCTTCTTCTTCTTCTTCTTCTTCATGTTTTTAAAAGCACTTATTTTCAACAAAGGTGTGTTGCCTCGTTTCTTTCCAGAGTTGTTCACCTCACCCTCTCCTCTGTTTGTGAACTGTTCTTACGTGTGTGTGTGTGTGTGTGTGTGTGAGTGAGTGAGTGTGTGTGTTTATGTGTGCTTATGTGTGCTTTGTGTAATCACAGCTGAACAGACACTGACAGGCAGCCAAGTCCGTATGGCCAACAAGGATATCACAGGACAAAGTGACACCACTCACTGTCGTACTGCGGTGCTGGATGCTGCCAGATTGAACAGTGAGCGGCACCTGTGTGTGTGTGTGTGTGTGTGTGTGTTGTGTGTGTGTGTGTGTGTGTTGACCTTTGACCTTCAGGCCCGTCAGCAGTTGGCCTGGTCAGGTCAGGGTTAGGAACAGAATAACTGATTTTTTTCAAGGATTGAGTTCTGTAAAATAAATCAATAAATCATGTGGAGCAGGGCTGAGAGGTGAACCTGTCAGCACATGTACAGTAGGTGATTGTTGCCCTTGTTCCCATGGTAGCATTAGTATTCTGTTGCTCTTGTGCTTCTTGTGACCTGTCCTGTTTTCACGCTAGTTTTAGCAGCTCCTGAGAAAAATACCATGATATTGACGCTGCTGTTGTTGTTGCTAAAAAAAAAAAAAAAAAAAGACAAAAAATGTCATCTCCATCTGGAAATATCTGTGTATGTGTGTGTAGGTATGTGTGTGTGTGTAGGTGTGTGTGGTGCTTCACCAGAGGCCTTGGATTTTACCTTCCACATCTGTTCCAGTTGTTCTCTCAGTCCTTTTCTTTCTCAGCTGAAATTGCTTTGCTACATCACATCTGTCTTCTTCTTCTTCTTCTTCTTCTCCTCTTCTTCTCCTCATCATCATCATCATTGGGCTCCATATGTGATGCACATAGAAACAATGACAGGAAAAAACAAACCTCTATGATCATGTTTTTGTTTATTGTGTTATTTATTTGATTTAATTCCCCATGTTGTATCATTTAAAGTCTTTTTTTCTGTTACACTGAATTTATCCTTATTAAGTTTGACTGTGATCTGGTGCGGAGGCGTGGCTCTGCTGCAGCAGGGACATACTGTTGTTGTTATATTTTGTATGATGTTAGATCAGAGAAATTAAGAGGAAAAAGGACCTTGAGCAAGAAAAATAATTAACCATGAGAGATAAGGTGTGCAATCACAGTGTAGGTGCAGATTTGGCACATGAGATATATGAGCATGAATAAACAGCAGCAAGGTCACTATAGGAGTCTGTGGGCAACATCTAAATATACACACTCTTACTCTTGAGTTGTAATGAGCACACACACCACTGTACACACATTACTGCAGCTACTGTACCACACACACTCATACAGCCGCTCCACTGTTCCTCTTGATTCCCCCTGACCTGACTTCTCCTTATACAGAGGTACACTGTGCCCCCGAGCCATCGCAGAGAGAGAGGGAGAGTCAGAGAGAGGGGGAGCAAGGGGCGCCGGCTAAATTAATAATGAAATATGTCGGACAAAGCGCAGGGCAGGACACAGCAAACTCCCCGAGCTCCTCGCATGCTGTGATGCATCTGTCCCTTTTGTCCCCCTCATGAGAATCTGGCCACACTGAGGAAGAACCTGTGGAAGCACCAGGCCTCGCCGTCTGTGCTAAGACCCACAACTACATGCATTAACTAAATGGACTGAAATGGCTTTTTCTGAGTAAAAAAGACAGAGAGTCCTGACAGAGAAAGAGGCAACTTGAAGCTCCTCAAAAAAATAAAAACTTCCAATGCATTTGTGGCTGAGAAAAAAAGTGTAACACACATTCAATCACTAACAGCGCTCTTAGGGTGCTTATTATGAGGCTAAGAGGGACTTGGAGGAACGCAGCCTTTCACCCTCAAGAGCATTAAGTGTGTTATTGCCAAACGGGGAAAAACTGCTCTTCAGACTTATAAAGAAAAAAGGAGGAGGAGGCACTTCACAGACCTTCAGCTCGTCTGTGGTGGAGGCCAGAGGAGAAAAGAGCGACGTCCTTGATGGACAAAACTCTCAAAATCACACTGAAAGGAAAAAAACAAACACAAAAGAACAACAACATAGATTTGCCCAAGACTTTGTTTGTTTTCACTTGTGTGAGTCAGTCTCATGAATATTTCATTCTGTGTTGTTGTTGTGGTGATTCTCCATCATCCAGTGACTCGGACAAACAGCAGACCACACGGTTTCAAAATGCTACGTTGGTCAAACAATGAGAGCAGGTGACAGACAGGGAGGACCTGAATCATGACCAGTCAGATTGAGTGAGTGCAGCCTCTCTGCATATGAAATCAGAAAACAGAAGAAAGCCCACAAGCTTCAGTTGCCCCCCCCCCCCCCCCCTTCCCACAAACAGGCCTCCAGCTTGTTTTTGGTTCTCATTGTTCATGGTTCACAGTGAGCAGCTCAGTGCTGCTGCAGAAGTAGTGCACAACCACTAAGCTCCACACTGATGGAGGCAAAGAAAAAAAAAAAAGGAAGAAAACACAGTAAAGAAGAAGAATTGTTACCTTGGGCATGTTAGCGGATTTGTGTCCACCTCTGCAGAAATAAATCGGCCTGGCTGTCAGAATGAGTTAATTGTAATGACAATGAAAATCCCTGTTATTTCACATCGCATTTGTGTTCCTCATCCTGCCCCCCCACCCCCTGCCCCCCACTCCCCGTTCCATCCCCACCACCCCGTGCTGCTGAAATTGTTCTTTCGGGTGTTGTTTAATAACCACGCAGCACACTTAGCATTCTGTCACAGTCATTTTTTTCCCCCTGCACAGTCTCCCTGAACGGAGCTGAAGGAAGTTCATTTGTCATTACATTTCTCCTCAGTGTAGTGTTGCTGAGGTAGGTGGCTGTCACAGCGCCTGACAACGCAGTGGGGGGGGGTCTCACAGAGAAGCTGCTGGAGAAAACGTGATGATATTAGCATGATGAATCTTGGTCCAAAGTAAAAATAAAACCCGTCCTGTACTCTCTGTCTGTCTCTCCCTGTTTCTACAGAGACGCCGCTGAAGGACGGCGAGGACGCTGTGTCGTCATCAGACCTGGCCTCTGAAGCTGCCTCCTCGCTCTTCAACCACTGGGGTCACGACCTGGGCCCCGAGAGTCGAAGGGTCGCCCTCAAGAAGTTCCGTTACTATGGCTACAACGGCTACCTTAGCGACCGCATCTCCCTCAACCGGCCGATCCCAGATTTACGACCGGACGGGTCAGTGAGTTGATCGATGAGGAGGGATGGGGGGTGGGGGTGGGGGGTTCGGCACTGCTAATGGATTAATTCATCAAGTTGTGTGATGGTGATGTTCGCCTGTATCGATCAGACCTTTTGATGTTGTTTAAGGATCAATAGTGTTTCAGGCAATGTTTGTTATTCTTCTGTCCAATCACCCCCTGCCCCCCCCCCCCCCCCCGCAGATGTAGAAACATATCATACTCATCAGACCTTCCTCAGCTCAGCATCATCTTCATCTTTGTCAACGAGGCCTTGTCAGTGCTGCTGCGCTCCATCCACACAGCCATCCAGAGGACGCCGTCCCACCTGCTCAAGGAGATCATACTGGTGGACGACCACAGCAGCAGCGGTAAGAAGCCTTCACACAGTGAGAACACGCACACTTCTGATACGTGTGCAATGCATTCTGGTCTATTTAGCCTGCTGCAAGACTAGACTAGACTTTGCTAACAGCAGCCGACTAGCAGCTACTGCTACTGAAATGAAATGCTAATAAAAATGTTTATGGGTCTTGGTCTTTGATTAGTTGGTCTTGACCACAATGCTACTGAAAAATGAGTGCAGGAAGTGCTAAAAGCTGCAGTTCCTCTAATGACCACTAGATGCTGCATGGTTCCAAAAGCAAGTGACTCTCCATAGACTCCCATGTTAAAATGCCCCACTGCAGGTTAAATCTAATGCAATTCATCCAGTTACAAAGTAGCCTATTAATGTCTTATATTATGCATAAATGAAGGCATGGTGAGCTTATATTTACCATAAAGTCTCAGCTCCATAAGCCATAGACCTTTTTAAAAAAAATAAGATAGACTCAGGCAAGATGCCAAGATGGCGACAAATTGTCAAACAAGCCACTGAGCCTCAGTCCAGCTCTTCAGAAACCTACTGTATGTGAAACTTATGGGTTTGTGAAGAGGCTCCATCCATCTTTATATACAGTCTATAAGTCTCCCTAAAGTCTCCTAGTTTCACTTTTAAGTCCAACCCGATCTCTCTGCCAAGTCTATATAAACGATTGTTGAACTTTGGCATCAAACGGCAGAAAGAAATCTCCCCTGTTTACGGCCACTGTGACAACTCTTCAGCCAAATAAAGAGTTTTAATGTAATTCACACCACTTTGATGAAGAGCCACCCCCCCCCCACACGGTCACATTATGGGGCAAAGATCCAAAGCAGAGTCTCGTACAGTAGGTGAGCTCGCGCCTCGACTTGGACTGTCCATATTTTATGTCCCACTTATTTTTATGCTCTTGCTTTGGAAGGTGCAGGAGATCAGGACATGTGCAGGCATTAGCCGCGTCACTGGTGTATGAAAACAGATTAAACTTATTACAGCAGTCAGAGGCGAGGCCGTGGTGTGACTGCTGCAGGACCGGTGTTAATAATTGCATCACGTACTATGGAACATATTTCACTGCTGCCAAATCTATAATTACCATTATGAGAAATCTGTCTGTGCTGCGGTCGCCTGCAGATTTTATTGGTCTCTGACTGCTCCTCTGTTCTTCAATAATACACTATATCACAGTTTAGTTATGCAGGTTGCACAGGTTGAATGCTTATTAGTGGAGCAACCAGGAAGATAAATAGATTGAACATTTGCCTCATGTCACATTTCTTGGGGAAATGTGATGTTTATGTTGATAATTCATAATAACGACCACGATCAGTGGGAGATCTCTCACGACTGTTACTTGTTGTTTATTGATCGTACATCGTAATTACAGCAAATGAAGGTTAAGTGAGGTTAGACGAAGTGGAAGCACAGTCAGAGTCTCGCACGGTCATCAGACAAGTAAATTAGCAGCTCGACATCGTCGCGGGTTTGGATTCATAAAAAGCCTTTAAAGTGCGGATCAAAGATCACTGAGCCGCCGCACACTCCTCCATTAATGTCACCACAACATCACTTTGAATTACTCGGTCTCACTGTTGGACACTTCTCTATATCATAACACACCAATTCAACAATTTCTCCAACATTATTATTATCACAAATGGAAGTGGTGATTATTGTCACTGTGATTTAATCTGACAAACATCAGTGGTTCTTAATCAGCTGGCAGCGACTCTCTCCGTTAACTTCTTCACTCCACCAAAAACATTGTGAAGCTTATCAATGAAACTTCAGTTTGGCACGCTCAAAACAAAAAGGGAGCAGGTCAGAAGACTAAAAACAAACCAACACAAGATGAAACAACAGGAAAACAAACAAACCACAGATAAATAAATCCAGAAACTGTGCTTCAGCGATTCCCAAAGTGCCGGCCCCCTGCTGGACTGTGGAGGTACTGCAGGCCTCTTTCTGTGTTTTTTTGTTTTTTGACATTTGTCTCCATGTGTGAACGTCTGAAAAAGATTTTCCTTTTGCCTCAAGGAAAGTTCAAGTGATATTTCTTGCCTGTCAGATGGTACACTGCATTAGCAGCCATGATGAAGGCTTAACAGTTTAACATTTGTCACTTAAAACACTGTTATAAAGTGGCTCATATGAATTAATTCATCATCATGGACATTTATGGACCTGTGAGACTAAGAACGTTTTGTGCCATGAAGTTGCACAGATATTTCAATCAGTGATGTCGGTGAAAGTTGTGGATGCTGTGTTTCCCCGACCACTGTGCAGGCCGTGCCACCTGGTTCCATCTTGTTATTGTTTTGAGTCATTGATGATTCAGCATGATAAGCTCCGTGACCTTCTCATTCTTCACGGGTAGAGCCACATACCTGCTTTAGTGAGTAAATGGTTGCTGCTGTTTGTTTTCACTAGTTTTCACAAACCTGGAGATTGTGTTTGGACTGAGGTAGATGGGGGGTTTTGGGGGGGCACTTTAGTGAAGCGGCGTGAGCCAGGATTTCGATTGTCTATCCCAATAATTCACCAGGTAAATCTCAGCTCCTCACTTTACACAACAGATGAGCTGTTTCTCCTCAGCAGGATGAACGGTGCCTTTGCACACACTGCTGTGTTTTATTTCACTGAAACCTGGTTTGGGGACTTTGTCTCCTGAATATAAAGTGATGAAATGGACTCAGATTTTTTATTTTTTTCGTACTATTTACCAATTTAGAGATAAAATACTATAAACTGCCCCGTGGCCCCTCTCCTGCTCCGAGCCTCCACTCTGAGTGGTCGAGGTGAAAAACATTTCACTCCACTCACGTAACACACCTGCTGCTGTGAGAGAGCGGGGACGATAATTACACCCTGTAAAAGTCCCAAAACGCCAGCAGAGAGGGAGCGGGAGGGCAAAATAACTCACTGAGCCATGGCAGAGAGGATATCACATGGTGTGCACATCAACACACACACACACACACTCACACACACACACACACACACTGAGGTTATATTGGGAGAGCAGGCAGGGACGGGTGTTACCAATCGTTAACACTTTAAAATCGAGAAACAAATAAGTTCAACGAGAGTCTGAGACAGAACTGCAGCAGTTTACTGCAGTGAACGCTGTCAGCTGATTGATTGGTGGATTGATTGATTGATTGATTTCACCATTAATTACAAATTTAATCAGTTTGTACAGGATTGATCCGGTCAGGTTTGTTTGATCACAGAGTGTTTGTCCAGCTGTAAATTTAACCCTTTATAGCTCACTTATTTAATGAACCCTGGGATATTAGAGGAGACTGGACTTTATTGATCTTGATTTGTAGTGAAAAAAGGAAGAAGTAATAAAGTTAACATACATGGTTCTTCACCTATTGAAGGTAATAATATATTCAGAAGGTTTACACATAAAAATATGTTTAAAAATGTGGATAAAGTTAAAAGAACATTTATTAAAGCTTAAATAACTTCATATATTTGTCACAGATAAGTGACTGAATGTGGTTATTTGTCCAGTAAAGGGTTAAAAATGATTATCAGTTGTAAGTCATCAATATTGACAAATGTTTCTGATCAAGTCTGATTCAGATTTCTGATGAACTGATAAAACACCTGCAGGGTCTTTTTCTGTGGTGTCAAAATGCGATTGATCAGTGAACTGGACTGAACCTTGCTGCAGGAGCTGCTGATGCAGGACGAGCAGTGAGAACTGTGACTCCTGGACTTTTCATCTGTTTCCATCCGTCAGGTCAAATCTTTCATCACTACAGACTTTAAAACATTGCACATGACGACATTACGATTCACTGGTTAGTAAATATTAACATGCTGAATTAAGACAGTTGGACATGGTGTTATCATGTTTAACATGTTAGCATGTAGCGCAGTGTTTTTAATCGATGCAACCTCACAGAAAAGTCTCATGGAAACGAGCGTGAAAACACATCAGAGTTCAAAAATATTTTGGCTTTAAAAAAGTGTTTGGATTCTTTCTAAGTAAATGTTCAGAGATGAAAGGAGTCCTGCTGGTAAATAACCAGCAGCAGCAGCAGCTGAGTTTCTGGTCGTAGCTTCCAGCTTCTTATAACACCAACGGCCCAATGGTCAAAAATCGCCTGAATGATGCAAGGCCAAAAAAAAAACCTGAACTGAGCTCAACTTTTAGTCCAGAATTACTTTGGGTTTCGGGACGAAACAAGATGTTTTAGATGATTCTGGGAGATTTTGATGTGAATTTTACAGACTGAAGTGTGGACATAGTTGAGCTGTCAACAGCTTCTCACAGGTCCTTGAATGCCTCTTGATTTCTGCAGATGGTGAAAATGCACCAATCCTCTTCCCACTGAGGATCCTCTAACTTTCCTCTGTGGTTCAGACCAAACCTGCTGCTTTCTCACATCACGTCCCCTCCAGGTCCTTTTTTTAGCCGCCTGACGATAAACAGGTTAGAGCCTCTGTTGTTCAGACAGGCAGCACAGACATCCAAAAATTAATTGGGTAACTGGACGTGTTCCTGATTTAACGACTCGTTCTTTTTTTTTCTGTTTTATTTCCCTCTGTTTGGAAGTGATCTCACATGTTGGAGCAACACAAACAGGTGCTCTTCAAATAGTCCCAACTCTTGGTTTTTCAATGAGCCCATCTTTCTCTTCCAGGTCAGCAGCAAACTGTGGCTCATTAAAGGAAAACAGAGAGAATACATAATCCAGGCTGATGGTTCTAATGAATAGAGAGGGGAAGGCAGCAGCAGCAGCAGCAGCAGCAGCCGCAGCAGCAGCGCAGCAGCCGCAGCAGCAGCCGTAGCCTGAGGGGAGGGTTACAACACACACACAGATCACAATGAGGAAATGAAGATGTGCGTTGTTCCACTGTGGACAGTCGGTGTGTGTGTGTGTGTGTTTTCTGTCCACCTCAGTTTGTGCAGAGCCTGTATGAAGACGGACAGACAGAAGTGAGACTTGCAAGAAAAGCGCATCAAATTAACATATTCAAAAGGTGTATGTGTGTGTGTGCACCATGAATATTGTTTCCTATCTGGCAGCGTGGCAGTTTGTATTTTTTATTTATGACCTCTTTAGATGTCTGACCTCGACTGGGAGCGTCTGCTTTGTTCCACGAACCTTTTAAGCTGCACTAACTGCAGAGCTCCAGGGACGGCCATGTTGGTCCGTCAGTAACTCAGTCAGCCGGTCGACGGCTCAGGTTTTTGTTCTGGTGCAGGACTGAGCCGTCGTTTTCTGTGGAGACAGAGACTGAGTCACACGCGACACAACTTAGATTGTCCTGTTTCAAAAAGCTGCCTCAAACACATCCTTACATTTTTTCCTCCTGTGTCCCTGATCCACATCTGGTCTCCCAGGATGAAAGCAAACAACACTGACAAGGAGTCTGAGATCACACTTTTAAAATGGAAGCAGCTTTTTTTTAACAGGCTTCAGCTCAGTTCAACAGCAAGCAGCACGAAACAGTCAAAGGATTGATCTCATCCTCCGCTCCCTGTTTACTGCAGCAGTTTAAGTCAGCCACCTGCTCCCGTGCGCCACTGCACAACATCTGGATTTATGTACATTCAGCATGTTTGTCCCTTCAGCATGAGCTCATTAATCCTCCGCTTCATGAAACGTGAATGTTCATTAGTTTTGTAACATATGGAGGGTACTACTTCAACAAGTGTCAACAATGAAGTGAAATGTGAGCCCATGGGAGGAAGGGTTGTAACTCAGACACACACACACACACACACACACACACACACATACACACATGGTCAAATGTTTTCCCCTGTCCAGTGGAGCTTTGTCGATAAGATCAATACCTCAACAGGCTTCAGTGGTTTATGTTGACTGTGTGTGTGTGTGTGTGTGTTTTGTTCCCAGTGGAGCTGAAAGAGCACCTGCAGAGCTTCGTGGATGAGACCAACATGCAGCACGGCCCCGGGTTCATTAAGGTGGTCCACCATGACAAGCAGGAGGGGCTGATCCGGTCCAGGGTGCGGGGCTGGAGGGCCGCCTCCGCCCCGGTGGTCGCTCTCTTTGATGCACACGTGGAGTTCAACATTGGATGGTGAGCGAGCCACACCTCTGATAAATCTATAATCATTCTTATCGCACAGATCCCAGACTTGTCCTTTCATCTCCGCCATCATCACCTCCGCCAGCTCTGTGGTGTGTTTTTTCACACAGTGATGATGCAAGAAGGTAAAACTTCAGAAAACCACAGTTTTCAGCTTCACTGTGTTTCAAATCACTCATGTCGGCTTCATCGTCTTTTTGCCTCTAATTCCAGCGTTTGTTGAACTTTCTACACTTTTTCAAACGTAGTCGACATCAGACTCTTAAAAACATGTTCAGCCTAATATTTAACAACGATAACAAGCGCCTCACTTAAACACTCTGACTGATCAGAGCGGCTGAGCTCAGGCGCAGCGGGTCAATGAAAATGTCCAGGGTGAACGGGGTGGAATCGAACGCTCTGCAGCAGCAGCAGCAGCAGCAGCAGCAGCAGCGGACTCGAGACAACACTCTGGGATAAAGATCCACACAACACAGAGCTGCACTCACTTCACCATCAACAGGGATCACATGAGAGACTGAGCAGGAGAGGATGTGATTAATGTGACTGTGATGAGCACACGAGGGGTTAACACCTGACTCAACATGACTTTGTTTCCCTTTTTTGACAGAAAAGTCAAAGCAAAATTAGGATAACAGCAAAAAACACATCAATGTAAGAGAGAAAAGACAAAAAAGATGAATAAATAAGTGGATTAAAGAAGAAAAAAACTTCTAGTTGAACTTTTTAACCCCTTAACACCCACTAATGTTGGGCCTGCTGGGCCTGCTGGGCCACTGGGTGTTGAAGGGTTAAGTTACATCTCAACTGTGACTGCATGAAGGAATAATGTAAACACACATCTCAAGTGGCAAAAACACACGTTAACACAGATACTTCTGCTGTGCACAGATATGAGTTCACTCAGGCACGTTCCTCTATACGAAGATACACAACCTCACTTGTTTATTCAATGTGCAGACACAGATGAATAAATAGGGCTGTTGTATAGGTCCCTGGGTAGAGCAGGCGTCCCATACATACAGTAGAGGCTCTAGTCCTTAATGCAGCGGCCACAGGTTTGATTCCATCCGGCAGCTCTTTGCTGCGTGTCATTCCCCCTTCTCTCTGTGTCCCCATTTCCTGTCTCTCTCCTGACACTCACCATTGATCTGCTCACTTGTAGTTTCTCCATGGCTGAAAGCTAAATTGTTGTCGAAATTGTTTCCTCCGGCAGAACGACGCGGTGTGTTTGTCTCCTGTTAATGCACAAATGTTGATTGTGTTTTTTTTTCTGTGGACGTTTTATTGTTCATTCAGCTCTGGATCTTTGCTGTTTAATCTGAGCAGACACATTTAACCTCCTGGTTTAAATCCCTCACCTGTAATCAGGCCAGATGTGATAAAACCAGACACTGAGATAAATGCAATTTGGGCCAAATGGAGAGAATGTATGACGTCTCAGTTAGGATGAGTAATGGATGTTGCACACAAGTGTTTTTTACATTAATTCGCTCTCTCGTCTTGTGCAGCTGTAACCAGCTCTGACTCCATGTTTAGTGCTGTGACAATGAAACAGAGAAGATTGAGACTGAGTGAGGAATAAGATGCTGAACGTCAGCGTTTATTCACTCCCTTTTGTCTGAAAGGTCGATGATTAAATTTGTTTTTCCTCACTGAATTGCAAGAAATAGACTATTTATAAACTGATTCATGACGGGTTTATTCAATTTTTTTTTTCCTCCACTTTTTGAGCACTGGTGCAGCTGTAACCCATTTTTAAGGCAGGTGCAAAGCTCCAGCTCCAGAGACACACACAGGCACATGAGTCATATTTATTAGTATTTTAGGTCATAGAGTGAGATGATTGTGAGAGCTGCTGCAGATGAAGTGGTTTATATCTGTGTGTGTGTGTGTGTGTGTGTGTGTGTGTGTGTAAAAGAGAAGTGAGGGCTCAGCTTTATGACTTCATATTGATTTTACAATTATTACCTCTGTGAGTTTTACATGCAGCGTGACTTTGCTGCAAGCAATAAATCAAATCAATGGTGCCACGATCACCACTGTCCTGTAGTTGTGACTGATGAGAGCCAATCAGAAGGCGAGGTGAGATTAGTCGTTTGTTCAGCTGCTTATTTATGCTTGATTATGACGGGAGCAGCAGAGGGAGACGGGACATGACATGTTGAAAAGAGCACAAGTAGTGGATGCAGGCCCGAGATAGTCAATCATCCTATCATCAGGACTTGATGATTCCAGGACATAATCAAACACACAGTATAAATGGTCTACGATGGGAGAGTGAAGCCTGAAGGGAAGGTATCCAGAGACTTTAACATAAAAATACATGTTATATGGTTTGATATCGAGGCAGAAGATTGTTCCTGAAACACTCATTGATTTCATCCAGTGTGAGTGTGTGTAGATCTGTTGATCACATTCACTGTGTATCAATGTCTATAGATCCTCATAAAAACGCTCTCCACACTCGGCTTCATCTCTCTGTGTCGGTCACAACAAACGACTCCACTCTCCACTGACGTGACGTCTTCAATCACAGGTGGAGCCGATCTTTATAATAATCGTCATGAATTTATAACGGACAACTCACTGTGTATGTGTCACTGGCTGAGTCGAGCGCCGCCGCTGCTTTGTACAGCCGTGATTAAAAGGACCATGATCCCGTGTGATGATCTGCCAGGACAGGCTTCAGTCCTGCCTCTGTGTGTGTGTGTGTGTGTGTGTGTCAGCTCCTCTCTCTCACTCTCTAGTTTTGTTTACTTTTTAATCAAAGGTGCTGGAGCATCATTCAGGTTTGTGTGTAACATACACAGAGGAAACTATTATAACTTCACAGAAACACCAAGCTCAACAGATCTGTCTCTGTCCTCCGTCCCCCTGCTCTCTCTGCCTGCTTTGCCTAATGACATCATTATGTTAACATTTCCATAAGCACTTTACTTTTTCTTTCTTATGAAGATTTCATCAAATTACCTTTGGGGGGTGGGGGGGGTTGCGTTTTGGTTGCATTTAGCAGAGTGGCCTTTTCTCTTCTCAGCAGCAGGACTCCAACAGGAGATGATGCTTCACGCTGTTGAGCCACAAATTTAGATCCACCGATTTAATTTGATGCTTCCGGCTCCAGACTTTGACTAATTTTCTCCTGCGTATTCTCACATCAGGGCCTTCAGTGTGTGCTGGGGCAGATTGGTGCAGTGGCTGCAGTAATGCGGTCGATGTATCGGTCCGTTGTGGTGAAGAAGGAGCTGAGCCGAAAGGCGAAGCTCTTGGTTTACCAGTCAGTCTACTCACCTAAGGTCATGAACTTTGGGACAAGATCTCGGATACAAGCAGCTGAAATGGGTGTCCTCTGCAGGGTGGTGGGGCACTTCCTTAGAGACAGGGTGAGGAGCTGTGTCACCAGGGAGGAGCTCAGAACAGAGCCGCATCAAGAGGAGCCAGCTGAAGTAGCTTGGGCATCTGTATCAGATGCCTCCTTGACGCCTCCCTGGTGAGGTGTTCCAGGATGTCCCACTGGGAGGAGGACCCGGGGAAGACCCAGGACAGGCTAGAGGGACTGCATGACTCAGCTGGCCTGGGAACACCTTGGGATCCTCCTGGAAGAGCTGGAGGAGGTGTCCAAGGAGAGGGAAGTCTGGGCCCCCAGACAGAAGACGGATAAACAGAAGACGACAACAACAACTTTATTCTCACAACAAACTTTTGTGTTTCCCTTTGCAGTTTCTACTGTGAATCAACAAATATCTTGGATCCTTAAAACTCTGAAAACGCTTCACACAGCTTCATGAGAAAACTCAGATCAATTGAAACGTCTCTCTGTGCTAATAACTCCCTGAAGACCCCCCCCCCCAAATGTCTCCATCCAAACCACACAGCTACTCCATCTCCATTTTTTTGTCAGGACCAGGAGACAAATACAAATTTATTGCCAAATGAACATGTCACAATATGAAAACTAATCAGACACATGTTTCATTATCAGTGTTTAATAGAGGATGAAAGTGAATGTGATTGATCAGGATCATCACAGCATCCAACACGACCACATATAGTGTGTATCAGTGTCGCTGTCATTTCTGCAGGCGCTGCAGCTCGGGTGATAAAAATTACCATGCTGATTAGCAGCGGACAGGCTGTGGGTGGGTGAATAATCATAATAATGATGATGATGTACGAGGAAAATATTAATTACGTTCTCTAAAATGTGAACGTATTCTAGGCATTTATCACCAGGCAATAATTACACTGTGTGAGTGTTTGGACTCCTGGACAAATTCTACGATTCACTTTTCTCTCTGGGCAGCAGCCAAATGTTATTATGGAGTGGAAGTGAAGTTTTGGCGGGGGGGGGGGCAGTGATGTCGATAATGTCTCAACAGGCTAATATGGAAACACCTGCTGCTGGTTTCATACCTGGAAAAACTAAAAACTAACTTTTATATATGTTCATAATATGCAGTGTAACTTCCTGCATTTCTAAAAATGACCAGAGCTGTGTATTTTTGTTGTTGTTGTTGTTGTTGTTGTAGGCTCTATGTTAATTACTTGTGTACTTACTTACAGCTAGTGGGTGTGGCCTATGCAGGTGGTGGGCGGGGCTTTTACAGGAACTTCACTTTGTTGCTTTCCATAATTAACATCGGATTGCATGATGTTGTGTTAATGCAGAGGTCTTCAAAGCATCAGACTGATACTACTGCTGTCATATAAATCAGTAGTATCCCACAATGCATTGCGAAAAGTAGCACACAACCATCCAGCGAATGTATACAGTCATGGGTTGTGCAGAAATCTGTGAATGACCTCGTGTCCAAAAGTGTTTTTTTCATTTTACTGATGAACTCACTTTATATTTCTCGATAGAAGGAAGGGAAGTGAGTGTGTGATTTTGGACAGAAACGCAGGAACTGTGTGTGTGTGTGTGTGTGTGTGTGGTCGTCTGCCAGAGAGTCAAAAATTGACTTTAACACAGTTTTAAGTTACATTTTTAACAATATACATAAAGATTTCAGTCATTAGACGTCTGGATCTTCAGGTATCAAGGAGAAAGCCAAATAAACGTTAGAAGGCCGAGCTCCAGGATGTGGTTTTAATCCTCTGATGAGATTAGGAGGAGGTAAAATAAAACCTCCTGAAGGACCCTGAACTAATCCAGACTCATACTTCAGTGTTCAGACTCCATGTTTCCTCTTCACAGCTGCTGATGATCTTGATCAGTGAGTTCTGAGCTTCTTCTTGTTGCATTAATTAGCATCGTAAAGAGGAGGATTTCCATTTATTAGAAATAAATCTGACTCCAAACCTTTCAACAGACCAGAGTTCACGTTAACACCGTCGCCATGTTATGTTAAAGAGTGTTGACACACACAGTGGAAATATTTCCCAGTGAATCCCATTAAGTGCCGTGATTAATGGAAACACTGGTTAATTATTGTCCTCATTAGCATATAGCCAGTTATGTGTCATCTACTGTATCACCGTGGCGACGGCAGCTGAGGCTGGGGGAAAACAGGAAATCGGAGCGTGTGTTTTCTGTTTGTCTGATGTCAGTCAGTTTGACTCGTGAACAGCTGCGTCACCTGAAGGTCGCCTTTGTAAACACTCAGATACGACAGCGGCGCCATGTACCCGTTCATCACTCTGACAGAAAAATATCACACACTCAGGCTCTCAACAAGGACACACACACACACACACACACACACACACACACACCACAGATTCAGAGACAAGGTAATACACTTGTATTTTCATCCTGCTCTTCTGCACACACACATGCTCACACACGGACGCGCACACACACACACACACACACTTCATTATAATGTCTGAGCTGTATCCAAAAGAACATTTGTTGCTGCTGAGTTCCAGATTAGAAACAAGACACTTACAAGGCTCTTAACCTCTCTACTCCTCCACCCACTCCAACTCACTCTCTTTCTCCCTCTCTCTCGCTCTTTTACTAAACACATACACACCACACACGCGCGCGCACACACACACATATCTACCTCCCACATATTACCACAGAAGGGGTATTGGTCTATGACTAATGAAATGATTTACAGATACAAAAGAAGGAGCTCAGCTGGAGATAAGCACTTTTCTCTTCCTCTCTCTCTCTCTCTCTCTCTCTGTTTTTCTCTGTCTCTCTGTCTCTCTCTCTCTGTCTCTCTCTCTCTCTCTCTCTCTCTCTCTCTTTAAGCCACTCACATTTTCAATAATTGCACTGGTGGCTAAATGTTTCATTTTGTGCTGCTATATCTGGTGATAAGTGCCGTGATTAGCGCTCTTTTTGTAACATACCCGATTTCACGCCTCTCTTACTTCCTCCTTTCACTCCCTTCTCTCTCTCTCCTATTTTTCTTCCACTTACACCTTCCTCTTAATCCTCTTTTACCCCCCTCCCTCCCTCCTGCTCCTTTATTTGCTCTCAAACCACCCACCGTGTCACAGATTATACTTATACATCATCTATAGATGTGTTGACGTTTATTTATAGATTTATAGAGTCGTGTGCCGTGTGTTTGTGTGTGAACCCTCTAATCTGAAATCTGCCCCAGGTTTCAGAGCTGTGTGTGTGCGTGTGTGTGTGAGAGATTATTTCTTTAAAGTGTGAACAGTGTGAACAGTGTAACCTTTACCTTGAAAGGTGGAGCGTGCTTTGATGTGGAGGTCTCACTAATTGATTGGTTACCTGATTTTACTCCGAAGCAAATAGATTTCAAGCCTCTCTGTGTGGGCTCGCTGTATGAATGCTCTCATTGTGTGTTTGTGTGTGTGTGTGTGTGTGTGTGTGTGTGTGTGTCCCTGCTCCTCTCTGATGTTGAGACTTTATGATTGTGTTAACTCTGTGGACTGATAAAACATAAATGGTTATTGGTGAAGTTCCTCGTTTGGTTTTCTCTCTCTCTCTCTCTCTCTCTCTCTCTCTCTCTCTCTCTCTCTCTCTCTCTCTCTCTCTCTCTCTCTCTCTCTCTCTCGTGAGACGTTCAGGGGTCGTTTGCATTTTAACGACGGCCTTTGGCAACGTGTCCCACAAGGTCACCAATATGAAGATATTATTACATTTCTCTCTGTGTCCTCCAGTGTCGGCGCTCGTGTCTCCTCCAGATCAGTAGGAACATTTTAAAACCAGATGAATCGCTGCTTCCCACAGAGTGTGTTAATGTTAATGCTCTTATCATTTTGTTTCATGAGCGGTGCCACTTCTTCAGGGCAGAGCGGGGCTGCAGTGAGTCGCTATCGGAAAGTGACGAGATCCTTTAACCGGAGCTTTTGATTTGACCAAATTCGTTGTTTTTGTAGTTTTTTTTTTGTTGTTGTTGCTTTGATTAGATGTTTATTTGTCTGTTTGTGTTTTGGTTGGTTTGGTTTGTATTTAGGTGTAGGCTAATGCTAGCTACATAGCAATAGTGAAACTTACAAATAGCTCCTTTAACCATTTTTTTTTTGTTTGTTTTTTACTTTGATTTGAGGTTTGTTTGTTTGTTCTTTGGTTGTTGGTCAGGTTTACACAATAGTAAAACTTTCAGACGACGTTTTTAACCTGAGTTTTTTTGTTTGTTTGTTTTGTTTCTTCTTTGATTTAAAGTTTATATTTGTTGTTTGGTTTTTGAATCCTTTGTATCTTATATCCCCATTAGCCCCCAGCAATTGATCCATTGATCATGTGTATGTTAATGGACAATTTTAGAGCTGTAAATATTTTCCTGATCAATCATTATTACCTTTATTGTGAATCTGTGTCATTATATTGTTTTATATTTAATTATCATATAGTTATATTACATTAAAAATGGTTGTTATTTTAATAAGAACTTATATCAATTATGTCAATTTTGATTCCAAGTCTCTCCAATCTAATTAAAAACAGCAGCTCTGCTCGTGTTGTTGTTGTTGTTGCTCTTGCTCAGACTCTTAAACCACAGCTCTGGATCCTCAGGGCCGCTGTGATTACTGTCCAGGCTGCTACAAACCTGGAGTGAATCACGAGGGCTGTCCGACGTGCTCGGCCATAATCACAGCCAGCCCTGCAGCTTTGCATCAAACATCCACTGAATCACATATAACCTGATCAAGGACAGTGTCTAATTTGTAGTCCAGGCTCTACATGTCTCTTGTTGGACTTTAAAGTCCCAGAGGTGATCTCATTTGACCTCACCCTCAGCTGCAGCTCTAATTTCTTTTTTCTTTTTTTTTTCTCCCCATATCAACCATTTACTGTACCGTCCTCTCCACTTACATTTGAAATGCTGTGAATGGCTTACAAGGCCGAGGAGTAGAGTGCACTGAGGCTTTTTCCAGGACTTTCCATGTGCTCACACTGGCGTTGCTCTGCTCTCCCCTGAGGAGCCAAGGCCAGCTCACTTCCAGTCATTGACTGAGCTCCATTCTCCTGCTCACTGGTCGATTGACCTTCCTAATCCAGTCAGGAGTGCACACTCACTCCCCAGCTCCAGACCGGACTGACTAACCCTCCTCACACTCTTACTCCACTTACTCCTTTCTCTCACAATCTCCGATCTCACCTTCATCATTTATTATATTGTTTTTTTACGCTTAATTTTGTGAATATTGATTTAATTTAATCTATTGAGCAGAAGTTGTAAGTTGCAACAGTCTCTTAGCATCCAGAGGTTAAGTTGCATTAATTGACCCTATTGGCTGCTTTGCAAATGAATAAAGTGAATAAATACACCGCTATCACCAGATCTTTGACATAACAATGTCGCTGTGGTGAAATGTCGGCAAATGGCTGCAAAATGTACACTTTAATGTTCATTTGGAGGTGTGTTTCTAACCACATGAGGATTGTAGGTGATCAGGTAACCAGTATCTTTGTCTTCTTGTCTGCCTTTACCTGCGAGTTAACGCTCCAACACTGACCTCTACAGCTATGAAATACCCTCAAATTACACTCTACACACATGATCTTTCCCACAGTTGTTGACAAACTTGTCCTCTGTCTCACAATGTGCTCAAAAAAGCAGAGAGACTTAGAGAATTTAAACTATGAGCCTCTGCGTGCAGCTATACCCCACCTGCTCCCCATTGACTCCATACAAACATTCTCTGAGACAAGCAGAAGGGATCCATGTATTTAACTCACATGGGTTTCCAAAATATTTACCATAGAAGCACCAAATTACATCAAAGCATTCAGGAAGTCCTCTGGACGCCCACCGTCTGCTTCGTTTTGTGATAGGAGCTACCGTTTTGTCACAGTACACCCAAATGTGAGACCAGCGCAGAGGCAGAAAATCGCCCTCTTTCTCAGCATTTCTGTCTGCCTCTAGCCTGGGGTGCATGTGTCTGTCGTCATAGCAACCCCCTCAAGTTGCTGTGGCAATCTCTGAGCTTCAGGCCAGAGCCACAGCTGAGACCCACTCACTAATCAGGGACTCCACTGATATCTCTGCAGTTGATCCCTATCTCCCATACATTTATATGTAGTCTCTGTGAAACACAACCACACACACCAACACACACATGCCCAAGGACTACTTACTTTCTCACACACGCATGTAACTTTATGTTATTACGGTCTCACACACACACACACACAGAGGTTGATAGATCCTCAATGTCAGTGTTTAGAGACATGCGTCTGTCTGATTAGCTCTGTCTTGACCTTAAGGTCGTGGGTTTGATTCCCATGTTGACAGAGATGGTACCCCCGGCAGCGGCTCCCTGTCACATGTCACTCTCAAACTTTCTGTGAGGAATTTGACAGGCAGAGATCAGTGGGTTCACCAGAGCTCTTTGTTTTAATGAAGTGCAGTTACCTGCTGCTGCTGGAGCAGAGGTAACATCCTGAATCCCACCTACATGCTGCTGCTGCTGCTCACATCAGTCACATCAAAGAGTAAAGGCTTTCAGCAGCATTGTAGTGGTTATTGTGTGTTTTTGGTTCCTTCTGTGCTTTTCATCACTGGTTTTAAATTTACAGTGTGTTGCTGTTTATCCACATTTTGAATGGGCATCTGAAGACTGGGTTGTTTTGGTCAAACTACACCCACACAGTAGTTCATTATGTAAGAGCTCAGCTGTTGAGATTTTGATAAATAATCAATAAATGAGCCTGAAGATGTTTAATAATTTTGGCTCTCTGCTATGTAGACATGAATAATAATGTCATAAAGCTGCTTCTATGATTGTAAGCCAAGTTTTACGGCAGTGAGTCCCACCTGTGTGGGCAGACAGATCATTTGCAAAACAGTACACTTTTGGCACGTTGGCAGCAACGATGTCGTAACATTAATCACATATATTTATATAAATAGATATTTTCTATTGTCTTTAAAAACATTAATGATGTTCTCTCATCTCATCTCATCTCATCTCATCTCATCAAAGTGGATATCTGTGTAGCAACAGGATTAAAAGGAGAAGAGAGACGGACGCTGAAATGATCAAATGATCAGAGAAGAAAATGTAGCTTTCACTTCAGTCATGAATGTTTGATCTTTATCAATCAGATAAAAAAGAGCCATTGTTTGACCTTCATATTGTTTGATGTTTGATGTGGAGCCCCCAACATTTTAGAGAGATTTTCATGTGGGCCGTGAGGTGGAAGGTTCAAACTACAAAGTGGAGAATAATGAGTTTTATTATTTTTTTTAAACGCATCGTGACCAGATTGTGTTTTAGCTAATGCAGCCATGTTTATTTTAGAAATATATTGATCATCAAACAGCACAAACTCCTATTGATATTTCAAAACTTTCATTTCAGTTCTCTCTGTTTTCACTTTTGCATTTTCATGCACATCATAATGTCTTGGTTCTCCGGTGTCTTTTCGTCCTTCAGGGCGGAGCCTATACTGCACCGAATAAAGGAGGACCGCACCCGGGTGGTGTCTCCGTCGTTCGACAACATCAAGTATGACACCTTTGAGATCGAGGAGTACCCGCTGTCCGCTCAGGGCTTTGACTGGGAGCTGTGGTGTCGATACCTCAACCCACCAAAGTCCTGGTGGGTCCAACGTAACCACACGGCCCCGATCAGGTAAAATGGAGCAAAAAAAAAAAGACTGAGTGATCTTGTTTTGAGCTTTAAACACATTAATAATAAAAAATAATGTCTCATCAGGAAACAGCAGCAAAATAAACAGTCAGTGGAGTATTCATTATGAATAAACTGCCTAGAAGCATATTGAAGTAGGTTTGATAAGATCACTTAGCCTACTAAGCTCATTATTTTTACATAATCATTTCTTGAACACTAATCCCCACGAATAATTATGTATTATGTAAATTCTGGTGAGTGAAGTGTCAGTGTTTCAACCCATCGGAAACGTGGGAGCTGCAGCACACTGAGCCTCGTCACAGAGAGCAGTTACACAGCTTTAAGGGGACGAGCAGGTCATTTTACTCACTCGGAAATGGATGTAATGAAGCAGATCTTCATCACTGCTGGCCGTTAAAAAAAAAAATTACCAATATGACAGATAAAGATCGGCTCAGTTGTGCAGCAGAGGCAGCTACAGATTTAAAAAAGGGGGGCAACAAAAACAAACACCTGCTCACCTGCAAAAGGGATAATATGTTGTTTGTTGTGGTTCATGGAGAGAAAATCAATAATGCAGTGTTTATAGATTTTAACACAGACAACAGGAACATATCCTGCTCGATATTAAATATAGAAAAGATAAATGGACCCAATTACTTATTTTTTCTGTCTTCTAACTCTCACACTTTCTGGATTTGCCCCCCCGCACACACACACACACACACATACATCATCGTCATCGCAGGCATTTTATTAAAGTAATGACTCATTTCTGATGTACATGCATGAGAGGTTCAAGAGAAAACTCTGGGTTTCCATTCAGGAATCTGAAGCACTGATGTGTAACGACAGGTACATTGATCCTGCCTGCTGAATAAATCAGTGACCCTGACAACCTTGTGTTGATACTAAAACACAGGAGCACTAAAGCTGTAATGTTGTTGCTGTGTCTGTGCACCAGGGAGCTTGGAAGTGACACTGCTCATACACAAGCCCATATGCAAATATAATATGTGCTCATATATATGACAAAAGTGAAAAATAAAAGCAAGTAGAAAAGTTTTGTTTTGCCCATGCAAATTGAAGACAAGGGGTCCAACGGTCTATAGGTATTTCCTACATGGTATAAACTTGTATCATCTTCAATTATAAAAGCAAGATGCATGTGAAGAGGGCGGCGAGTTCAGGGACCATGCAGCAGATTTTTGCCCAGAGAGAGACGTCGCTCAGTGTTCATGAAGGATCAGTTCTCCTGTGTAGCTCAGTGCAAATTGTATCTGACAACAATACTGAGCTGCTTTCCCCTGTGTTATGAGCATGAAACGCCCCTTTGCTCCGTCCTCAGTAACGTTAAATAATCACAGTGGACGGCACCAATCAGGAAATTACAAGGTGTAGTCTGTAATAGATGTTGACGTTTAGCAGGACGAAGCCAAAAGGAGGAGGGGGGGTGGTTAAAGAAGGAGGCATGGAGGGAGAGACATGAGGCAAAGATGGCTTCTACTGTGTGTGAGATGAATCTGAATCATCCTCCTCCTTTTCTGTGTCATAACTCATTCAAATCCAAACACACAGACACAACACACATACCGAAACCATTCAGTGTGACGTACAGTACTCCTCTCCAGGATCATCCGTCTTCTCCTGTGTCCATTGAAAATAAACATCCAGGAATCTCTGATCCTCACCTGTGAATCATCACAGTATCACAGTGGTGGCTGCTGGGTGTGCTGCAAAGACAAGCTGCTATTAGCTAATTAAGCAAACCTTTAATGATGCTAATTTGTTGTTGGAGTGTAAAAAAAGCAAAAAGACGAGTGGCTCTTTCTGCAGAGAAACCCAGGAGATCCATTTTACAATACAATGACCTCCCTTCACATGTGCAGCAGCAAGTCTGAGTAATATAATTGTGGATATGATTACTTGACTGGAGTGAGGAGTGAAAAGCTCCATGCAGGAGGTTCTTGAAAACATCCCACCTCCCCTGGAGAAGTAAATCCAGTCCAAATGGGACTTAATACTTTTAAATCTCCACTTCTGCTCAAATCTGAAGGGTAAAATCAAAATACTATAAAGTTACTGGAATAAAATGTTTGCCAGGGGGTGAAACCAACCAACATTTCCACATCCACTGACTGAGCTGCAGATTCAACACGTCGCTCTGATGTCTGAGAGTGGTCATGTGACTTCATTGTGCTGCTTTCTGGAGGCTGTGGAGAGAGGAGAGTGCTGAGAGCTGCTGCTCCTGCTGATGGTGGTGGTGGTGGTGGGAGGAGGAGGAGGAGGGCTGCTCGTCTATCAGCATTTTTTTGGAGCTTCAGCGTTTCTGGCTGTTTGCCAGTCTGTGTATCCACAGGGAGGAAAAACTTCAGCCAAACACTTCTGTATTTCATATTGTTGAAGAGGAGATGTGACGGCGTGAATACCAACAGTATGATGTTGATGAAAGATTCGTTTTGATTTTTTTTCTCACCTGGATTTACCCATAATGCCCTGAATTTGTTGCGTTGATTTTGAGGGCATGGTTTTTGACGGCTGCATCATCTGTGAGCGTGATGCATAATGCATCAGGTTTTCATGAAAGGCTAAAGTCTGTGTTTACAGCTTCAAATGTGCAGCAGGTTTAAAAAGACAGCGTGTGTTTTCATGAGTAGCATTTTTCTGAATGCTGTACATTTTTCTCTGAAACAAACTATTTCTTCACCTCACCTGCTCTTTTATCCCTTATGACCACTTTAGGAGCCCTGCTCTGATTGGCTGCTTCGTGGTGGACAGGAAGTACTTTGAGGAGATCGGCCTGCTGGATGAAGGGATGCAGATTTACGGGGAGAAAACGTGGAGTGGGCATCAGGGTGAGTTGGCTGGAGAATCTGTCACTTTTTTTTTTCTTTTTCATTTCTTTATTTGTTTAAGCAAAGCAACGACACACATACACATTGAATATGCGGGAGTTTGAGTGAAGAGCTGAGACTTAAAGATCTGACAGAACCATGTGAGTAGAGAGTTCTGATCTGATCACTGCAACACCAAAGACAGATGGTTCATTTAATGCAGGTAGGGATTGTAGTGATGCAATTTGGGTGGAGGAACATAATCCTACGGTGGCCCAGAGAGCTCAACACACTGCCAGAAAACACATGCAAAGACATAAATGCAAAACATCTTCATCAACGTGACCACACACACGTGCTGCAAAAACTCACAAAACAACTACAAGTGTTTCCATGGACGGCAAAAAAGCGACCAGACTTGCATAGCTCCCCTTTAAGTTGCAGTGCATTGAGCTCTCAGGGCCACCGTAGTCTTCAATCTCAGAGAGAAGTGATCCAAGCCAGGTTCCTCACTTTTTTTTGGTGTCTCCTGGAGACACTTGTGTTGTCCTTGTGAGCGAGCTGTGGTTCATCTGTGTATCTGCTTGTGTTGTGGCTTTTTGCTGCACATGTGAGTTCCTGTTTTTTTGACATGTGTTTTCTTGCGCTGCAGTACATTAAGCTCTCAGCACCTCCATTATATCCTGAGCACTTCCATCCCATTAGCTGTGCATGCATTCAAGGCAGTCTCACATCAACAACACTATACATTTCAGCACGGCAGCATCCAGTGCTCCACGCACTAAAAATACCTGTGCCACAGTGTAATCTGGCTCCTTATATCGGAGGCTTCAGCCGCTCTCAGTGCACAGATTGAAACATCGTGAGCAGCCGACGTGTCCAACATACAGAGGAAGAAAAATGACCTTTCCTTTGACAGAACTGGGGCTTTATCAGTCATTCACATTATTCATTTGGCCCCAGTCAAGCAAACTGAGTTGATTACTAATGATGTCACAACTGCCAGATAACATTATAAGTAAATGTAACGACATTAAACTCATTTATCACGTCATGATGAATCTAACGTCTCTACCACTCCAGTTTCTCTCCTTATTTAGCGTTAAAAGGATTTGTGTCATTTTCCAGCAGGTTGAATTGTTGTACAATGTCGACGGCTTCTTGCAGGGATTTCGTCTCTAATCTGATCTTCTTCAGAGGGAGATGTTCGTCTCTGCAGAAGCTTCCATCGTCCTCCCGAGACTGCAAATCAGTCTCGAGAGGACGCAACTGTTGGCACCGGCTTTGAGACTAAACAGACGCAGTGAGACATCAGAGAGAAACAGCTGACTCGTGCTCAGTGTGGTGTTGGTGTTGATGATGCGCAGGTTTGGTTATGAGCCCGGGCTCAGTGGCTGCACGCCGTCGATATGAAAAAGAAGAAGAAGAAAACTTTTCTTAGGTTCAGCCACGTCAGGTTCAGATTTAATGGCCGGCCGTGAACAATCGATGATAGGACGGCTTAAAGAGAAGATGGATGGGTGATTATTGTGCTGCGTGCCCTCCACCCTCGAAAAGAAAACCACACTGCAATGCAGCTACACTGTCATTAACTCTCACTCCTATTGTGTCCAGTCGTCAGGTGCTGATAGTTGCACCCCCCCCCCCCCCCCCCCCCCCCCCCCCCCCCCACACACACACACACACACACTCACACTCTTTTTCTTCTATAGCCCTTCCCCAAATAAAAGACACTCAGTGCAGTAGCCATCAGTAAACTGTCAATGTATGAAGCCAGAAGGAGACTGAAGGAGAATGACGCACCGAGCGAAGGTCAAACAAACACTGACTTTGTATTTCTGTGACTGATCATCAAACACACACACTGACCACGTTCAGGCTCTACTCTTGATTTCCTGGATGATTTGTTCCTTCATTTTGATAAAGTGTGTTGTGTTTGTTGTTATAATCCTTGGCACTGGATTGGCACGGTTTGTGTCAGAAGTCGTACCAGTTCTTCTCTGACTCATATATTTGTTCAATCTGAACATACAGACAAAAGTAATCCAGCTCCAGTCTCTATATTTACAGTGCAAATGAGAGCAAAGTCTGCACGACTGACGTTTAATGCCTCAATGTAAAGAAGTGTCAAATAAAAATCAATTTGATTAACAACATATCGTAATATAAAATACCATATAACCTAGAATAATATACTGTTTGCCTGCCTGAGTCAGTCACATGAGGTGACTCAGCTAAAAGCCTGTAAGTGCCTATAACGGACCACAGAAGATGGTGTGGAAGTGGAAGTGGATCATAAAAACATCCGACAGTGAGTCTGCGGCCGCGCTGAGTCGACAGTCTCCACGTCCTCTCAGCTGAAGAATGTCTGTCCAATAATGGACATAATTTAATTCCCCCCCTGCGGCTCAGTTAAAAAAAAAAAACTGATTTGGTCATGCACATACAATAAACCTGTGAGTGCACTTTCCCTAACATCACCAGGAGGCAAATCCACACCAGCAGCAGTTTTTTTATTAAGTGTTTCTGGGACCATTGTGAATGAATATAAGAATTCACACGGACGCTGAAGGACACGCAGCGACACACACACTGTGCCCACGGACACTCAATGAAACCACACAAAGGTCCTAATGTGGGTTTTACTAACTACAGCTGTAATGACCAACCAAGGCTGTGAATCATTGTGTGCTTTAAGGTGCTGTAACTTGAAGACTATGGACTCGTTTCCAAGGAGAGCTGGTGATGGTCTTACACACACACACACATACACACACACACTGAAATAATAACACTTATAGGCTGCAAGATGAACAGAGCATCAGTCTTTCTGTGGTGTTTAAAGTGCTACACAAGCTGCCACTCACCTGACACAAAGTACAAAGGTAATCAAAAGAGTCTAAGAGTTGTTCAGGCCACACACACACACACACACACACACAACTGTTGATGTCTAGCTTTTTATATCCACAGTTGTGTTTTGTCAACTTTTCTAAGAAAAACCTGCTTTAAAAATGAAATGGAAATACAGATAGTATTTCATCTGCAGTGTGGAAAGTAGAACAGAATAGATTAGACTTTATTGTCACTGCACAAGAAGTACAATGAGATTTACAGTGTCATGATGCCTGAATCTACCAATCATCAAAAGAAGCATTAAAAAAGCATTTCATGGATAGTGTTGCACAAATTGTCCCATTATTGCATGTTTAGAGCTGAATGTTTCACAGCTCACAACACGATTGGCCAGGGCAGGGGGGGGGCGGTCTTGGATATTAATCTGTCGACAGGCCTGAGAAGAAAAGCTGCCGTTCTCGGCGTGTATCCAACTCATGGTCTCTTTCGCATTTTTGTTTTTCGTCCCTCTGTCCTTCAGGACCTGTGCCCCCGACAGGACGGACAAATGTTTATGAGAACAGATTAGTGGCGATACACACTCCGGATGTCTTATGTTTGTGTCGTACAGTAAAAGTGAAATAACACACACACACACACACACTCATTCCCCACCAAACTCATTTGATTCATCTCATAGGCATGTCTTGTCAGTGGGAGGCAGACGTCATAGAGACTGGCAAATGCATCCCCCTCTCCACAGTAGTTTCATGCCCCCCTCCCTCCCCATCCAACTTCCATTAATGCACATTGCGCTTCCACAGCTGCGAGTGTGACTCTCCTGCAGCGAGCGGCTGGTGAGAAGTGATCAGTTTGGGTCTGTTGTTGTTCTGCAGTGACCGCGGGTGCTGGCTCGGCTTCAGCTTCATACATGCAAAGGGAACGATGGAGCGTTTAATATTCCCTCACATCATAAACATGACACTGTGCCATGAATAGAAACGATCAAATCTGGCCGAAGGCTTAAAAAGGTCCTGTTGTCGTTGCACATTAATTTTTTTTTGGGGGGGGGCGGGCATCGGCAGTAACACATCTCTGCATGGCTGCTCAGCTCGGCCTTGACTTTCTCCACGTGAGGCCTGAGTGACCCTCAGCACTCGAGTGTTATAAGTTGGATAATGGCTTCCTCTGCAGCGCCCTGCTGCTCGGTGAGTGTGCAGCGTTCAAGAGAGAGAGGGAGATCACTCTTTATTACATAAGCCGTCATTGTGGAGACAAATTTCTTGAGCACCTGTGGACAGTAGCAGAGAGTAAAGAGGAGCTCGATCTGCACAGTGCTGCAAATCTCTGCAGCTATGACAACAAAGACCTGGACTGAAGTGAACCGGTTTCAGTGGAGAGGCACTTTAGATCTGCTGTTGAGCTTGTTGTGCAGTTGTTCACACATCAGAGTTGGTTTAAAGTGGTGGTGGAGCTCGAGCTGGACATGTTTACCCCTGAGTATGTGGTATTGAACAGTTTAAAAGCAACAAAGGCTTAGCGAGCAGCATCAGCCATCAGAGTATTGACATTTTATTTTCATGGGCAAACACTCAGGACGCTGCAGGGTGCTGAGAGTTAAAACCTGACATATAGGGACGCCCAGCAATCCCATCCACCTACACGCACACAAACACACCATCACTGTCAGACTCTAAACACATGAAAAACAACAAGTAAAAGTCAATATTTCCTTTTTTTTTTTTTGGAACGACTTTTCCTCAAGTAGCAGCAGCAGCAGCAGCAGCAGCAGCAGCCTGCTCTGTGAAAACCTCCTGTTTCAGATCAATGATTATGTAAATCAGCTGTGATATTTTGACAGAATCAGTTCTGCGCTCTTGTTCCCAGGGCATCGTTCTAACTCTAACTAATTCATCATGTGTTGAGTTCAATGTGAGGTTTAAGTCAAAAAAACAGCCAGTTTGTTCTGTTTCCATCTCTTGTCTTTTCAAAACACCGACGCCTTTTTGTTATCAGCGACTTCCCGCGGAAACGCCGCTGCGTATCTCCGGCCTGCACGCTCCTCTTGTGATAAAGAGTGCTTTTATGAAGCACCATATTGTCATATTATTGTGCATTTTTAATGCTCATTGTCTCCTTTTTTTTTTTATCACAACAGGCGGTCATCCCCGGCGCAATTTATAATTCACAACTTCATTTGTTTTATTAAAGGCACACGAAGGTCACACGTGAGATTTGTTCCACGTGAAAAACGGCAGGATGTGACACACACAAACCAGGGAGACACATGTTCCAGATGTTGGCTGCAGCCACACTCACACATGCACAACAACGTTTGTCGGCACACGATCGTGTTTTATTTTAGGGCAAAGAGACAACAAGACAGACAGGGGGAAGAATCGACTCTTGAGAAGGATGAGTCGAGAAGACTAGGAGAAGAAGCTGCTATTTTCTCTCCCCGCGTGTTTCACTTCCTTTATCTTCCCTCCATACTTCTCACTTTATCTCCATCCTCTTTCATCCCTTTACCTTCTGTTTTATGTTTCACACTTTCTAAATCTCCCCTCTTCCTCTTTCTCTTCACCGCCTGCTCTCTCCTCGTCTCTCTCTCTATCTCGCTCTGCACACCCACTCGCTCAGACAGAGATTGTTATACTCGAAGAATAGCTCCTTCTACTCTAACCCCCATGTTGTAAATCCTTTATAGAGAACGCTGAGGTATTTCTGAGGGGAAACGTGTATTATCTCTGATTTTGGCTCCAGTTTGTGCTCCTGTCTGGGCACCAGGCCAGAGCTACAGTTTTTTGTTGTTGTTGTTGTTTTTTGGGTTTTTTTTTTTTTTTGACTGGTGTTCTGCAGGAGCTCTTCGCTTTTTGGAAGGTTACAAGGAAGGAGGCCGGCCCGGCAGCAGGGATTATAGCTCAAAAACATGAACAAATGCAGGACTGGAATAGAGAGCATAGGCGTTCCTATTCAAATCACTGTTCTCCAGCTCTTGTCTCCTCGCTGCACTAAATTCCTAAGGTGCCTCTGCAGAATCTCAAGCAAGTGCTGCCATGGAAATTAGCATTATTTTACTTCATGAGAGTCAGAGAAGTGTGTTAGCAAAGGTAAATGAAGGTGGAGTATGGACACCCAGTTCACCTTTGGTTCAGTAACTGTAGTTTGACGTTCACACTCTTTCTCTTGTTGGAGTTGAATAACATCTGATGACAGTTTAGTTCCTCACCTTTGTTTTTGGGAATATCTTTGGGTTGGTCCGTCTGTCCTCCTGTCATGAACACAGGATCTTAGAGATTCACATATGTCGCACTTGGACTCGAGGATGTACTTGTTAGACTTTGATAGTCAAAGGTCAAGTTCACTACAACCTCACAAAACTGTCTTTTGTCTGTAACTCACAAAACTACATAATAATACACATTATTCCTGCAGCTTGTGTTGTTGTTGGAGGTTTACAACTGTGAGGCAGTGAGTCTTTCTTTCTTTTTGAAGTGTCTTTTAATGTGTCGTGTGTTTGACGAGTAAAATAAAGGACCAACAGTGATGGTGGTTAACTGCTCCAGATTTACCTTTATATATTGTTTTCACCATTTTTTTCAACGCACATCCACGAATGCATTTTATTGTAATAAATACTAGTAAACTGCATTTCACAGTTTTTATTTCACACCTGAATTTTAAAGTTTTTCGGAGTCACTCTTGGCAATCAATATGAACCAGCTTAATAGGCAGAATCTAAATTGGTAAAATTCAAATGATAATAAACCCTAGAGCTTTTCTGTCACACTCTCTCACACACACACACACACACACACACACACTGGTGATACATCAAGGGGTAACTTGGGGTCCAATATTTGACCCAAGGGCACTTCAAAATGCAAACCACGTTCAACCACAGCTGGAATTTCTGAGGGAAATTTACATAAAACTTTGCAATTGAAAATCTCAGAAATGGTTAAAAGACTGAGAGAAAAAAAAGCATTAACGAAAAAAGTTGAAGTTGAAGTCGAGGGAAAAAAAAAAAAAGTTTCATAGAGTACAGACCCAGCGAAAGGTCGATTCAAGGGTAAGTGTCATGTGAAGTTTTACCAGTGTGGGATGAGTTGAGCTGGAAGTGTGTGAGCTGAAGGTCAGAGACTGGGAGTGTGTGGAAACTGAGAGGTACAGAGCGACAGATAAAAGCAGTGGAAGTGTCAGACAAAGAGTCAGAAAATGAAATGTCAGTGCTAAGATTTTAAGGCCACAAATGGAAAAACTCTGGGATCGTTCATCTGTAACAGCTGCTCTCTGCTTCTCTATCTGTACCTTGTTTGTTAGTGGAGCTTAAACCCTATAATGTAGTGCAGCTACAATGAATCTCAGCAGTGACAGATAACTGTCACAACACAACCTGCCACAGGGCTGCACAACTGTGTTGCATTCATTCGTGATGAAGCAAATGGGAAGATTAATTTTCTAGTTTGTGGGCCTGTCATGGTGCCAGCTAGGCTTGTGTATGTGTGTGTGTGTGTGTGTGTGGATGTATTTGACAGTTTCCACTGTCAACAAAAAGCAGAATATTAAAAATAAATAAATATCTAAATAACAAGCACCTGGGTGGGCATTCATGTGATACATTTTTATATTCATACTAATTCTATCAAGCACAAGCTCAGTTGCAGGAAAAAGATTTAATCCCCCATTTAAAGGATGGAGGATTAACTGGCAGGCACTGAAAATATCTATACCTGCAGTCACTGATGTGTGTGTGTGTGTGTGTGTGTGTGTGATGATGCAGGTGTGGCAGTGTGGCGGCAGCGTGGAGGTCCTGCCCTGCTCCAGGATTGCCCACATCGAACGTGCCCACAAGCCGTACACGGAGAACCTGACGGTGCACGTGCGACGTAACGCCCTGCGGGTGGCTGAGGTCTGGATGGACCAGTACAAGAGCCACGTCTACATGGCCTGGAACGTCCCTCTGCAGGTGAACAGAGAGAGAGAGATGCATGCTGGGAGTTTGATACAGTGCTTAGTGTGGGAGGCTGTGCGTGTGTGTGTGGATATGATGATTGTGTGGCATGCATTTTGTGCTCAGGATCTGTGTCAGATCTCCTAGCAACCATGACGGCTGCCATGGCGGGGGTCAGTGGAGATGTGCACATGTGCATAAAATAAGGTTTGAATGAACCTCGGGGAGATTGTTGTAGTGTGAGTTATTAATGTTTAACCAAACTGAATATTGTAGAGAGTTTTGATTTAAAAATGTGTCACTGTGACACACTCAGCTGCTCTGGTAGACTTTGCTGTTAGCGTCAAGTCAAACACGGTTTTCATGTCCAACAAAACTGTCCAGACTGGAATCCTCCCCAAAAAAAAAAAACCTGCCCAGTGGAGGAGAGGAAAAACTGGGACCTCTTTCCTCATTGAGAAGATCTGGATCAGGTCTCATAGACCATCCATCACTTTGCAGCAGGTTGACAGAAACTAGAGCTCCACACAGAAGACAACCGTTTTCATCTCTGGATTTCTGTTGTTTGTTTGTCTGTTTATTGAAGGGTCATTATCTCCATGTCTTGAGGTGGAAGTAGCAGGTGATGTTATAATACGTGTCAGGGAACTGTTATATTACACTCAGTGAACAGTTTAATTATCACTTTGGAATAGTTCTCCCTCAGTTGCCTTGTTTTTTCGTTTATGTATATGATGAAAACGTTCAATAAATTGTAAGTTGTTGTGAATTGCAAACCTGATTGGCTCCTTAGTTTTGTGACATATGAATCTGTTTATATGATTCCCTACAGTTAAAGGTGGAAATACACAGTTATAGCTTTCACTGTTTATCTTCCCCGTAAATGTTTGGTGATGTATAAAAACATCAGGTGGATGTTAAGGTTAAAAACTTTTCTGTCTGTCCTCCTGTTCTTGTTCTGTCATTACCATCCTCACGACGCAGTAGAGCTGGAGGGACCCTGAGGACCTGAACTCTGTATTTGTTATTTCTGGCTTTTTGCAGCAACAACAACAAAGTTTGACAGTTGGTGTATTTATCGTACTGCTCTGGGCTGTCAGTGACACACCTGCAAAGTAAACCCTGATGTCTTTGTGTTTGTGTTTCTTCATCTAGAACTCAGGGATAGACATCGGGGATCTGTCTGAGAGGAAGGCCCTGAGATCCAGACTCAACTGTCATCCGTTCAGCTGGTTCCTCTCCAACATTTACCCCGAGCTCCGATCCTACAGCAACACAGTCGCATATGGGGTGGTGAGTTATCAGGATTTCTATAAGTTGACCTTTTTACCTGTGGCCTTTAATACATGAATCCACATGAACAAGTCCATGTATGACAAACGCTACACTAACACTTTCCCACTCGGTCCCCACTGGTTGTTACACATACACACCCAGAAAATCCTGAAAACTGAGCATGAAGTATTCAGGAGTATCTTAATTCATTATGAAATAGGAACAAAGCGCTCCTTTAGCCTGTTCAAAAATTAATACACCTTTGTTGTGGCAGCTTAATGGTAAGGAGATAGAAAAATGTGTAAACACATTTTAACATATCTTTCCCCTTGTTACGTTTCAGCCAAAAGGCAAAAAAAAAAGAAGAAGAATGAAAAAATGAAGGTGTTTGTATGCAGAACAAAAGTGTTGCACTTTCCTGTCATTTTCTGTTTTATTGGCCACTGGAGGCCGAACAGGCTCCACACACATGAATCTGGTAGAAAACTCTTCACATTTGTGACCACATGGTGAATATAACTCAAATATTCACTTTGCTTTCCCTTTGATTTGGTCTCTGCCAACTTCTTTCAGTGCTAAATGAGCTGCCGTGTTCACAGCCAGTAGCGACTTTTGCTTGTTGTTTCCCATCAGTCGGTTTATCTGATTAACTTTTTCCCACTGAAAACGGCTGCATGCTGCAGCTGGAAAGGACACTGAGGACATCAACGACAGTGAGCTGAACCCCTGGATAGTTAACACAACTTTACTCTGCTTTCTTAAGCAGCAGCAGCAGCACCTGTGCATCTCAGAGAGTGTCGCAGTTAAACCTGTCCCCCCCGTAAACGAGGGCAGGTGGGAACCAAAAGTGCTCCACACAAAAGCAGCAACTTAAATGTTACGCCAATAAGATCTGTATTGTATTTGAAACAATAAGGTGCTGCAACTGATGATGGAGCTATATAACAGACTTAATGATGAAGTAATAATGAATAATATCATAAACACCAAATGTTGCTCCACTTAAAAGGGAACTATGCAAATCTGGTCGCTTTTTCACAGTTTTAACCATGGAGCAGCGGATAACGTTATATATCATATACACTGTGTAGTCTTATCTGTCATACAGGGTGTGTTTGTGTCATGGTGCAACTGAGACGAGATCTGGGACACCAGGTCGGAGGACCTCATCATCTGAGTTTTGTTTTCAAAGGCAGAGAGCCTCCATTCTCCCAGTAAGAAGTCATTTAACCATCACAATTACTCTGAAGCTGTTTAATTAAGGTGAAAATCTTGCGTAGTTCCTCTTTAACAAACAACACACATGGATATGGCTATACAAAGAGCTAAAAGACCTGCGTCAAATTCTCTTAAAACTTAACTTTTCTACCTTTTCTGGTTCAAACTTCAGCTTTGTTTAGGATTTTTATCTCACTTTTTAAGTATTTTTTCATTCAGGCTGCATCCAGACAAAGGAGGAGGACGGGGGGGTTATTAAACTGGTTTAATTATGTGGTCATGTCCACATGTCCGTCGTCTGTTTCCCTCCAAAAATGGAATTATACAGAAACCAACCAGCCAACCAATGAGCACCATCATGCCATCACCTCCTCCACATGACAAAACTTTTCCATTAAAACTTCTCTTTCTCGAGTATTTCAAGCCATAAAATTCAAACTTTTCCATTAATGATCGAACCGTAGATCACAGTGGCAAGGTGCTGAGAGGCTGAACATTTTTGAGCCACTTTAGACTTGGTTGATTTTTTTTTTCTTTTTTTTTTGCCTTTTTATGCCATTTCTGCCCGGCCATTCCCCCTCTTCAGCTAACAGCTGTGGGAGGATTTTTGCATAATTGAAAAATGACAGTAATCTGTTGAAAGCTGAGCAGAATTATCCGCCCGCTCTGACTTGTCCTGCTGATAGAGGAAGAAAAATGAGTACTTCTCGGCTCAGTCCACTCACTAATTGTTTAATCATTTCTTCTTCTTTCTTTTTTTTCTTTTTTGTAATTGTGATTTTTTTTGATGGTGGTCTCATGCATTGTGCATTTTAGACAGAAGTACATGCAGACATAGTTTGAGTCATCTGGCTTCTGCAAAGCTTGACTGCAGTCTGAGAATAATCATGGTACATGAAACTGTTTCTTTCATGTAGAAAAGGTTTTATTCTTTCAGCCGTACTGACTCTGCTCTGCATGACTTCAAGTCTGCCGCTGAAGAAGAAGAAGAGGAAAAAATAAATAAAAAGGAAATATTCAGAGGAGCAGAGACCCGTGGTTGTAGCAGCAGCAAATGAGTCTGTAGCTCATGGAAACAGCCTCGGTGTCGCTGCCACCTCTTGTGTTTGTTGTTCGATAAACACTTCAATCACAGAGCGAGCTGGATGGGTTTTATTTGTCGACACTACATTACTGAGCATGTGCGGGTGTTGGGCTTTGAGCGTGCGAGATGAAAGCGTCGCCACAGTGACATCTGAGAGATGTAGATATGAAGTTTACATATTTGACAAAAACAAACTCTCACAGGAGACGGGAGCTGGAGAGCGAGTACAACAAGTGTTGTGGTGTGATACCATCTGTGGATGTCTGTTCCTGCACTTCATCTCTTATTTAACGTGAAACAAAAAGCCGGAGAAAAGGCACTGCTGCTCATGCTATGTAAATATTGAGCATGAAAAACCATATTTTAGCAACATTTAGCAACGGAAACTCTTTCCTCTCTCAGCACCATGAACCTGAACTGTTTTTGACATCAGGATCGATCTGGGTTTTCAGGCCCAGAGCTGCTGCAAAGCCTTCAACCAAAGAGAAGCCGTTTAAGTTATTTGGATTTATCATATTTTATTTACCCACTTAAATTTTTTCTCCAAAAGCAAAAGTCTACAAAGGTCTCTTCAACAGTTTCCCATGATCAGAGAAAGTACATGTTTCTTCTCTCATAAAGTATCCGCTGAGATTTAACATGACAGCAGTTATTTCTAATATAATCAGAGCAGTGGTATTAACAACATGGTTGTTAATATTTATTATGATGTCATTTGGTCCAGACTTAACAAATCAATAACTATTGGTCCAGTATTTGTCCAGTACTCAGGTGTGCTGCAGGTTTACCTAAGTATGTATCCAGTATGTCATTCGGCTGGCCTGGGAACGCCTTGGGATCCTGCTGCCCCTGCGACCTGGCCCCGGATAAGCAGGAGATAATGGATGGATGGATGGATGGATGTAGATGCACTAATCTAAAGATGGTGAACATGATAAACTTAATCAGTGACCATGCTCAGATCATTTTAGATCAGCACTGTTGTTCTTTCACAGAGCCGCTACCATGACTTTTGATTTTCTTAAGGAATAATAAATAAATCATCTTTATAAACTTATCCAGTATCCTTATCCAAAAGTCATGATGCAGATATCCAAAACAAAAGGTAGGAATATGAGCAGCGTGTCTGAACTGGTCACTCTTGATCGATACAATAACAATGGTTGCCACATCTTGTGAAAGGTGATAGTGCAGAGAGAGACGTTAGCTGTGTCCCAGTTCAGGGGCTGGATCCTTCGGATGAGGATGGTTCAGGCCTCAGAGCGTTTCCTGATTGTAACAAATGCTGCTTCGGTGATGTGGTTCTGTGACAAACAGAAGTTCATGACGTGTATGTTTTTGTTCAGTTAGATGATCTTCACCTACAGGCCCCACTCAGAACACTGGTTAGGTGTTGGATTAAGACTGTTGGATAAGAGTTAGTTAAAGTAAGAGAACCCTTCATATTTCATTGACCTTTCAGTAAAACCTGGAGATCAAGACATCCACAGCTGATCATGGGGCATTTTGAGGTCACATCTGTTTTAGGACCTGACTGTTTTGTTGTGCGATAAAAAGTGATACATTGCAAGTAATGTGAATCTAATGAGGTCTAATCTTCAAATGGGTCATTTTCATTTTGCAAAAAACATTTCTGCTCTCTGTTCGGTTATTATCCACACTGTGCGGCAGTACGAAACCAGAGCGATTACGGTAGCAATCACCATTTTCTCAAAATGCTTTCTGCAAATTAAAGTAGGAGGATGTCAGCATTAGTTAATAGGTTGCAATGATATCCTCAGCTCTGGATGTTGTTGGATGGCAGCAGTGTCCTTTACCTGCAAGGTCCCCTTTCAAGCCGAAAGTTTGACAGTTGTGCCCGTGAGCAAGGCACTGAGCCTCCCTAACCAGCACGGCGGCCGTTCCTTTATACAATAGCAGAGCTTGAATTCTCTATAAAAAAAAGTGTGGGTAGAGGAAAGAGAAATTCCCCTCGGGGATCAATAAAGTATGATATTATTGAACCGCTGTAATAAGTGTGACAGCAACATGAGATATTGTGAGATAGAAAGCTCAGCTTGGCCCCTCAGCCGTGGATCAAGAATTGTACAGAAACCCCCACAGGACTGTATGTGATGTGGCTGCAGAGGAGGAAGAGGAGGAGGAGGAGGAGGAGGAGGTGGTGGGATGCACTGAGTGAGCCGAGGTATAGATACAAAGTCAGTGAAACAGCTGGAGGGATGATGAGATGAACTGTTCTGTAGATAGAGGGTGGGGAAGAAGCCATCTGTATGTAAAAGAGATTAGCAGCAAATCGAGATCTCACCCTCTCTCATCCACTCATCATGAACTCCATGTATGACCCCTGTGGGACTCCCAGTTTGTGACCAGCAAAGAAGATGCAGCCAATTAGCATTTTCAATCATCCTTTAAAAAAAAGGGGGAGGGGGGCTGTGTGTATTTTTTATAGTGTTAATGAGGAATTGCAGAGCAAATACCGGGACTCATCCCACAGACACTGAATAGAGAAACAGACATTTTCTATTCAAATCGCCTCTTTTTAAAGGTCACTTGAATGCCATTCTTAAGATGGCAGCCGGAGAATGTTTACAATGCTGTGGAAGTACAAGGTGTAGATCGTGAGAGTAGGGAGAGCTGAACTCTTTGTGTAACACACTCCTGAACATCTCAAAGGCAGCTACACACACTCCTGCTGCCTGAATGTGTGGGTACAAACCAACCTGCTGCATTTGTGAGTATTTTTACCTCAACGCAGAGTGAAATGAATAATGGTGAAGTGAAAGCTGTCATTTGCAGTGACAAATCCAGAGAGGTAACAGCCAGTAGTTTCATTGTTTTAGCTTTACAGTGCACTTACAGCACATGGTTTAGTGTGGGACACAGACAAATGTAGTAATTCTCCAGAGAAAATAGTGGAGGCGGAGCATTAAGCAGCTAAAGAGCCAGATATTTTTCCCTCAGGAGTTGAACAAAACAGAACTAAAACCAGTGAATATTGAACTTGAGCTACATTCATCAGGTTACTGGAAGTATGACTTAAAGGAGAAGTGCCATTTCTTACAACCTGCACCTTATTTCTGGCATACAATACGGCCGTTTACTCACCCATATAACTTTGTGTCATTAGGAGTCGACAATATTTAAATCGCTGCTTTCTCTGTGCCCTGATCACTCCCACTATATGGATATACGCGGCTCGATCTAAATATCATCCGAAGGACTCCTAATGACACCAAAGTGACACCTAACAACACCTTTAATGGGATGATGTAGTTGTGTCTCCTGGATGCTGAAGCAGGAAACAATTTGCTAATAAAAACAGATTATTGCAGCTTTAAGGCCGAGGAAAAAAAACAAACAAATTACTTCCAAACCAAAAACACTATGATTCATTTTTGCCACAGCAGGACCACAAGCTAATGGTTGTACAGGTTTACCTAACTTTCCCACTGAGGCACTGTTTTAAATCACATACAGCATCTGTTGCATCAGACATGGACATGTGGTTATAAAGCATCACGAGCGTCCAGGTGTCTGTGGCTAACAATGCTACAATAGCCACTTTGGCTATACATCCAGGTGCAAAGAGCATTGTCAGCTGTTATGTGAGTCATGATATGTGAGTATGAAAGAGGAATTATGCAGGATTTTCTCGTGGCTATGCTACATTTTTACCTTAATTAAACAGCTTCGGAGTAATTGTGATGCTCGCTGCCCTCCACCTGGCGTCTCTGGGCTGAAAACCAACCTTGCAACCAACATCAGCACAGCACTTGACCTCTGCCCTGGTGTCCCAGCTCTCGTCTCTGCGCACTGCGACACAAATGCGCTCCGTAACCTGTAATCTTTCATTTAAGACTACACAAATATAAATGTTGTATCATCATATACGTTATATAACGTTATCCAGCGCTCCATGGATTGCTTTTTTTCGCCGGTTTCATTTAAAACATGGCCCGGAGGAGGGATAGCAAAACAGAAGAAAAGTGACCGAACTTGCATAGTTCATCTTTAACACCCAGGTGTATTTATTTTCATAGCAGCAACTAAGTGCTGATGCTGAGGCTGTAATTTATCTTTAAAACGTGCCCTCGTGACCCGTTCTTGTAAACATGTTTGAAGGAAGGATGGCTAACATTAGTACATTGATTATTCTGTGTTGATTTACACCTATTGGGTAATTACAATTCTCTGTGGAGTAGCTATTGCCAAATGTAACCTGCGGGGTAAAAAAGAAAAGTGGCCTCGATGTGCTTTCCCTTTTTGAAATATTACTCTGCAGCTGCCAAAAAGAGTTGAAGGTTAGTGTAAAGTGTTTGTATGACTTTCTCCTCGCAAGCAGTAATTAGCCTGCAGTGGTGCCATTTGTCTTCACTTTAACCACTCATCTAGAGCTGCATGCTGGACCACTCTGTCATAATTGAGTAATTAATAATGTAAAAGCATCGAGGAAAAGATGGAGAGGAGAAACAGATGCACAGAGGGAAAAATGTGACACTAAACCCGTGTATTGTGGAATTGCTGAGACCTCAACAACTCAAAGATTGATGTGATTACTGTTATTTGGTTATTTTTATAAATTGCTGCACTGGAACATATTTCCTTTTTGGTCCAATCTTCACTCCACACACCAAAACACTGGAGCAATGTGTCAGTATAATACCTCTTTATATAAAAATGTGTGTCTGGATGTGGATGCCTTTGCTCGCAAAACTCGAGATGACAGCAGCAACTGTCAGGTCGTCTCCTGTGGCCCTCGGGGCAAACGCTGCAGTCGCTCTTCCTTTAGAAGTCGACCTCAAAGCTATGAGCAGGAGATTATCACACTTGAGCAGGTGATTTGAGGCAAGTGAGTGAAGAGAGCGGGCAACCGGCCCTCACAGGTTTATTCTGCCCCAGCTAGCTAAATCCATCTGAGCAGTGTGTTTTTATTTTATTTTTTTATCTAAGCTCTGCCTGAGTGAAACTCTGCCAACTAAAACAAAAAACTTATTTGGCATCTAGATTAAAGCAGAATAAACTCTGAGTTTTCAATCTGAGCACACAGGTGACTTGTGGTAGCAGAGTGGCTAATTAGCAGTTAGCTTAACTTGAGATGACTAGGAAAGGCATGGTAGCCTACTAGCTAAACAATTAGCCTAACTCTATCCAAATTGATCAACACTTCTAAAACCTACTGATTCACTCTAACTCTCAATTTGTTATTTCTACATTTCTATTTATGTATGTTCAACTAAAGTGATGAGCTGATTAGCTTTAGCAGCGTTTAGCATGTTTTTAGCTGCTAGCATAGTGGCGTCCTCCCATTTCCAGCCTGTATGCTAACATATGCTAAACACGTTCTAACTGCGGCTCCTAACTGAGACTGATGTTGATTTTTTCATCACAGTCTCAGACAAAAGTGAATAAGTAATTTTCCAATAATGTTGAACTGTTCTTTCAAAGAGATCAAAATAAAACATGGATCTGCTGTTTGCTACTGTGTGGACCACAGGGCTTTTTTTTTGAAGCCCTTAACAAGAGAAACAAAACAAAATTAAAGTGAAGATGAGCTGTTTTTTCTTCCTGATGCTTTTGTGATGAAGTTTACAAAAGGCTCAGCAGCTTTGGCAGCTTGAAAACTGTTTAATAACAACACAAATGTCCAAATCTGATGACAAAAGCTGGAGTTACATGACCACGTTTCTTTACTGTGATTGAAATAATTCATATTAGGTTTTTTATTCTTCTCTGCAGCCAGTCGATGGTCGATGGTGGTGATTAAATGGAGCATTTTTCTTCTCTTTATGCTTTTAAACTGATTATAATCAGAATATTTGTAAACATATCTTTGTGTTTGAACAAGACATCTGACTTTTTTTCTGTTTTCTGTATGTGTTTCACCATCATTGGTCATTTATGGCAATTAAAACCAATAGTTTAATAAGTCACATCTCTCTTCCTCTCTTTTATTTCTCTCTCCAGTTGAAGAACAGTCTCAGAGACGACCTGTGTTTGGACCAGGGACCTGACACTGACAACGTCCCCATCATGTATCTCTGTCATGGTATGACACCACAGGTCAGTCAATGGACTCTCACTTATTTTTTCCTGTTCTCTCTCTTCAAAGACACACACACACACACACACACACACAAACAGACGCAGAGGGATGTTCTGGGACCATCGCAGAAAGGGTTGTGTGATAACTCTTGATTCTCTGCACAACAACAAAGGCTTCAAAGATTCAAAATACACTTTGAACCCATATCCACATAAATTAACATGACTAGGCAGCACGAAGACACTCTAACCTCTCATAAAGACACTAGCATAGATAGCATGGAAAGAGCAGCACCATGGTTTTCGCTCTTCTCCCCAAATGGCTTCAGCAGGAGTTTGATTTACCAGCTGGCTCTGCTGGTGGCGAGGAAGATGGAGAGGCTGCAAAATCTGAATCTGGTTAAAGTTGGCAGGTAAGGGATGGTGACAGACAGATGGTAGGTCCGATCACCTGGCAGATTTCTTTTTATTGAAAGCACCTGCTACTTTCCAAACAGTTTCCAAACAAAGCCTTCCCAGATGGGTCTCCGTACCAAACAATCAGGACATTACAGCACGCTTATGAAATCTACATGAATAGATTTTTTGTTGTTGTTTATTTATTTGTTGGCAAACAGAGAGGAACATTCGTCTTTGCTGTCTTTGTTTACACCTGATGAATGAAACTCCGTGTCAGGAGAGTCGTTGACCAGAAAACCAAAACAGTGAGCTAAAAGATGCTAAAATGCTACATGGACCTAAAAGAAACGCATAGCTGATCATCATTATCTCTGGTTCTACGTTTCGTATCATCATTAGATCCATAATTTATGTAAAAGAAAATATTGGTTTATGCAGCTTTAAACATTCCCATTTCTGTGCAAGCCAGTTGAACAGAGTTGTTTTTTATAAAACGTGGTGCCTCTCTGCTCCTATAAGAGCATCAGTAAAGTTGAGCTGCATAAAGAAGTCACATTTCCAGTGAGTAAGGCTCCTAATTAAAACGGAGATGTGGAGGAAAATGTTGGCATAATAACTAATTCATCACCGTGCTATAATAATGCTGCTTTATCATGTGGTTGTGAAATGAAACTTTTTAGCTCCACAGCAGAACTCTATAAAAGTCGTCACAGAGGCCAATCAACGGCTCTATCAGCCCACTCCAGATTTAAGGTCCTTTCAATAAAGAGACAGTAAAGGCAGCACTTATTTTCTCCTGTAATGGAGGAACTGAAAAAAAAAACCCCACTTTAAACAGTGCGGGAGAGCGACTGCATATTTCCACTTTTCACCTCCGTGATCTGCTCTGCCGCTTGACAAAATTAAAAAAAAAATCAGATAATTTAACAGTGTGCATTATATCCTAGCTGCCATTGAAGAGGTGTTACATAATCAGAATTGGACTCTGCTAAAATACCAAGGCTGGCATTTAGAGGAGCTTTCTGTCTGAGGACGCTCCAAGCTTTCGCCTCGCATTGTCTGTAAAGTTAATAGCTTTGACCGGCGGAGCCTGGATGTCAGAAACATTCAACTCTCTATCTCGGTCAAACTCAGCATACACAGCATCAGCTGCCGAAACAGCTGCGTTGGCGTTTCTACGTCTCTCCTGTCGTGTTGCCTTTCACATTTTCTCTCTCCTGCAGACAGCAGCATCAGCAGGTGCCGATAAAGAGATGGAGTAGTGGTTGTAGATTTTTTTCATATGTATATATTATTATCTCCCCTCACTGTCTTTACACTGTCTGTCTACACACAAAATGGAGACACCTAAGGGCACCATACAGGGTCATAAGATAATTTCCTCCACAATAACAAACTTAACTTAACTTGTTACAGGCAGAATGGAGGCTCTCTGTCTTCCACCTAGCGTCTATTGGCCAAAAACCAAGCTTGCAAGATCAGAGGCTCCAACCGGGTGTCCCAGATCTGGTCTCAGCACCACGACACAAACACGCCCCGGCTTTACGAGTAGCAGAATATCATTACACTGCACAGAATCAGCAAGAGGGAACTAATCACTTTACAGACTCCAGATATTTGGAGGAGCATCTACATACATTACACTGAAACAGAAGTTATTATCTGTCCGGTGCTTGCTGCAGTAATCAGAGAGGGATTAGTGAATCTTAATGGATAAATTTATAATCTCTGGCTGTTAATGGACATTTCTCTCACATAAACGGTCACATCTCTGCACCAGCCCTGATGAATCTGAAAATAGCTCATAGCGGGCCTTTTTCCAGCCATGGAGACTGCTCGACTGAATTTAGACTTTCTGGTGAATGCCAAAGAGATTCCACGTTGAAGAGGCATCAGCCTTAGGATGCAGAGCGAAAAGCAGCAGGAGCCATTTCATAGCCAACATCAAAGAGCCAAGTATTCCTCTGGTCTTCTATCATGCCTTTATCGCTTTTCATTCTTTATTCTTTATTCATGTGGAGTATCTTTTGTAATGTTATTCCCTCAAGTCGTTCTTATTCCCCTTTCAGATCCTTTTATTCTGATTCATCCGATCCTTTAGATTACCTCTGAGTCCTCTTCCTTCTGAGCAGAATCACTTCATTCCTGTGTGTGTCCAACAGAATGAATGGATGTGGCTGTGAATACCTGATCAGCCGCTGAATGTCAGCCATGCATAGCGTTCCTCAATTTCCTCTGCAGCCACTTGACACAGATGAAGGGATGCAGCAGCGGACAAGGGTGAGATGGACAGATAGAGGACGAGACAGAGCGGCTAGGTACGCCAGTTCAATGGCAAGTCTTCACTTGTTTACATAATGACGGACAGTAAATGACGGTGAATGAAAACATGACGCCATCAGTCTTGTGTTGATAGCTGAAAATCTATAGTGATGAGGAGAGTTTTTTTTTATCATGGGGGGGGTGTAAACTCTGATCTCACAGCGTAGGTGCAACACACTGAAGGTTTTATGTTGCAAGTGACATTTTGACAGTTACATGTTCAAACAGCAGTGGGAGGTGAAGATTAATATCAGATACCTGCTGCTGTTGGTGTTTTCACCAAAGTTAACATCACAACACAGCACAGTGAAAATACTGTGTTACCAATAACAGCTTTGCATTTCCATAAATGTGAAAATAAAAGAATTGCACTTTTACTGTGTTGTTCTAGTGTTATTGATCACTTGACAAGCTTGGCAACACTCACAGCACCATACATCACACTGCTTCACTGATGCAATGACAACGGACCGATCGAACCGTCAACTGTGTGATCAGTCGATGTCCTGATCCAGCTGCATCGCTGTAGTAACTGGGTATCTGTAGTATTCATATATATTTATTTTGCTGGATTATTTATTCAAGTCACATTTAAGAGGAATTTTAATGTGTTTATGTGAAATTAGCTGAAGTTGTCTGTAGCACTGATCGGTTCTGGGTGGAGTTTGCATGTTTTCCCTGCACCTGTGTGGGCATTCCTCAGCGTTTGTGTTTTTTTTTCCCAGACTTTCTTGCAAGATATGACAGAATAATTCACATTATAGCTCTGTCATATATCTGAATTACATTAATTGTGGGTTGTACTTCATGTGTCTTTGCATTTGAATAAAAATCAACACTAAGCCCATAACCTGCTGCTCAAAAAAGTGATTGGATATCGAGACACAGGAGATGACAGTAAAACCCAAGAGGTGAAACAACCACCGACACACGAGCAAAGTGATTACAGAAAAAAAAAGGTCCAAGTCATCTCAAGCCAGTTCAGGAGGTGTGAAAAACATTATCAATTCGAGAGTGATGAGTAATTCAAGTGGAAATTAAGCAGGTAATAGAAACCTGATCTGCACCTCAATATTGGTGTCACCCAGCTAAGAAGATTGGTTTGCAGCTCGATCAATAAAGTTTGAAAATTAGTCCTTTGAGGCTATTTAGCAGGGCGGAGCTCACTCACAGACTGTGTGTGTGTGTGTAAATCTCTCAGCTCTTTGTCTGTGAGGACCTGTCTGAATTTTCTGGCAAAGCAAAGTCACTCTCACTTTGTCATGAGGCTGTTTTATGATTGTTAAAGTTCAGACTTGTCACGTTAAATATTAGAGTAACTGTTCCCACCAATACAGTGATGTGAATGTGCAAGTGTGTGCACTGGCACACTCGTGTGTGTGTGGGCGGATGTGTGGGTGTCTACAAAGGAAAATTACCAGGGTATTGAACTTGCAAGTTCAGGCAGAAATGAACAAGCAGCAGGAAATCTTGTAGCCGACTCTGATGTTTGTAAGAGGCTGGGAAATAAAAAAAGAAACAGAGGCGGCTTCTTGATAAAGAAAAAAACGAGTAACAGAACGAGTCAAATCAAAGATTAAACTTTGAAACAAAAGCTTTACCACTTGGGAAAAAAAGAGTGGGGGGGGGCTTTTCCTGCAGCCACAGCTTTTCTCTTACTAAAGAGACTTTAGAAGACATTGATTTATCATTTTAGGGAGAAGTTGGTGGTGTATTAACGATTAAAAGTAGTTATTTCACCAGAGAGTCAGTTTGATAACAAAGAAAACTCAAAGCAATTATCAGACTCAAAAAGCTCCTTTACAAAGAGTGCGTGTGTGTGTGTGTGTGTGTCAGAGATATTCAATCACAACCTCCTTGTGGGATCAAATGCTATCAGCCTCAATGCAAAACATTGGCGTCACAACGACAGAGACGGATGAGTCATTAATTGGCCGCGGTCATAAAGTGCAGTTGTTGCTGTGGTCGTTGTCAGACCACAGTGATCACCAGACTGATCAGTGTACACTTTAATAATGAGCTGCCTCTGTGTGTGTGTGTTTGAGTGTGTGTGAAAGTTTTTGTAGTCAGTTCGTTACCTGCTGTACCTATAAATACCAGCAGCTTCTCTGGAGTTAACCTCATTGTGCTGCTCCGTCTCTTAAACGCTCCTCCTCTGCCTCTGTCTGCTCCACTCGTCTGGATGATCCTTTTCATTATGTACTGAGACAGCTTTGCAGCTGCTGTATGTGTGTGTGCATGTATGTGTGTGTGTGTGTGTGTGTGTTGTCATCTCGCCACCAGAGCAGATGGCTGAGGGAAACACCAGTGATTAGCCTGGCTGACTACATATCTTGCTGACAGTAATAAGCTCACCAGGAGCCGCGCTCAGAACAAAGTCACATTCGTACTGGAACAAAGAAGAAAAAAGAAAGAAATCAAAAGGCGTCCAGGTAGGAAACAAACGGGTCTGTCTGTCTGTCAGAGCCCAGCGCTTCAGGGGTCAAAACTGTGTCACTGTTATTGAAGCACCAATTAAAAAACAGACAGAAAAATGATGCAGAATATTATTATTAACAAGTTGAAGATGTTAAGCAGAATTTGTAATTTTCTGCTCTTCTGTGATTTCCACCATGACCCCAAATAGAACAGTTTGCTGACTGCAAACATCTCTAGTTGTAGCGACTTCAGCAAAGACCGCACGATAGCAAAATACTGCTGTCTGTGGGGCCACGAGCTAACCGCAGTCAAAAAAGCCACTCATGGCCACAGATGATGCTCAGAACAGCACCAGACTTCATCAACAGTACAAACAGGGTCGTGTTAAACCAGGCATCAGACATCTGCTAGCTTTGCCTGGTTTCCATTGAAATGAGACAAAACAGGACTCACCCACTCTGCTCCAGCCGCTTGCGAGTTGTAGGAAAGCCCTGACGAGTCGATTACCAAATGCAGTAGAAACGTAAGGAGTCCAGTGAGGCTGAGTTTCAAAAACTCACACGCACTTTGCTGACTGTGATAGTTAGAGGTCAACACTCGCCAGTCGTTGTTAGAAACAGATAGAAACACTGATGCATTTAGTACCAGCATCAGCAACAATAATATATATATTAAAAAATAAGATACAATAGAAGAGAAAATATTGTGATTTATTGTCTTGTGATGATTGTGTATATACTTTTAAAGATCCTCATGATCAGACTAATTCCTTTGTTTTCACTTCATTTTGAGGCGGCGCCCAATTTTTATTCAAGTCTGGTCGTCGCCATTTAATTACTCCGGCTGATGGAGAGCTTTGTCTCTTGAACGTTAATACACATTTCTGGGCACTTTTTTAATGACTTTTGATCTTCCCAGGTAAACTCTTCCTCCTCCTCCTCCTCCTAGGATTTCTGACCAATGAGTGAACAGCCATTTTGCACTTGGCATTTGTTTCCAACTTTGGCCCAGTTTGGGACTTTTACCATGTGAACACCAACAACTGAAAAGAAAAATGCAACTATTGCATGGTATCGTCTGAACACACCCTAAATCACCTTCGACTTCCTGAAGATTTCCCTCAGATCAAAATGTCATCTGCTGAAAGAAAAATAAAAAAAGTGACGTTAAAAAAGCAGAAAATCATCCGAGCTTTAGAGGCGGTCTCTTGTCCACACGTGTTAATGTGTACATCTGTCGGGGGAGATTGCTGTCTGTCTAGCGTGGCGCTGTGCTAATCCTTCTATTAGAGGTTTTAAGAAGCCGTGACAGGAGAGGAGATAGCATTAAGCCCCTCTGTTGGGAGCAGAGCACCAATCTATTGACAGATGCGAGCTTAATCACTCGTATTAGCGAGCATGCACATACACAGAAAAACAGATTGCTCAACCAGAAGCTTTCACACACACACACACACACACACACACACACACTCAAACACTTAATGCACACACATGCACACATCAGTCTGTGCTTGTGTTTTTTTAAAACAGCGGCTTAAAAGCTCTGCAGCAGCGGCTTCACAGTCCGATAATGGTTCCTCTCTGGAAATGTCCTGTTTCTGCAAGACGCTCATCGTTCTCATCAGTTACCTCCTCTGAGCTTCCTCACACTCACACACTTCCACAAAAAAAATCACACACTCACAGAGTCAGAGCAAACAGCCGGCGTTCTTGTGCTTAACTCTTGTGTTTCCGCCTTGATCTCAACTTTTTTTTTTTTTCAGTCTTGTTTTGATTTCACTTCACGACCTTGATCCTTCTCATTTGCTTTACTCATGTCAGCTCGTCTGTGATTCTTTGTCTCATCTTTTCTCTTCCTCCGTCACACTCGGGGAAATGCATGTCTCACTTTGCAGTTTTTGAATTCTCCGACTACTTTAGGTGCGTTTGATTCACCTCACTAGACGTTATTTGCAAGGCTTCAAATCTGGGCCAACATTTGCATTCATTACCATGTGTTTTGTGTTTTTTTTTTATTATTTGTTTCTTCAGGTATGCAAAGTTTCCACTGCTAATGTTTAGCCAGCCTCGTTCCTGACCTCTCTTTCCCTCCGTCGTCCCCTGTGAGCTGAATATTTCCTCCTCCGTTTATTCTTACCTCCTGCTTTTCTCTTTAATTAGATCAGTTACAGGCGGCTCTGTTTACCTCTCACTTCATGAGTAAGTGAGGATGTCACATGGTGAATTTTACAGGTGAGGTAAAAGAAAGTTTACTCAAAGAAAAAAAACGTCTGCACCATCTATGAATATGTATAGACGACAGTGTGGCATTTGCAAAAGGTTCAGTAATCAATTAGAATGGAAATAAAACCACAATCAAACAGGAATCTGTCACAAAAGCCCTTTTTGAGATGGGTTTTGGGATGAAAAGTCAGAGTGCCTCGCCTTTACAGGTGAACTTAATTTGACCTTGTCTAAACTCTTGAATGCACGTGTCCAACTGTTCAGTGTTTCAGTCTTTATAACATCACATGCTGTTCTTTAACGAGGTGATGAACCACAGACAACAGACATCATGAGACCAAGACCACATCTGTATGTAAAACAGTCCATCAGCAGCACCTGGACATGTGGAGGCTTCAGACGATGGGATGTTGTGTCCACTGAGCTCAGAGACTAGGGTTATAACTTCTCTGACATGAATTTGACAAATATCAACAGATAAATGAACAATTAACATGTGGAAACAAGATTAAAGCGTTTTCATTTCATGGGGTCTTTAATGGAGCAGACGGCGTTTTACCTTGTAATGGTGGTGTTCAGCAGCTGAGGAGGATCCACAGTCACAGGTGTGTTTAGAGCCCATTATCATATCTCTGTGAAGTCCTCTCTCCTGACCCCCCCCCCCCTTCTTGTCTCTGTGTCTCCCAGCAGAACGTGTACTACACCAGCTCCCAGCAGCTTCACCTCGGGGTGCTGAGTCCCACCATTGACGACGACGACAACAAGTGTCTGGTGGACGTCAACAGCAGACCCAGGCTCCTGGAGTGCAGCTACGCAGCCACCAAGCACATGAAGCTCACCTGGATGTTCGCTCAGGTAAACCTCAGTTGTCTGACAGACACTAAACACACCAGCAAGACAGAGACATAACGAACCCCAGCTGTGAGCGCAGCCTTTGATCTCACTGGTTTATTAATTGACATGCTGTATGTTGCTGCTGTTAATAATTAGTGGGTATCTGTGCTCCATCCTCTCCCCTTCCTCTTCTCTGACTGTTAACAGGCACCTTTTCTGGTTTTGTTTAAACAAGGATCATTCTTCCATTGTTATATGCGATGGGCATTTTACCAGCGCATCTACTTGGGTTGGATAATGAGCTTTCACACATCCACAGTTTCTGACTTTTAACAACCCTCCGTCTCATTTTTAATCTTCACACTTTTAATGTTGTCTTAAATGTGACAGATAAGTGGAGGGGGCCGTATAATTAGTGTAAAGAAGACACTGCTGTATTCATGCCCCTGGCATCTATGACTGTGTGTGTGTTTGAGCTGTTTTTGTTGTAGACATCAGACTGAATAAGGAGCTTATTTAAACATTAAATTTAGATAACGTTCACGCCCGTCCTCTCTCCCTCAGAGAACAATACCTCCACATATTCCTGCTCTCCAGTCTCCCTCAGTCCCTGTAGCTACTGGCCACACTGGCGGGGGATCTGCCTCTAATTAGCACCAACCAGAATCAGAAATCTCTCATCTAACTTATGTCAGAAGTCGAAGCGATGAAACCCATTAGGCGCAAGTCTTATGAAAAGAGAACTGCAGTTTCTTCGTCAAAAGTTTGGAGAAGTCAAATAAGGCCTGAGATTAAACCTACAGGGGTTTTTTTCTAAAGGAGAAAATGAAATGTGAGCCGTGTGACAGATTCAAGAGGGAAAGAGGGTGCAGTGAATTAAACACAGTTTAACATTTAACATTTGATCTCATTTCTTCTTCTGTCAGACGTTGATTAAAAGTGAACAGCTGAGAGTCAGGACGGAGGGATGGTGGTATCAGATATTTCATGCTAACGAGCCCACGGGTCGTCTGTGCAGCACGTTCATTTTGTTGCTAGGCGACATCTAGTGGTCGTGGTTGTTATGACTGGAGAAAAGAAAGAAGTCTGGTGATGTAGCATGAAGAGAGGGAGGAAGGCTGTGTCAAGAAAACACATGGATATGGCATAAAGAATTCCTGTTAACGATATTGTGCAAACACGATCAATATGTGGACCGATAAAGTGGAAAAAATCCGATTCCAGTTTTTCTGACTGATTGTTTGTGTGTTGGACTCATGCATTTCTGATCTTTAGCACAGAGGACGTTAGTGTGGGAAGAGCGTTAAAGAGAGTAGGCTGAGGAGCCGGCGCTCAGCCCATGACTCTGTGTGTGTGTGTGTGCAGGAATAAATAGAAGGAGGAGGCAGGAAGGAGAAGCTCACAGGTAAATAAACAGTAGACAAAGATGAAAGTGTAGAGATGCAGGCTGAAGGAAGAAAGAGTGGCAGAGCGAGAGAAGAGAATGAGAGCGAGAAGTGAGAGAGAGGTGAAGCGAACTAGAGGAGAGACGGAGGGAGGCAACGCTTTCTGTGAAGTGGGCAGTCAGTATTTGTGAATTATTGATAAGTAGATCTTTTACAATATTGAACTGAGCTTGACCCTCAAGGGACGGCCATCAATAGACAGAAAGAAAGGGAGAGAGAGTAAAGGAAAAAACAGCCTCACAAAAGTCTGCCCAGGAGCGACAAAGTTGAATTCTGCGGTAAATTCGAATTTTCTTACATCAGCTTTTTGTTTTATCGGCCTGTTTTTATTTGTGGCTTCATGGACGTGTCTGTACTTTAACTCTGATGCTGTAAATGCTGAGCCACAGCTCATTAGATTCAGCAGAGGTCGCACGACAAAAGTCAGAGGCTCTTGTTCAGACCTGGTAAACAGCAGCCAGAGAAGACAAGAAGGTCAGTATAGTGCTTGTTATCCATGATTCATTTTGTTTTCACCATTGGTAGTCGAGGACAGTAAGAACCAATCACAGGGAGCAACCACAGTTATTACCAGAGGTCTCCATGTCGCCCAACCTGACTCTCATCCAGGCGATGATATAGTGCTAAAACACTTGATGCAGATATTTTGTTTTCTCAAACGTAGTTTTAAATTGAAAACGTACGTGTGAGGATGTAGCCTGGAAGAGGGTCAGAAGCATTTCCAGAAAACTCTGTTATCGCTGCTCAGATACGTGCAAGGGTGGAGGGCGAGAGCGTAGCAAAACAGGTGCATTTTAAAATTTGCAGCCTCAGACCACAGAGGGAGGTGGTCTGTGCCATATGTAGCCACACTCCTTTAGCAGCATGAGCACAAATGCAGACAAATCCAGACCACACAGAAGGGCCACCTGCTCTACTGACGTCCTCATCAGTCTCATTAGTCCCCACATTTCTACATAATGAACTGGAAATATATATTTATATAAATATAAATGTTATTATTTCAAATGGCTAAAGCTCTTATTTAAATGTAGAGCTGTGCATAATGAATTGATTGCATCAGCCGCTCTGCCTCGCTGCCTCTCTCTGCTTCTTTCAAGCACATTAACAACAGGACCACTAGAAACAGCACTGTATAGCTGCCTGTGTATTTGCATATAAATCGGGTAAATGAGATCTAATCAAAGCGATCAATTTAGACGCAGGTGGAGATGCATTTTAATGCAGGTGTGAACAGGATCAGGCCATTTGTGATCAGATCACTGATAATGCAGATGTGCAGAGTGTGTAGCTGATGTGATCAAACTTCAGTCCTTCGTATACACACTGTTGTGTTGAAGTGTTACAATCGTGACAATCGTGCTTTTATAGTGCAGCATGGATGATTTTAACGCTTCGCAATCAATGAAGGATCTTGGTGAAACTTCACTAATGTTGATTATAATCTGTAACTTGTAGCAGCTTCAGGACGAGGATGTGAGGAAGTGAACGCTGCACCTCATCCTCTCTGCAAACACAGCTGTGGCTTCAGTCAATACCAATCTAGAGACTTTTTAATTTGAAAGCTGCGTCTGAGTTTACTGTCTGACTGGGGTTACTGATATATCTATAGACTGCAAATAGTACTTTCTGCTTGTTTAGTGTGGCGGGGGAGAATAGAAAAAAAAAACGGTCTGGGTTTAAATATTTAGAAAGTACACAACTGTTTTGACAGCTGCTGTTTCAAATCTTTGAAGTTGCATCCTCAGCAGGATAAACCTCTTATTTCCAGCCTCAGGATTTCTCAAAGTTTGCCATTTACCTTTTGTAAGAAGTGTTTTACAGGGCTGTGTTTCCCCCAGAGCAGTTGAACAGAGGGAACAGGTGCATTACTACAAGACGTCTTTAAAGTTTCATATTTTTAAAATGTATATGGTGGGGAATATTTATTGTAGGTTGGAGAGGAGTGATGGTTACCTGTAGGAGCAGGGAGCAGGTATGAGCACACTGGGGTATACAGTAATTAATATGAGACAGCTGTTGGAGGCGGAGCTTAAATTAGATCAGGTGATTCAAAAGAGGTCTTTACAAAGATTTGCTTCAGGTTGTTGAAGACATTTCTCTCTCGTCAGAAAAGGCTTCTGGTTGAAGTAGAGCTCAGAGTTTGTGTTTTCCATCTCTGTCCATAGTAGATGTTTTTTTTTTTTTTTGTCTTTTTGGTCGTTGTTGGCAGCAGGAGAGGCAGAGGGGGCGGAGGACATCTGAGGTGAAAGGTCAAGTTCAGGGGCCAAAGCATAAAACAAGACAACTGATGTGTGTTGCAGTCAAGTTCTGTCTGCATAGGTTCAGTTGCTCAGTTATGGAGGGTCGGGTTGTCGGGGGTGTTCGGACAGCTGCAGCATGAATGTACAGTTTTCCAGAGAGATGCTTGATGTAGGTGATGATATGTTTTTTTCTGTATGAAAATGGATGCATTTTAAACATTATAACCATCACTGACCACATGCTCCCATGTATAGATTATGTTGGGATGGATGATAAACAGTACATCCCCTAGAGGGCGCAGATGAACTCAGTGAATCAATTCCTGTCCGACATCCGTCCAGCTGTTCTGCAGTTGTTTTCTAGCCCTGTCTCTCCACAGCTCTCACAGTCGTTCCTTTTCTTCTTCGTTGTGCTTTCCTGCTCTGGTGTGTGGACTGTGGGCTCCACTGCTCCACACTGCCCCCCTTTGGTTTAGAGTGGTGCTGCTACGTTTGGTCTGTACTTGTAAGCCAACCCCAGGATCTGTGCAGAAATAAAAGCACAAAATGAACACAGAGGCTCCGTCTGGATCCGTGTGTGTTTCTGGTGTAGAGCATTAATGAGCCTTTATTACTTGCTGGAGGATGTGAGTTTGCAGGTTGTGTAGTTAACTGTCCAGATGGGAGTCAGGGCTCATTTAACCTCTTGTGGGGTCGTTTACACTTTGAGAGTTGTTGACTCGCCTGGTCATCATGAGAGTCGTTAGGGTCACATGAGTCATGGAGAGTGTTAAACTGCCTGGGGGGGCGATAAGTGGTGTGGTGGACCACCTCCTCTACACTGAACTGGTGCTTCATCCAGTTGTTGTTATAATGTGTACACTGTCGTGATGTTGTCTTGTTAATGGTACCAGTTTGAACCATTTTTCTGAAGCGCTCTCATCAGGAAACGACAGAACAATGCACCGCGCTGGAAGATGAATGACACACAAAATACACAGAACTCATGACAAGAAACCTTGTAACTAAAACCAGGACAAATGTTCTGTAATGTTTATGAGCTCTGCTCGTCTGTCAGGCTTGTTTGCTGCATGAATTGTATTTGCACAAGCGTTTCATGCTCGGTGCTCCAGTGATCTCAGTCCTTTGTCTTCCCACTGTGCTTTTACTCAGAGCAGCCTCGGAGGTCAATGACTTGGGGATTGAGCATGCGGCTTGCCTGGCTGGCTGGCTGGCTGGCTGGCTGGCTGACTGACTGGCTGACTGTCTGATGGCTTTACTGGCTGACTGGCTGTCTGACCAACTGATTAACTAGTGTTCCCGCCTTAATAGCAGGGAATCAATAGTGTGGCCCAACTCTGCACTCTGCAGAATGACAGACGGGCTCGCTGCTGAATTGAGGACAGGGTGCTGGAGAAATGCCAAATATTTGTTCAAGTGTGTGTGTGTGTATGTTTGTATACCGCATGTGACTGTGGGAATGAGAACGTGCATGTGTGTGTTTGCGTGTGCTTTAATTCAGCCTCCGTTTACTCAGTCAGAGCTGCACACTGCAGAGGTAGAGCACAGACTTTTAAGCACACTAAAAGAAGTCACTGGAGAGGTCACACACTTAGAGAAAGCCAGACGACTGGTTTCCACTGCAGGAGCTAAGAAATATCTCGGTGATTACTTTAATAGACCTTAAGTCTACTACTACTTCTACTTCTACCCCATATACAGCGCGAGCCATCAGTGTACTGCACTTATGTAGCACCTTCCAAGCCATTCATTCACACAGCACATACAGAACCTCTGTAACACACACACACACATACACACTTCCATGATACGTCTTGCCTTAGGTCCAGTAGAAGGACCAGTGCATTTTGTCCAAAGCAGCCAAACACAGTGAAATAAGGCTGTAAAGACAATCACCTCAATGGCGTCGTGAGCTACCGGCTCAAGTCCTGGTCGACCGGTGGATCATCAAAACACCCACAGAGCTGTTTAAGCTCTAACTGATACCAACTGATGGATCGTTAGAAATATCAGCTCCTAACACAACACGGTTCAACACAACAGCGTTGCCATCGCTCCCTTTTCCACTCCGCCGTTTGTGTTGTTGCCTTCTTCACCGACCTGTGAGGTGGATAAAGGTGAAACATTCCCGGCTTGAAGAGTCTGGACCAGGCCTGAGAGAGGAGTGGATCTGCTCCTGTCTCGGTGCGTTTGTACGAAGGGTTTCTTACCGCCGTTGTTGGCCGTCGCTCCAGGGCGGTCTTTGAAGATCTCACTTGTTCTGCGGAGGAGATCCGACCTGACGGAGAGTGCCGTCTGCTCTTTTAGCCGACTTCCCCTGCAGGGGAAAGGCTCTTTCACACAGCCAATTTAATTCAATTAGATTGATCACAAACGATGACACACCTTCAAGGATCTGTCAGACGGAGCTCAGCAGCAGCAGATGATTGATCGATGGCAGTGATCCCCAGCTCCACCGCTTTCCCAGGGGAGATCCTGGTGAAGAGTGATGAGGACCCCCCCCCCCCCCCGAACAATTTTTAGTTCCTCCATTCCAGCAAGAATGAAAGAGACACATGCCACCAAAGTTTGTCAGCTGAAAGTTCGTAGACCAGAACCGGGATCAGAACTGGGACAGCATCAGCATCGACACTGACTTTGCCCCAGGAAATTACCCACAGTTCATAGCTATGTGAAGTCATACACAGGAGATGTCGTCAGAATGGAACCGCTCCCAGTTTGGCTCCAGGTCCCGGTTTGGGTCCCGGTCCTGGTTTGGGTTCGGGTTCTGGTACCAGTTCGGGTCCTGGGCTCGGTCTCAGTTCTGGTCCTGGTTTGGGTCCCGGTTCGGCTCCCGGTTTGGGTCCCGGTCCGGTTCCGGTTCCGGTACTGGTTCGGGTCCCGGTCCCGGTTTGGGTCCCGGTCCCGATCCCGGTTTGGGTTCCGGTACTGGTTCTGGTCCCGGTTCGGGTTCGCATCCGGTTCGGGTCCCGGTACCGGTTCGGGTCCCGGTCCCGGTTCGGGTTCCGGTACCGGTTCGGGTCCCGGTTCCGGTACCGGTTCCAGTTCCGGTCCCGGTTCGGGTCCCGGTTCGGGTTCGGATCCCGGTACCGGTTCGGGTCCCGGTCCCGGTTCGGGTTCCGGTACTGGTTCGGGTCCCGGTCCCGGTTCGGGTCCCGGTTCGGGTTCCGGTACCGGTTCTGGTCCTGGTTCGGGTTCGGATCCTGTGTCGGGTTCCGGTTCCGGTCCCGGTCCCGGTTCGGGTTCCGGTACCGGTTCGGGTCCCGGTTCGGGTTCGGATCCCGGTACCGGTTCGGGTCCCGGTCGCGGTTCGGGTTCCAGTTCGGGTTCCGGTACCGGTCCCGGTTCGGGTTCGGATCCCGGTCCTGGTTCGGGTTCCGGTACCGGTTCTGGTCTCGGTACTGGATCCGAACCCGAACCGGACCCGAACCGGTACCGGGACCCCAACCGGGACCGGGACCCGAACCGGGATCCGAACCGGGATCCGAACCCGAACCGGTACCGGGACCAGAACCGAGACCGGGACCCGTACCGGTACCGGAACCCAAACCGGGAGCAGGACCAGAACCGGTACCGGGACCCAGACCCGAACCGGTACCGGGACCAGAACCGAGACCAGGACCCAGACCAGGAGTGGGACCCAAACCGGGACCCGAACCCCAACCAGGAGCGGTTCCATTCTGACGACATCTCACGTATACGACTTCACATCGCTATGAACTGTGGGTAATTTCCTGGGGTAAAGTCAGTGTCGATGCTGAAAGTGAGGGACATAAACTGACTTGATGATGTCACAATGGGACACTGACACACCTCAGGTGAACGAGCCTCAGTCATATACAGTCTATGGTCTGTAAGAGACCAGACTGGAACTCAGCCATTAACATGACGGACCAGGCCGGGGACACAAAGGTCCATTTCCCTTCCGTCTCTCAGTCCTTGAACCCTGACTGACTTAAACAACGTCAGCTGTAAGTGACTGAGTGTGAGAGTCTGAAAGGGTCCAGATGGGCCAGGACCAGGACCAGGATCACCGGAGCTGGGACTGTACTGGAACTGAGACAAGGACCAGAGCCAGGACCATGGGGCCCAGACAGTGCAGGATCCGGGACGAGGACCACCAGAACCAGGACCACAACCAGGACCAGGACCATACTGGAAGGTTACTGGAACTGGGAGCAGGACCAAGACTGGTACCGAAACGAAACCAGTAGTCAAACTTGTAGTAATACATTTTTAGGCCACATGGGGGCAGCACCACAAACTGCAAACACAACATTTTATATTATATTTCAGTTTTGGGGCAGAAGCTGTGATGAAAGTGAACTAAACCAAACACATTTCATCCATTTGAATGGAAAAATTATTGATTAGAGGAGCTTTAAAGTGATAATTTGATTATTTCCACAGCGTTGTATGAGGCACTTCACCTCCTACCTGCAGTAGATTCGGGCACAAGTAGACATGAGTGTAACTGTGGCCAATTAATTCCCACCCAAAAAACCCAACATCAGTGTAAGTGTTCATTTTATCTCGGCATCAAAGAGCCTTTTTTTCTAGAACGACATCACTACCATTGATGATGTATCTGTTTAATAACTAGAAAACCCGGTATCATCCTCTCTTTAATGTTCTCCCAGTGTCCAACTCCTCTGAGGCCTATCACCTTCACCACTAATGAGGGTGATGCTGTCACTTACCACTGAAGTTTCCAAATCAAATAAGCCCCTTGGTCATGAAACAGTTGCCGTCAGTAAAGTCGGCAGCGAAATCATTTGCCTGATTGTGTTTCAGAGAGTCCATTAACTAATGCGGAGCGTCCCAAGACAAAGACAAGGAGAGGACTAGCCTAATTAGACAGACCTTTCCAAATAGGTCTGAAAAGATAATGTGCTTGTTGATTGGGTTCACATGAAAGCTCTTTTCATAAAGACGTAAGCTGTGTGAAGGGGGTTCAGCCGATGGATCATTAGAAGTCAAAAAGGATTTAACATAGCAGGGAGTATTTCTCTTATTAGTCAGGGATCAATGTCAGTGCAGGTTAACAGCTGTAATTCCAATATGTGAATCCCTCACTCTCCGCTGCCTCTTTTAAACACAGATATCTCTATACTGCAGAGAAGAGGACTACTCATTACACCAGTGTTACTCATTTATCACTTATAAGGCTTATGGCTAACAGCCCAAACCCTTCAAATCACAGGCTGATGCTCTGGAATCAGATATGTGATTTTTCCAGTCAGCCAATCGTGTGGCAGGAGCTTCAGTTAACATTCACATCAAATATTAAGATATTCCCATGTTTGCCAGAAGTTGTTGCTCTCCTGGGACGTTCCCGCTCTGCAGTCTCAAGAGTTTCTACTCAGATTGGTGCCAAAAACAACAACAACAACAACAACAAAGCATGATGTAGAGAGGTGATGAGCATGAAAGCATCTCAGAAACAACACAGGAGCAACAGCGGAAACAAAACTGGACTGAGCGAGAGTAGAAAACCTGCGGAGGCAGCAGATGGTCAGGTCAGCGAGCCAACCTGCCATGAGTCATCAGCTCAGGCTACTGATGGTGGTCACAGTCTGGATGCCATGTTGTTGCTGACCATGTGCTTCCACTAATGACCACAGTTTACCATCTCCTAATGGATACTTCCTGTGTTGATGATCACAGAAGTCATCTCAACCATTATGTTTTAGTCCGACTAATACCAGACATTTACATGTTTGTCCAACTGAAACTGGACAACACTGAACATCTCGGACTAAGACATCCACAGAATACAGCTGGGAGTTGCTCCTGCAGATTTACCTCAGTCGGACACACATTCTCCACAGTTCCCACCTGAGTTTTGACTCGGGTGTCAAACAGAGAAGAAGAAGCTGGTAACATAGCGAAGTTAGGTTTAGGGAGTTTATACTTTGTAGGCAATTAGCCTACTTGTTTATTGGCTATTTGGCCTGTGGCGTGATAGGTCAACCTAAAAAAAGCTGATCACCACCTATCAAAGTGGAGCTGGACACACGTCAGTCAATACATTGATTCCCCCTCCTGTGCTTGAAGACTGGGACAAGGACAGTCATCCAATTAAAAGTCCTAGTCGAGCTGTAACCACAGACTGACTTAACTACGTGTGTAAACAGCCTGAGTGAGTTCAATGAACTTCAGTGGCCTTTATTATATATGAATCCAGGTGAATGTCACAGGGACGAGGTAGAACAGGAGACTGGCAGGGAGAACGAGAACGTGTGGAGCATCAGTGATGTGATGCAGTAACGTCAACATGGAGCAGAGTGTCTGTTTTGAGAGTGAATAGAAGAACACACACACATCATATCATGTGTCATGTGGGAGTGTGACACCGGTGAGTATGCGCTGCTAAACACACCAGACATGTCACAATCGTAGACATACAGACAAGGACTGATGCAGTAAAGATGCTTAAATGGAGTAAACAAGGCAGGCGAGTAGAAAGGCAGGAACTTTCAACAAGAGACTCAAGGGAACAACCACCAAGCACAGACGCTGACAACATGACAAAGAGCTGGTTTGAATGATGAAAGGCTGATTGGGCAACACGGAGCAGGTAGGAGGCTGCAGGGGCTGATGAGAAGTGGGAACAGGTGTGTGGATGGGTGGGGCCACGGAGGTCAGCAGGAAGCAGCCCAGAGACATCTGGTGGGTTCAGGTAGGTTTAGGCAGATGGGGGTAGAAACATGGCCCGGGAGCAGAGGAAATGACCGGGGGGGCGGGCAGAGGAGTAGATCGTGACAGGACAGCCAATGTGGACAGAAGTGCTCTGCGCAGAGGCAGCTGTGCACACAGACAAGCAAGCTGGGAGAATTGATTTACCTTCAGCGGGCTGCGGGCTTCAAAGACACTGTGACTCTGCTGCTGTTGTACATGGGTTTATTCTTCCACATTGCGCTGGTTGTGTAGTGAACAAGAGTGTCTTCATGCAGAATGCAGAGTTGGCAGAGTTGGCAGCAAAGTTCAATGCAGTTCTCCTCACTGGCTCGTACCAATCATCCTCCCTGTGTGTGTGTGTTGCTGTGGGAGACGTAAAGTGTATTGATTTTGAGACTAAACAGCCTTCCTGAAGCACACATTGAGCTTGACACAATTAACTTTAGTCTTCCCTTTCCAGCGCTCAAGCTCATTAGAACATAATATATGTCCTTTCCATAAAAGTAAGGATCTAGTTTAGGTTCCAGCTCTTTGTTTAATAAAAACGGAGGCACAGCGGGCGGCAGACAGATCAGCAGGGTTGCCAAAAGATTGAAATCCCAATGAATGAAACAGTGCATTTGGAAAGTATCCACACACCAATTCACACTCAGTTCATATTTTGGCTGGTTTTGAAATAGTTCAAATTCATTTTCTCCCTCATCGAGCTACACTCAATAACTCATCATGACAAAGCAAAAGCTGGATTAGAGAGGAGACATGAAATATCACATGGATATCAGTATCCTGATCATTTTCTCAGCAGTGATTGCAGCTTCAAGGGTCTGAGCTCCGAGCTTTGGCTGTCAGAGTTCCTGCTGTTCTTCTCTGGACAGACAACAGAGATGTTCAACTAGATTCAATTCAGGACTTTGGCTGGTTCCCGAATCGAATGTGACACATATAGAGACTGTGCAAAGTGTATGAATAATAAAACAAGACAAATATCTCCTGACATTTTTGCAAAGGCAATCACTGATGGTCGTCAATCACCAAGATCAGCAACACAATCCGTCCTGTCCCTTCCCAATCCTTTCATTAATACTGAATCTCATTCCTCAGGAATCCTGTAACCACAGAATTCCCCAAATATTGTCAGTCACTAGTCCCAGAGCCACTCCTGTGTCTTTATCCTGTTGAAATTTCTGCTCAGTTTGACTTTCCTGGGTATTTTTGATATTGCTGGGTTTTTTCTCCACTCATCTTTCCATCAGGCCCTGATCATTCTCCCCACTTCGCTGCTGCTGGAAAAAAGACTCTTACATTTGTGCTGATGCTGCCACCGCCATTGGGATGGTGCTGTGCAGGAGATGAGTGGTTCTTGGGTTCCTCCAGATATGATGGTTGGAATTGCTTTCATCAGAAAAGGCAGTCTTGTTTCTCACAGTCTCAGACTCCTTTTGTTTGCAAACTCCAAGCAGCTTTAAATTGACTTTCACTAAAGGTGAAGCTTCTGTGTGGTCAGACCAGTGGAGGTCTTTCCAGTGATGGTTGACAGACACGGTTACAGTTTCGGGTTGGTTTTATTGGTTAGTTGCTTTGTTTGATTCAAGCTTAATTGTATAAAGAGAGGTCTTCTTCATGATAATTGATACATTGGATTGATTTACAACTGTTCATCTCCACTGACATCGATCAATGGATCTCTGGAGCTCAGCCAGTAGGGTCACCAGGTCTTCTTGCATTAACAGTTTGGTCTGGCAGCAGCAGTGAGTGATGTCTGATATAGACAAGATTATGCCTTTTCTAATCACGCCCAGTCATCTGGATTTACCACAGGTGGTTGTTGGCTTCTGACCCCTTCAGGTTGAAAGTCAATTTCACCTCTGATCCAAGAACTTCAACCACTCAAAAATGTTTTCAGCCACCGAGAAGCTCATTTGTCTCAGTAAATATCCACTCCTTGTTCACTTCTCACTCTTCTGTTGTATAAATACCTTATATAAGGCACTTGTATCTATAACCCTCGTGGCCCCAACAGGTATTCAGACATTAAGAACTGCTACTGTTGGATTCTTCATTTGCAGCATCTTTACATGTGGGTGTAAATGCAGTGACTCAAAAACATTTTCTCATGTGTAGCTGCCATTTGCACACAACTTTCTCTCTTATTGTCTCTTTTGAGAAATGGCTGTGGTATGTCCGATTCTGAAAATGGATTTCGCAGCAGATGCAGCACAAAGTCCTGTGGTATATCAACATTGTTTTGTTTTACTGTGTCACTTAATTTCTCTTATCTTCTCCTTTTCCTGTAGGGTGGCTCCATCCAGAACACAGACTCTCTGCGCTGTCTGGAGCTGGTGGAGAACAAACAGTCAGAGTTCAGTTTCCAGCTGGTCATTCAGGACTGCACCAACCAGAAATGGACCATCACTAACATACTGACTGTCCTGCCACAGTGAACATGAGGACGCTGCTTGGCTGCCGGAACAAATGTGATGTGATGTGATGGACTAATTTAGTAAGCGTGGAAGATCAGGCGAGGAGCTCCCCCGCTTCAAACCAAAAACACCAAACTTGACCCAGATCTGAGGCCGACGGTCACAGAGTTCTGATGCACATAAAAAGAATTAGAGTCCAGTTAGACATGGACTAACAATGCTGTCCTAAGCAGTGAACTAAGTGTCCAAGGTATTGGCTTCAATACTGGGTGTATTTTTAATCAATGAGACACCGAACATCAGTTATTTATACCAAGAGCCTGAGAGAAAAGACACAATGACAAGGAACAAGGGCTCTTGAAACTATCCAGTCTGCATTTAAAATGAAAATTAGGGTCACTTGTTCCACAGGACAGAGCTCAGAAACTGATGTGAGTGTTCTGCTTGTGGCAGCAGCAGGCCGGTGGTGTATTCCTGACCCCTGTTTGCAGTTTAAGATGAGGCCTGGACTCGCCAAGTGTCATCACACACAACCCACCATAAGCATGGTCTCAATATGTTTGTGTGCAGAAGGTGAGTAAGAGCACACATTTCAGAAGAATCAAACATTTTTACAATCCCACCTGGTTAATTTGTTATTATTACAGATTATATACAGACAAGTTTTGAGTTATTATCGCTCCACAATACTTACTAGTTCAGAGTGAAGGCAGGACGTGTGCATCACTGGTCCAGTCCAGTTTGAATGAAACACCACCCACTTTTGTTTGACTAAAGTTGTTTTGAAAGGACAGAAAACTGCTGAGATATTTGATCTATTGATGGTTCTAACTTAAACTAGTGCTGGTTGCTTCTCATATACATTTTCTAAACCCTGTGGGACATCCTTAGGACAAACATCTAAGCTAAGTTAGATGCTATTAGTTAAACAATCACTGACATTGCCGGCCGTCTGTACTGTGATGTGCTTTTGCAATTGGCTGGCTGTTTTTTGGAAATGATGTCCCGCCTCCTGCTGTAACCAGAAAAGATTTCCGTCCATACTGACAAACCTGAAAACACGTACAGTACGTAGGCCTACATGACCATTCACATACTCTGAGCATGCATGAGCCATTGTAAACAGGAAGTAGATCACTTCTCTGCAAGGTTGACAAGACACAATCATGGAGCACAGCACAGCACAACCCCGGAGTTTTTGAACTAAATGTCCTAATATCTCAATTTTTTGGGATATTATGGACACCGGGTGTAAACATAGCAGAAGAGATGCATTTTAAAACTTAACAGTAGTCGTGTGGTTGACGGTGTCTCCTGTCTTATGGAAATGGACAGTGCTTCATCTGAACAGGGTTGGAAATGCTGTAGATTTCCTCAGGATCACAAAAAAGGGACAGAGTGTGATCTTAAGTTTCCACAAAGTGATTTAAAGTGGCATTAAAGAGAAAGACTATTCCTCTGAGGCTTCACAATATGGGTTCTCATTAATGAGATGATCGGGGGCAGAGCTATTGGTCATGCTGGGAGGCACCATACTTGTGTGTTTGTAGACAGAGCGGGAGGTCCATCCATCCAGACATAGATTTCAGATTTTCCTGCTAGCGTTTGTAACACCAGCACATAACACAACTGTGGCTCATGCAGCAATAACAATGTATATCTGAAGACCTGGACAGGAGAGGGAGAGTGGTGTGGAAACTGTGTGTTGTGTTGTGTTGGATTTTAGAAGTACTGAGGTCCAAAGTCTCACAGCTGAACTTTGCGTAAATAAGAAATGATGATCTGGCCACCAACCAAACTCTGTGCAGTTTTCTAAATATTTAAAGAAACCACATAATTTCAGATTATTCAACTTAAGTCTATTCATTCAACTGTGGAGTTTTATTTTTCTTATATTTTACCTTGCAAAATGTTGTGTCGAAGCCAGTTCTACACTGTCGGTTGTGTGATAGGAGTAGAGAGTACTACATCCCTTTAATTTAATTTGCATTTCAATTTTTAATAGGTTTTTTAGCATATAACTTTATATATCATCAAATATTTTAAGCAAAATCAGGAATATTGCAGACAACATGGCCTCAGTCTAAAGGATGGTCCAGCTCAGTCTCCATGCTCTCAAAGATCTGATGTGATAAATAATGAGATATAAAATCCACCCTGAAATCCCATCAGTCCACACAGGTGTTTTCACTTATACGTATTCTGGGCAGTTTTCTCATGTTCAGGTACGAGCAGGAAACCTGTACCTGGTCACCAAACATTGTATATTTAACAGAATCAGAGCTGTAGTTGTCCTTATATAACAGGTAAAAGCAAACTATCATAGAAAAACATCATTTCAGTAAAGTCTGTGTTTGCCCGCACAGTAAATGAGCAGATGTCTGATCTGGTAAAATAACTGAAAATACCTGTCTGGGTGTAAACTGAATGTGCAGAAGCTTTAACAGAGCAAAAACTCAAGATATCTACTGTTTGGTGTTTTATATTATTTGGTATTTTTCTTCTGTGTAAGCGTCTTTGAGTATCCTGAAAAGTGCTCTATAAATAAAACATATTATTATTTCAGTGGCTTCCTCCTTCAAAGTCTTCCTCTTGAATGTCCATAACATCCAAACCAGGTGACACTCCAGGTTAAATATGTAAGTCTGCGGTGTCCCATGGTGCTCCACGTACTTCATGTGACCTTGTCTGTAATGATCAAGTTTTATTCTCAAAGACATAAAGCTATGAAAAGGCCAAATGCAAATGAACGGCAGCCACATTTTAGCCTACTCATTAGCCTGAACATTTCCATCACTTAATGTAAAAAAAAAAAGTTGTAAAGGCTTGGATATGACATATCAACCTTCAACTTTCTCTTAAATTAGTTGTTTTGGCCATCCTCTCTCAGAGATAATGATCCTGTAATGTGGACAGACGCTAGCTTGTGCTAGCTTGGACCAGCTAGCTTCGACTGGCTAGCTGCCAAGCTAGCTTGGTAGATTACAGTATGTTAGCTTGCTAGAAAATGCTAACTTTGTAGCGAGCTACCAAGCTACTTTCATGAAAAATAGCAACAGAAAAACACATTTTGACATGTTTGATCAATGTGAAAGACATGATATGTTGAAATGAATGAATATAACAATGAATATAAGTGCAATGAAAAGATTTTGGTCCTGATTGGATCCAGGTCTTTAATAAACTTCCTGTGCATATGAACAGGGTGATCCACAAAGACATGATGTGTTTGGGTGCTGGTGGAAAACTCAAACATCTGGATTTTAAGCACATTGTGCACATGGAATTTCATTAAAGAGAAAATAGCTTTGCTTTTAATTATTCTAACACATAATTTCTCTAAGTAGAAATATGACTCCATGCAGACTGGGCATTCACAGTTGAAAGTGCTGGAGTGTCAGGATATATGTTTTATGTATGAGTAAATTTAACATTTGCTGATTTGACACTTGCATATACCAGCTCTAAATCATTTGCACCGCATTTACAGATCTGTAAAAGTTACACACTGTCATGAAGCTTTATCAAATATAACTGCTTTGCAATCAATCCCCCCAGTTACCCAAAACCTCTGCCGTCAACAATCTCCATCAATAATTCAACACAAAAACAGGATCAACCTATCCATTATTAATCTGACTATTATGTATTCAAAAATTCTCTTTTTCAATCACAACCCACTGAGGTACCAATAACGCAGTGATACAACAGTGGTAATTGCAGAGGATTGGAGCTGTGTGTCAGCTGCTGTGTACCAAACTTTCTGTTGATCTCATTCTGTTTTGTGGTCCAGGTTTGTGGATCCTGGGAAGCTGTTCATATGATCGAGTCATGACAATGTCCACGCTATTTTACAAGTTTATTTGGCAATGATAAAATCTGTCTGTCTCTTTATCTCTGCAAACAATGAATATCCAGATGCTGCAGGCTCAGCATCATCTGTCCTCACATGGTGCATTAGCAACTGGCTATAGGGTTGAATATATGTATATGTATCACATACATCCAGCAGACAAAGAGCAACATTAGGATTCGTCAGCTGGTGTTCGTCTTTCTTCACCAGTTCCTCACGAACTTTGTCCATCCGCTGTTTACAGTGCAGCAGGTTTATGTGAGCTATATTTCTGAGTACAGCTGCCTACTGGAGCTGGATGACTTGAACTGAGGCAGTAAAGCTGAGGCCAAAACCAAAACAATGAGCTGAAGGACACTACACTGCTCATAAAGAGCTTATAAACCAAAGATGAGAGTTAAGACCTGGCTTCACCTTGTTTGAGATTTGCTTTGACAAGACTTGAGATTGATTTGCGCCTCTCTCTCTCTCTCTTTCTCTGTCTGAACTTTGACTCAAGTCTTTCCTAGAAAAGACTTGATACTTGACTTAGGGATGTCCCTACCTGATGGTACCTGATACTTTTTTTGGTAATGCCTCAGCCGAGGTTCAAAGCGAGCCGAGTCGATACTGAAACATGACGTCAACCGACTGCTGGCCACTGATTGGCCAGAGTGTATGGTCACTGGAAGAGTTAAATGGCTGCTTTGCAGAAAAACACACCATGGTCCATCGGCAAGGTGCAGACGAGTGTGATTGGTGGCTGACGAGAGGATCGCACAAAGAAAGGTAGATGGAGCGACCATAGCAGCCTCAGCACCATGCCACAAACAAAAGAGACAGATTTCCCAGAATACACCAGGAAGATGGCTGCACAAGCAACCAAGGGTAGAAATACATGTTTGTATTTTTGTCATTAATAAGAGCTTTTGCTACCATGAATTGGATAGTTGACTTGAGACGGCCTTGGTGACTTGCAATCTGCAACTAGCACTCTGACTTAATGTCTCCTTTACCCCTGAAACTTCCCAGAATAGCCACAGTATTCACTTTGCTATAAAGAGCTGCTATAACCTCGTGTCACCTTTTAAGACTTCAGCTGTGAAAGTTAGCTTCTCTTGATGGCCTGAATGCTCAGAGGAAATTTCAAGTATAAAACTCTGGGGTAAACACTGGGGAAAAAAATAATGATAATAATAAAGCCATAATAAAGCCATCCTGGTACAGTTTGTCCTCTGTAGTGCAGCTAATCTGGGGGCAAATGTGTGGGCCTCTGCAGCCTCACAACCCCGGAGCACACAGTAATTATCACCTCCAGGCGACATCCTACTCTCTTGTTAGTCCACCGAAGAGCTGCCTGGAAACTATTTCTCTCAGTCCCACTCACTCGCTCCTTCACTCTGTCATTATCCTCTCTGCCGTCCCTCCCTCTTCCTCTCACTCCTGCTCTCTCAGACGTCATCCTTCCCCCACTTGAATTCACTTTCCCTCTGCTGCCTCCTCCTCTTTTAATAGATATCATTGTAGAGAGGATGTGTCTTCAAAGTGGAAATTCATCATGTAACACAGCACCACATGGCCGGGTGTCAAAACAGCTTCACACTTTGTCTCTGCAAATGATGAAGCACTTCTGCGTATGAAGTATCATAAAAGCTGAAGCCATGCGTCCATATTGTTTGGGTGAGTTACCATGAACACCTCATAAACAAGTCTCATGACATCAAAGGTATTGTAAAGCTAGCACGTCCAATGAGCCGTGAGCATGCCGTGTAGTAAATACACACGCATCCGCAGCACTAAACGGCGGCTGAGTGATTAAAGCCGGCGAGGCTCTCTGGAGCCTGGAAGGGAGCAGTAATGATGCAGTGTCAACCTTTGCTCACACCTCATTGGCTCACGCTTCTGCTGAGTAACCACTGAGACTTAATTGAGGGGTGCATTGTTGCCAGGTGACCATGGAGGCCTAATTGAAGGGCAACGCTTCATTGGATCTGTGCCTGTCCATCAATCAGGTGCATTAGCAGGAGCTTAGCTTTTTATCTTTGTTGGCAGCAAAATGTGTTGACTGGAAGGAAGGAAAGGAGGAAGGAGGAATATGGATGGAAAAGTAAAAAAAGAAAAAACTTGTAGACATGGTGGGATGAAGAAATAAGAGTGGAAGAGGGTGAGGTAGAGGAGGATTAAAGGTACATGGGAGACAAGAAAGACAGGATGAGAGAAGCAAGTCCTCGGGGATCTGATTATCAGATTAAGCAGCAAATGCTTCATCAGCAATATTTCAGCATGGAAATGAAAGCTGTCCTGGCAGGAAGAGAAGCCTAATCTCCCGTTTCTAAACAGATAAAACCTACGCTCAGCAAGGGAAAGATCAGAACTCCAGCTCTGCACAAATGACATTGAATTCTCACATGCCGCTCAATTTCAAAGAAAAAAAAAAAAAAAGTTCTCGCAGGCCGTATGTACTGTAGAAGATGCCAAGAGTACATGTTTTTTTTAAATTCTTCGTGTGGGTGCAGTGATGAAATTCTAAGTACTAGTTATCATTTCAATTAGAAGAGCATAACTCCAGCTCCCTGGATCCTCAGGCAGGTGTGAAAGCACTTGTAAGTGGATTTCTACAAATAAGACGAGGTAATAAAATAAGGAATATGAAGGCTTTTTACTTTGGTGATATAATGGAAACTTGGGAGGGATAATTTTGCATTACCATAAACTATGTATGTGGGTCTGTGGTAATTAGGTTAATGAGTGGAAATATTCTATTTTGCAAGTGAAAGCAAAGGAACAAAGGTGTGCAAGGCTTGACAGATTCACTCTATCACTATGAAAAGACAGAGCACTGTGTGTTTTCTATGTACGACAGCTGCCAGATGTCACTTTCAGGTTGTGAAAGCTTTGCTGAGTCTGTCAGGTTATGTTCTTGATTCATGAAGGCTTCCCCTCGACGCCAGAGCCAGTCTGAAAAAACACAAGCCTGAGGCGGTCAGAGAGAGGAGAACTCTTGAAACGCTGCACAGGTGAGTGACAGTGTTAAAGGTCAGCAGAGGTCAAGGTGTGGGATTGATAAAAGCTCTGTCAGATATCAGTGGGAGGAGTGGGCAGGCTGCAAAAAGCCCTGCTTGCTGCTGCTGCTACTCCTACTGCTGCTGCTGAGTGTGCAACGCCCGCACCGCTGCCTTCCAAGCACAGCAGCTCTTTCTCCCACTCGTCCTACAAAAGCACAGAGAAGCATGAGAGAAGCTGCTGCCGAATCGTGCATGGCTTCGTCGTCTCTGAGGATCTCCTGTATGCAAAAAAATAAAATAGCTACACCATGGGTGGAAAATATAACAATCATGAGGCCTTGCTGTGCACATATCCATAAGGGTCTGATGCACCGAGCCAATTTAAGACAATATTGCTGGAGAAGCACTGAACAGCATTTGTATTGATGGCGGTGAGATTATGAGAGATCCCTCTCTCTGCCCAGAAAGCTTAGAACTTATTAGTTTTGTAACAACCCTGGCAGGGATGCACCAACTTCTCTGCCAAGTCTGCTGAGCCACCTTTGGGTTAAGAGGGACTTTTTATTTTTTATTTTTTTCCAAAATGATTTTGAGGTATGACTCAGAACATTGAGACCAATGGCTCGAAAACCTGAGGGACCGTCCTGGGTTTATTTTACTGACGTCAACCCATCAGACCGAAGCGGTGATTCACACTGTCATACCTCAGTCAGCGTGACACTGCGCGCAACACAGACCTAATTTCCATTTCAATTATTGGCCTTACACAGAATCCCTAGAGGTTATCATTTAGAAGGTGGAGGCTGCAAGGAAACAAAGAGCTGAAGTCCTGAAACCACCTCCCAACCGGCTGCGGTTTCACAAGCTTCATTAACTCAGCACTATCTCTCATCACTGGGTTCTTTTAATGGCTTTTCTGAACAGAACCTGTTCCACGAATACATTTATTTGCCGTATCCAAAACAGAAATAACCATCGAGTCCTGACGTAACACTACCTTACAGCAAATTTCGGTGGTACCAGTGTTTTTTTGTTTGTTTTTTTTCATTATAAAGTTAAATATTCACTCTTGTTTTAGCTCTGTTCACCAAACCCAGAGGAAGAGAGGAGTGTTTACCTGTCACCGTACTGTACCGACCTGTCAATGCCTCTTCACCAGTTGAATCCCTACATACGTACGTCTACTTATGAGTCTGTGTTGACTTACATGTCAGTACACAGGGCGCCATTTTGTCCTCATTGTCCAGTGTTAATTCCAGACATAAAGGATATTCATCTAAGCTCAAACAGTTAGAGTTACAAACAAAAAGTCTTCCTACTTTTGGACCAAAAAAAACGTCCCTGTATCTCTTTGTGTCTCACCATATGAACAATGGCTCCCTAATTGTTATCTATTCTAAGCTGTGTTCCTTCCTAATAATCCTTTTCATCACCGCTGTGAAACTTCATCAGCACTTCAGGAGCAATGTTGTGTTAAATTAGATCAGAGCCTCGTCAGTGGCTGTTTGGTCATGTACAGATGTTTCTCAGTATCACAGAGAGACTTTATATAAGAATGCATTCGAAGACTCTTTTCTTTTCTTTTTTTACCTTCATTTCGACTTTAGTCCATGAAGTGATGTTGGTGTGCAGTAAATAACGGTGCTTTTCAGGCCATCGTGTGATTGTTGGTTGTTTACTGCTGCACCAACAAGTCAATATATTGTTTCTGAATGGGATTTCTGCATATTATTTTCAAGATGTCTTCTTCAGTTTCCACCATAGCTACATCAACCATCAGAAAATCACTCTATCATTTGCGCTACAATGCATCCCATTTTGGCTTGAACACAGCTACAGTTGTTATAGCTACTGATGTATTCAAGCCCTTGGCAGCGAAGCAAAGAGGAAACGAAAACTATAGAAGCTGGTCTTGTACTTAGGAGCAGTGGGATATATTACAGCTAGAAGCATTTTTAAAACATTGATTCCCTGCCAGGAAAGTCTCAGAGCAATATCTCCAGCCATATGGATTGAGGAATGCATTCTGCTGTGGCTGGCACCAGGCTCTCTGAAAATATTTAATATAGACATATAAGCACAACCTGCTGGGAAATCATGCTTGAGACAACTATTGGACTTAAATGGAACTACAGTTCAAACTTGTGAAATTCACAAAATATGTACCTTTCTATTCAATACAGTGTACATTTTGATTTTATATTATGGGATTTGGCTCATATAAAAGTTTCAATTTATTCATGAAAGCGTTGGAGTGAAGCTAAGTAGCTTCCTTTGTGGTCTAAATTATCTTCATATTCAATTCAACTAATATGTTTTGGTGGCTTTTTTATATTCTGGTTTCATATCGCACGCAAACGTTAGCTTTAACTAAACAGTGCAACACTACCACCTCGTGGCTAAATGACGACACTGAGGAAACAATCACTCACTGACAGATATTTATGACTGAAATATCAATTATATTTAAAGTCGTTTACTTAATATTGAAAAGTAATATCAGCGAAAGGGAATTAAAACGATCACAAATACATTTTCTTCCTTTTTTTTTAAAGAGCGTTGCGATAGGCGGAACTGTTTTTCAGTGGACCGGAAGCGGACTCATTTTTCGGTTGCACTGACACCAGCTTCTTCCGTTGTGACGGATTTTTTGGCGTCGCTCCCAGTAGTTTGGTCATGTTTCGTAATGTTTTGGGTAAAGTGGTGACAGAAACGTTTCGTGTTCACCGCCATGTGAAACGTGCACCTTTGATACGGACGTTGACGCCGTCGTCGGTGTTTGTCAGGAGCTTAACGGACGTGAAGGACGAAGCGCAGCCGCCGTTTGACTCCTCCCTGCTCGAGTTCCTCGTCTGTCCGCTGTCAAAGAAGCCGCTGAGGTAAGACACACACACACACACACACACACACACACTCAGGGACATTTTACACAGATGGTTTTAGGAATATCTTATACTGATGTAAAAGTATACAAGTATGTCTATTATATTGTATAGACATGTTGTGTAACTATATCAATCTCAAAGCCTGGTGTTATATGTTGATATTATAAACAATGAGATATAAAATCTGAGACCACTTTCCAAAATGGGAGGATATAGACATGTTTATTGAATCACTAGTTTTGCAAACTTCTCTAGAAAACACAAGTTTTCTATTGTGATGTAATGGGACACAGTTTCCTCTTAGTGTGTGGCAGCTGCAGAGGTCAGGTGTTGACGTTACCTAAGAGGCCCTCCCCTCACGTTTCTACATGGAAAACATGACAAGCTGCAGATAACATGTCATTTCCATCTCACATCCCTCACAGATACGAGGCGAAGACCAATGAGCTGATCAATGAGGAGCTCGGCATCGCCTACCCCATCATTGACGGCATCCCCAACATGATCCCTCAGGAGGCCAGACTCATTCAGAAAGACGCCGACGCCTCGACCACACCAGCACAGGAGTAGACGGAAGCACCAGTGCAAACTAAACCAACTCAAGTAAACCAGACTTGTTGTTGGATTACGTAAGACAGTAGGACTCTTAACTACCTTTTGTGTCACTGCAGAGTGAGACATTATTCATTAATCCAGCGGTACGCTGTATCAGAGGCCAGCATGCTCTCCCTGTCCATGATGGTGGGACTGGTCCCAATAGTGTCCCTCTTTGGTTTGTTCTACTCGGCTGCAGTGGATGAGAACTTCCCACAAGGCTGCACCAGCAGCAACAGTCTGTGTTTCTACAGCCTGCTGCTGCCGGTCACCATCCCCGTCTACGTCTTCTTCCACCTGTGGAGCTGGATGGGGATCAAGCTCTTCAGACACAACTAGGCTGTTTAGGCTCCATTCAGTTTAAAGCAACACAAACCAAAGCTCAAGTACCATTTAAAGTATATAATGAGGATGTACTTTGCATTTCTGACCCACTTTCAGTAACAATGGCGTCACAGCAGAAAATGACAAACAGCTGCAATGAAGCTATGAGCAGGAGCTATGATAAAATAACAAAGGTAGTTTTTTTAACAGATGTGGGTTGCTGTGTATAATAACTAGCAATAATATCAATAAAGATGTTTTCTTTCTTTTGAATAGTGGTATTTGGTTTGCTTAAAAGACAGAGTGACTGTTGGGACTGTCATCATGGTAGATCTGAACTTAAATGTAGTTACACAGAAGGTTAACTTATTAAGCTTAAGCATAGTCGGGTGCATAGATAAGTAAAATTAGTTAAATAAAACACAGTTCCTGTATAATAAATAAACTTTAATTGATTTATACAGAACAGACAAAAGACAGAGCTTTCAGCTACAATCTGATGGTCAAGTTTTCAGAACAAGTGAAACATCTGCAACTCAAACTGATGTTTAAAAAGTAGGAACTGGCACGTCAACCTGTGAGGACTTCAAACACTAGACCAACATCTATGGAAACATCAGAGCTGAAGATTCAACCGACTGACAAACACAAAGCGATGTCATCAGTTTGGGAGCTAAAACTAATTCAGTCTAAAACAACAGTCCTGCAAATTATCCTCCTACATAAAGATCATAATGTTCAGCTTGTGTTGAAGTTGTTTCAGAGGTGTGATCATCTCTGAGGAGAGAGCATCTCTCCAACAACACAAACAGGATATTATAACCTTTATGTTGGATAATTCATTGCAGGACTGTTGTGTTAGAGTGCATTAGATTTGGCAGAGTACCAGATAAAGTGACAACTGAATGGTATCTAAAACTCATGCTCCAAACTCTGTGAATTCAGTCTTTAACCTTGAACAAGGTAAAAAAAAAACACTATAAACAGCTGAATTCATGAGTGTCCAGACGTCTTGACCTCTGACCTCAGTGGCTCTTCCTGGTCTTCTCTCTGCCCTGAGCCAGTTTCATCAGTGGAGACTCGGGTCTGAGGGGCCGCCCCTCTCCTTTGGTCCTGAAAAAGAAGGACTCGTTGAGTCTCGTCTGGACCGCTCGGACCTGCAGTCGAACAAAAGACAAAGTCATGTGTCATGGTAATTTATAGTACAGTTTGTTTTTATTCTAACACAAAGTCTTTGTGTTATTATTTAGGAGGTAAAACAGTTTCAAGGTTAAAAGATGTTCTTAGGTCCAGGCCCATTGGTTCTTATACTCAAAACATGAATATCTAAAGCAAGTTCTCTCTCTGCAGTTTTTCTGCTGTAGTTTTTGATAAGTGATATTTAAAGAGCAGTAATTCAGAGCTCAACAACTGGTCTAAAAGATATCTAAGAACTATACATAAATGCACAGTGGGGTCTGAACTGACTGAATGTACTTGACATAATAGATAAAATACAGTGATTTTGATTGAAAGGAAGTTGTTGCAATAGAATTACTGCCTGCTTTATTCTTTAGTGATAAAACAAAGGTCACTCAATGATATATATTTGATGACTGTAAGGGCCAGTGTAGAGGATCATGTGGTCTCACCTGGGTCAGGTCTGGTTTCCCGGTGCTGCAGGGCGGCTCGCTGTCCTCACTGGAGTTTGCAGACTTGGCCTCAGACTCTGACAGAGGGCTCCGAGTTGTTTTTTCTTTACTCAGTGAACTGACAGACAATCGGCTCCGACCTGAAGGCTCCTTTTTACCTCAGCGTCCTTCATCTCTGAGGAACAACATGGCCGCCGGCTGGAGTCTTTGTGAGCACCATCTTTCATCTCGTCTGGCAGAGGTGATGTTTTCTGGTTGCTGCGCTCCACTTCATCACCTCTGATCTCAGTCGCTGTCACCACGTCCCTCCTGACCCTCTGTGGCAGACTCAGGTCCAAAGGTTTCCAGCTCTCAGAAGTCACAGTCTCTTTTCTTTTCTGGCAGAAGTTGAGGTAGGAGCAGAGCTCAGCCGTGAAGAAGTTTTCTGTCTGTGTGGAGATGTTTGCTTTTAAAATTTGGAGAAGCAGGGAAGGCTGACCTGAAGAACAGGTGTCTGGCTTCGATTTTGACAAGTTCAACACAAGTGGTTCATCCAGGTATGGATTCACTACACTGGGCTTCACATGCACAGGAGCAGACGCTTTTCTCTCCTCCATAAACTTTTCTTTAAAGGCCATCTGTTTCTGAAAAGATAAAGTTTCCCTCTTGGGATTCGGCTGCATCAAGTGCAACCTCTCTTCCTCTTCTTCTTCTTCTATCCTCACTGTCTTCAGGCTCTGTGGTTGTTTCGCCTTTTTGTGCTGCTGATAAAAGTGAGGCTGCAGCAGATGTATGTTTGATCCCTCTTCTCGTTGAGTGTCTGGTGTAGGAGTTGAGATAAAGACGCCTTTGTCACTCATTTCCCCGCTGGAACGTTCAGGTGGCGACGACCTGAACGTCTTCTGAGTGATAAACAGGTCCTGGCTGTTAATGTCATCACCGGTGCATTGAGAGTCGTTGTCCTGTGGCTGACTTGTTGTCTCAGTGACCTGGGTGAAACTCTCACAGTTTCTCACAGCGTCCTCCTCTGATTGGTTGTTTTGTTTGGGCGTGGAAGAGACAAACTTTGGACGTTTGACACGGATGTAGTCTGGTTGTGATAAATCCCACACCACTTTCTTTTTTCTTTTGTTTTTCGAGTCTTGAGTCTGGTCATGAGGGTTTACCCTCTCCGTGCTGCGAGGATGTGGCGACTCAGGTTTTGTTTTTGCAGACGGGTCAGAAACACACAAGTAACCCTGTGTGAATATAAAACTGTGATCCAAGCCGACCGGCAACTTCTTTTTCTTTTCCTTCTTTTCTCTCTTCTTCTCTTTCCTTTTCTCCATTGCATCTGTGAATTTGCATTTCTTCTTTTTCTTCTTCTTCTGCATGCTCTCGTCCGTTTTCATAGCGTTGTGGGTTTTGTGTTTTTCACATTTCTTGTCCTTTTTCAGGGTCTTTTTTCTTTTTCTCTTTACAGGTGAGATCAAAGTCTCCCAAAGGAAGTCTTCCTCCTCATAGTCACTCATGAGTCTCTTCAAAATCTGACACCTGTTGATAGACATACGATCTCTGTTAATACTTAAATGTTATTGCAATAAACACACACATAGCTCGTTAATGTGGTATCATGAAACTGAGGTTGTCACGTGTCTGGATTTTCGAATGTGTAACATTGCATTTAGTGATGTAAAATCAATACATATATCAAAAGATATCAATAGAATGGCCGCACAATATGCAAAAAAGCATCATGTTGCTATGATATGAGTAGATATAGAGATTATATATACATTTGCACCAAATATTTGCATACTGCATTTGACCATACAGCAATTTTGATGACATATTGATTAACTGTGCAGGCCTAATCAATGGTATCACATGTTTCGCGCTTAAAAAGACATTTTATTACCTCAGGTAAATGAGATCACGTGCAATAATGTAGCAGGTCAAGTAAGAGAGGTGATACCAGCAGAGTAACACGACAGCATTGGTTTTCTACCTCCTGTAGCATTTTCACAGATTGTTTCCCAGCAGGAAACTAGTGCTTCGTCGTAATAACGAAAAATCCTCCAATTTTCACGTTAGCATAACTTCCTGCCCCCCATGACCCCACGTTACTTTACGTTTTCACGGTTCAAACGGAAACACTCGACATCAGTAAGTTATGCACAAGCTGTGATATCCAATGTAACTGTACAAAGTATATTAATTTAACTACTTTACCTCAGAGCGGATTCAGCTCAGGCCGAGAAATTCACACATCAAAGAAGCCGCATCTGCCGCCGAGAGGTCGTGATGCGTTCGAGGGATCCAGTGAAAATGGGACTTCATTTCCTACAACAAGGCCGTCTGCAGAATGAAACACACGTTTATTTGCGGTCTGTATATTTTCTGTTATTAATGGAGAGTCCACATTCAAATGATGTGAAAACAAAGCACAGGTTTAACTGCCTCAAGTGTTTTTAATCCAAATATTCAAATGGTTATTTATCAATGTAAAACGAATATTCCTACGTTTTACTATGGTCATTTTTTTTTTTTTTTACCCAATGGCCGTAAATGCAACTTTGTGCTGATTCAAACACTCTTCAAGCTCAATCGATCATCGTATATTCTCTTTTCACACAGGTCCAAGTGCAGTCATTGAATTATAGATCATTAGGCAAAATCCAGATTGAGAAGCTAGTTCACACGTTTACCTTTGCCTGTAGTTGTAGGTGTTTACAATAATATTATTCTTATTACAGCATTGAATCTCTTTGTAGGCAGCACTAAACCTCTTCATGTTGTTTATGAGGCTAAATACCATTTGCCTTGATGAAATCTGAAAGAGTTTTTTCTATCTGAATGGTTCATAAAAGAGTAATCTACAGTTTCGCCACTAGATGTCGCACTATACTATCTCCTATACAGTCCTCCAAACAAACTAGTAAACATAGTTTGAATGCATAGTAGGCTAAATAATGGGGTTTAAGGTTGAGCTTTTACAGGATCAAACTTTTTGAATACAATTTCAAAATAAAAGCATGAGAATAAAAACAGTTGATAGATGTTTTTCAGTCCTGCATCTATTTCTGTTTTGCTCTGTCATTCCTGCGTCTCACTGTGCAAAACAAAAAGAAGAGATGAGAACATTTTGGCCCAGTTTTTAAAAGTTACCTGTCGAGTTTTGTGGCCAACATCCGACCAGTCTACTGCTGTGCTACATGCTGTTACTCAAGGACCTGTTAGAAATGTCGTTTTCCAGGGACGTCCTCCTCGATCCTCTCACAAACAAAACAAGGCTGTGGTAAAGGTGGAAGACAAAATAACTATACCACAGTGGCTCCTCGACTCACCTCCATCTTAACTCAAATTTACCAGTGTTGTCAGAGCCTGTAATTAAAATGTTGACATCCTGGATGACTTATGAGGCTGATTTGAAACTCATTTAATACTGAAGTTATGTTACGACAGCTTAACCACCCGCATGACCACTGTATGACTAGGCTATGTCTGCTGAGGAAGGCCACGAGACGTGGTTGAAAGTTTTGTCTTTTGACTATTTCCAAGGTGAAGAATGAGGATGTGAGCAGGGCTGTTGAGTACATAGTGTATGCCCTTGTTTTAAGCAGTAATTAATCTACATGAGAGTTTGTTGTTGTTGTTGTTGTTGTTGTTGTTTTCCAGACGTTTTGTTCTTTTTAGGGTTATTATGAAGGCCTGTGGGAGGAAATGTACCTCAGCAAGATTGCAGTGTCTCCATTATAGAGTCTGTCTGGCAGTTTTTTGACCCATTTCTGTCACATCACACCATTAGTTTGACTAAATCTGTCCAGGGACTGCATAGTGTGAGACCATATTTTACTGTCTGATAGTCTGAAGGGAGGGTTTTCATAGATCATCAGATGGGTTGTTAAACTGTGCAGTGAACTGAATTCTCTCTCTCTCTTTCTTTTTTGACCTTATCATGAAGCGCAACGTTTCTGACTAGGAGTTTAAATAGGTTATGAGTAAGACTTTTTGTGTCCCATGGTGCTAAATGACCATTATACATCTGTGGGGGTAGATAGGGCTATTAACACATACAGTATGACTCACAACTCCTTTGCCACAGGCTGAGATATCCAGCTTTTCAACTCGCTGACAAGCCGGCACAAAACAAAAAAAAAAAAAAAGGGGGGGGGGGTGGCTGCACCTCCATAGCAAACAGCAACAACACGCACCTTTGGCTAGAGACTCTACCTCTGCACCTCTAATTAAGCAATATCACACAAGAGGGAGTGATGAGACTGTGATTCATCAGCTACAAAATCACTCCCTCTGCCATCATTATGCTTTTATACATCAGTTCTGAAAGCGCCACATTAGCAATAAAAGCAACAGGTTATTATTTATTTGGGCTCTGCAACTTGTTTGCACTGTCGGCCGCAGGCTACACAATCAAATTCAAATTGCTTTACAAAAAAAGATGCTAATTAATGGTTAATAGACCCATTTAAAGCAGTGATAGGGCTGTTGTACATTTGTACATCCCTTGATGGTCTCATACTTAAAGGCCAACACGAATATATCAGATCCCTGTAAATCTTCACCTTAAAATGTCCTCCTCGCTGTGCTCCGAGAATATTCCCGTCGAGGGCACGTTATTGTCATCTGTGGGGAAGTTTTTCTGTTGCCATGGTGACCACACTAAGCCATACCGTGGGCAGCACAATCATGAAACCATCACCTCCACCTCCTTCCTCCATATTCTTTATACTATCGCACCCAAGACGACAAACCCACATCCCTGTGTCATGAATGAAGGAGGCAGCTGAGTTCAGATCCCCATTAGATTCACAGACAGTTATACACAGTTCATTAGACTATGTACAGGTTGACAACAAGTGATAATTCAAGAAGTGTGACAATAGCAAAATCAGGAAATTGTTATATTAGCTGTTTTAATACATAGGGAAACAGCTCTATTGACCACATTTTGATCTGATAATGAATAGTTAGGGTTTCTAAGCTGTTACTAACATCTGAACCATATTTTATGTCAATGAGGTTTGAGATATTTCACTGCATCTGTGCAAACTTTGGACAGAATTAGATGAATCAAGAGGATCGTCATCCTCTGAGGACGGTCGCTAGGCTAGTTGTTAAGGTAATGGTTGACTAACATGGCCGTCCCTAGAGCCATGCTGCAGCTATTACAGGTTTGAGTTTGAGTCTGGTGTCTCATATATTTGTCCCTGCTGACATGAACTAAACAGTTTGAGAGCAGACTTTGTTTTGGGTTTACCCTTACGGTTGTTTCGACTGATGAAAGCTCGGACAAACTGACGACAACCTTATAATGATGTGGATACAAAAACATAGGCAGACTGATCACTGACTCATCATCATTCCCGTTTGGTCATTTGATCATCGCCAGTCAGAGAAAAGCTAAGCACTGCAGCTAATTAGACTGAAATCACAGAGGCAGATGGTTCAGACATTTTTGACACATGGTAAGAGTTATTGCCTGAAAGAAATCTGTTAAATTGGTCAAATGTGCAAAACGCTGGATCAAAGCAATCAACCCATGCAGCTAAATGAGGGGGACTTAAGCCTGTGGTAATGGTCTGGTGTGATGGTGTCTGGTGGCAGTAAAATGAAGGTGCTTTGCCTTCAGGCAGGCAGGACAAGTCAGTTCTGGGAAAAGGGGGTCAGGCGGGGGTAACGAACTGCCTGTAATGCCCATGACCTCACTCAGAAGTTGACACTACAACTCCCTGTGTAGTAAATCCTGTCAATCACACGTAGATGGAGGGAAATCTTAAATATGGTGTTAGAGATTTGTCTGAACTGTGATAATGTAAGAAATGTAATCCTTTTATCCTGTTGAACACCATGTCTATTATATAGGCTAATGTGATATATGATACATATAACAGCCAATGATACAGATTAAAGCTGCACTTATAGTTAGCCTACTTTTTTATAATGATCAATAGGTGAGTTTGATGTTTAATGAGGCACGCTGATACCAAATGATAGGGTTGTGTTCAGCTGTATTTCTTTCGTCTTTTATTTTGTTGTTCAGTTTTCCTTTGCTTTCAGCAGTTTTATTCCTTGCATAACGGCTAACAGCTAAAGGCTAACGGCTAATAGCGAGAAGCAAACACAACCTCACCTGGGCTGTTTCTCAGGAGGGTAAAAACAGAACTGCACTCACCATGTGGACATAGACCTTGACTAAAGTAGTACTGCTAATAACAACTTTACAAGGAGATGATTTGTTGTGTTTTTAGCTTGTTTTGCTGTTAGCAACAGACCAAAATCTACCAGGAAGTGTTTCTTTGTTCTATAAATCAATTACCGAATCACGACAACGCTCTTGTTTTCTCCTCGCTCTCTTTTGAGCGACTTGAGATGAGAAGCATCTGTGTGATGTTATTTATCTTCTCTGTCACCCGTCTGAGGACATGCTGTCACCCTCTATAAAGTCAAAGCCTGGTCACAAATAGCAGGCCCCCTCTCCTTATTTACTCCTCTCGAACTATTCTTAAAGTCTTGAGGACCAGCTTGGCTTACGGATGCACCTGACTTGAATAACTGTGAATGCTAGCGATGCCCAGCATGTTTGCTATTCCTTTGTTTACAGACCCATTTAGTCCAGTGGCTCTACAGGTGTAAAGATGAATCTGTTGTTATTTATTTAGCTGTTGTTCCTGTATCTGTTATAGTGTGAGTCTGTTGTGTGGACTGATAATTTCGACTTGTTGTATTCCCTCACATCTTGTTGCTTTCACATGCCATAGGTGACGTGCTGCACATTGAGGCGGCATGAGGTAATGAGGACGACAAGGTTTAGGGTCCTGAGCTGAGGTCAGAGGTCGACGTGTTCAGCGGGTGTCATCTAAACAGGCCGCATTGGGGCCAACGTTGTCCGTAATAGTCTGACGGGAAAGTGAGTGGCGGTGGCCAGCGTCTCTGACAAGGCCCAGCGATCACTGTAAATCTTGTAAAGCTGGTATGTAAACAGCTTTAATCACCATATGAGCCATTTGTTTATGGTGCAATGACTGACGACTGAGGATCGATCAGTATTGGAGGTCTCATGATATCATGATATATTCACACCTGCTGATTGCTTAAATAAAAGAGCTCACAGAGTATAGTTCAGACACATTTCAACAAATTAACCACTTATCATCTCTCATCCTCTTCGACGAGGTAAAAATAAGTCATACGTCATACTCTGGCTTCTTTACTGATGCCGTCATGCTCTTTTTTTTTTTTTTTTTTACCTCATGGGAATAGAGGGAGGAGCTCTAAGCAACCCTTGAGCATAATGATCAATACTTTTAGACCAGATCACTCTGGCACTTTAAAGCTTTTGACCTCTGCTCAGATAAAAACAACACTTCTACCCTCCTGGTGGGTTCGTCCACTTGGAGAACTCACGCTCTCTTGTTTCCCTAATGTGTGGTTATGTGTGTGTGCGTGTGTGTGTGTGTGTGAGGCCATAATAAGTAGTAGGCCACTTCTCTCAGGACTATGCGGCGTGCATGCAGTGGACTGTTCACCCCTGAGACACCTGTGGCTGAAAGCTGAGCAGGGAGATGCCTGAATGACAGACAGAGAGGCAGAGTGGAGGCTGCTGGGATTGGAAAAAGGTCACTCACTCATTAACTAAAAATATGCACCGATCGAACGCCCATAACATTGAAACAGGTGACCACCGGCTCTATTGTTGTGGCCTGTTAAATATAAGTAATTTCCACTCAAAACTCAAAGTGTATTTTCAATCATTGTCCAAGATTTCATGGTTCGACTTGAAAAAAACACACAGATCAGTCAGATCTGAAATGATTAGTGTGTGCATAGTAATACACAGTTGGCCCAAGTTTTACGATATTCACCCACAAGAGGTCTGTCACCTCTGACATATAATAGACGTCAGTGGGATTTCATTAGCTGCTCTAAACACATGTTTAACAAGTGTTGCGGAGGCCTCTCTGTGTGACATTTTAAGAGATTTTAAGAACCAAATGAAACCTACATCTTATCATAGGAATTGAGGAGGCTCATTAATCATTGTGCTTTTTTTCTACGTACGAATATAGTCCAACTTTAAGTCTGAGCCTCCACAAGTCAGAGTTTATCAGCTCAAGAAAAGATCTCCCAACATTTCAGTGGTTTTAACACAACATTTCCCACAATATGCCCCTGTGAGCTGTGAAAATACAGAGAAGTTTGAACACCATGAAGGGGGGAGGGGGGTGATTACAGCCATCACAAACTGTTTCAACATACATGACACTGGCAATCATCAGCTTCCTCCTGCAACAAATGTTCCTGTAAAATCCAGAAATATACTGTACATCTGAACAGTTTCAATCACAGATTCTCAAATTAACACACTCACACATCAGTCGTGACCGGGACAGTGACGGCAACAGCATCACCCACTGACACACCTCCTGAACTCGCACTCTCTCTTTCATTCAGGAAGTTTTCTCTGACGTCACGTCGCTGTAAAAGCTCTTTTTTTAGGAGGCAAACTCATTAAAACAATGTTAATTCCTGAGTACGGCTCCTATGTAACCACGGAGACTCCTTCGTGGTCAATGAGCATCATAAATCCATCCGAATGTTGGCACCATTGTTGTGAGACAGGCTGGAAGTCGGACAAAAAAGGTCACATTAGATGTGGAGTAATGGATCTGGCCCGTCCATGGAAACATGGAAAAAATAAAAGAGAAGCATGCAAAATTGAAAATGTGGAGGGAAGTGTTGCTACAAAATAAAAGTTCCTGGGAAAGTGCAGTTTGGGATTAAAAAAAATGGTTTGCCTTTCAGTGAAAGAGCTGTACAGTCTTCCTTAGGTCTTTTTTTTTTTTTTTTTTTTTGGATATCCAATGGGAGCCTTAAAACAAAAGACATAATCTTGGATAGAAAAGACAACTGTAGATTTATATCAGGGTAAGCCATATAGAAATGTAATATAGGGGATGTATTATTATCACATATCACAACACAGGATGATAATAGTTTATTAAAAAAAATGAAATGCATCATAAACTTAAAGACAAGTTCAAAGGGAGGAGGTGGACCCCTACTTCACGACCTGGACTGTGAGTCACCTGACTAGACGACCACCACGTCTCACCACATCACACTCAGACCACACAGTTATTGTGACTCAACTAGAATCACCTCCGTCTGAAAAACCTCCACAACCAATAAATGGTCATTGACTTATGGTACAGTCAACATGCAGTAAAAGGGTGGAGCACACGTGTGCACCTGGACAGTGAAGTGGACTGATGGAGGTTTCAACAACATACAGTATGAAAAGTACTTATTATTACATGTTCATCTTTTTTTTTTTTATTTCAAACATGTCTATCCTTTGAAAATGGTCCCGCCATATATGACAGCATCCTATTTGTCCATACTAGATATCTAATATATATCAGAATATTGATACATGTATTGTTTTTTTCTTGTACATACATTTCATATATAATAATACATTTGTATGTGTGAATACAGAGATTATGGTGGGTGTGAAGTTAGCTGGGCTCAACATATTACGCCATTCCCTCGCACTGAGTAAGTACTGACGTAACAGTAATAGTAGTAATGACACTGAGCAGCCATAGGTCAACATGTCAACATGTTGACGGGCGTTGCGGCTGGTGTGACCTCATCGCTGATCGAATGGTCTCCTTCAGTTTGGTGCGGTGCATGAGAGCGGTGAAAGCCCGGAGCTCACAGGGTGGAGGGGGGGGGGTGTGTGTGGGGGGGGGGGGGTCGCCATTCCTGTGCCCACTCCCACCCCTCCCACTCCCTCCCTCCCTCCCTCCAGGAGCTAGAGGTGTGACATCAACTGCAATAATGAAGGCGGCTCATCAATGGCAGCCTGGGCCCAGCGGCTATAAAAGGAAGTTGGGGAACCGGTGGTGGTTATTAACTGACTGACTAACTGATGGGAGCGAACGGGCCAAACGAGCCGGGCTTCACTTTACACCACTTTATACCTTTGTACAGAACTTTTAATTTCATCAGACTGAGGATAAACCAGCACCAGAGGTATGTCCAGTATGGATCATCTTCAGATATATGTACTCAGGTTTATTGATTACTGTGGGTGATTAGTTATAAGTGAACGTGGCAGATATTGGAATATAAGGTAAATAATACAGGCTGAACACAGAATCTCAGTGTTAAAATTGAACTTACTTTCTCCATGTGCAATACATTTCTTGAAATCGATCACTTATTGATTTTTTAATTCTTTATTCTAACAGGTCATTGAGGTCAAAATGCGTAACAGGGACTACAAAATCCTGTTCATTTCATTCTGTATTTTACACCTCTCCACTCTCTGTGAAGGACGTCCCATGAGGTAATTTCTGATCAATTAATACCACCTTCACATTCATTAACGCGCCTCTTTATGTCACAGCCAGGTAATCAATGTGGTCTTTCTGTCTCATAACCCCGTGTACAGGAAAAGGACGGTGAGTGAGGTCCAGCTCATGCACAACGTCGGGGAGCACAAGCAGCTGCAGGAGCGCCGGGAGTGGCTGCAGATGAGGCTCCAGGACATCCACACCGCTGCGGCCCGGGGAGGCAGCAGCAGCAGCAGCAGCAGCGAGCTGGGCCGGACCAGGAGGAGGCTGCGTCCCGAGGATCTCCCGGACCTGACACCAGAGGAGATTCAACACGCTTTGAACTTCCTGGAAAAGCTCCTCAAGTCGAAGCACTCGTGATTTTTATTGATTTTATTTGATTTGTAGCAACTTTTACATATTATTTCATTTCTTTCTTACTTTTTTCTATTTAATTTGAAACGTTAAATCTAGATGTCTGCTTCTTTTCAGAATGCACTTTTGTTGTATTTATTGTTCATTGTTACATTATTTATTTGCATTTTTATTTCTGAGCTGGTTATTTATGAAACTGATAAAGTTTCCCTGCACTTTAGTTCGACAGGTGGCGTTGTAAACCACTCCTAAAGCTACTTAGTGTACTTCAACAAACTGAAGGCGATGAAGAGATGGACCAACACTGATGTTTATGATTTGACAGTGCCCTTATATTTGTGTTTCACTGGTTTAAATAGATTTAGTCTGTATGATTGCATTGCACCTACTCGCAATGCTAATTAGCTATTTTAACCTGAGACGTCCAAACGGATATGCAGGCTGAAAAAGACAAAATAAACATAAAAATAAACTGTATATTTTTTTTATATAACTAAAATAAAATATGATATTTTATTTTTTATAACTGTGTTATATGTGCACTATTTAATGAATGTATGAAAATAAATGAATAAACTGGTCTCGGTGTCGTTGTTTTTATTGGTTGTTTATGCCCACTAAATCAGATAACCATGTTTGGCATGGATGTGCACGCGGGGCATGTTCCCGTGCAATGTGCTATCATATCGCGATATCTTCCCACGTGATCTCCGCTACCTCAAACCAAAACAAAAAAAAAAAAGAACCCACAACCAAGTGTAGAGTAGTTGATGTAAGCCAAGACGTATTACGAAAACACCTCTGCTTTGGTCTTCGGTTGATTTCACAGAGGAGAGTTTCAACCACTGGAGAAAAAACGTCGAGTCGGAATGAAACGCAAGGAGGTAAGCGGTTGTTTTAAAAACTCCGGTTTACACAGCCAGCTAGCAGACGTTAGCCGACCAGCTGCTGGCGATGTGTTTAGCTTAGCGGTTAAAGCTAACTTAACAGGCTAACCAAAAAGTCCAAAATCCTCTTAGTCGCAACAAGGTGTCCGTGAAGCACGATGCTGAGAGACATTTCATTTCGCCTTTTACCTTGTCGGTAAGTTCATATACAATCAGTGTGTAACGTTCAAGAGGGGGGAAAAGTGGCTGCTCCGGTGCTATCTGTCCATCAACGGTTATTTCCTATTCAACGTATGTTGATAAAGAAGCTAACTGCTGAGTTACATGTAAGTTATGGCAGCTAATGTTAGTTGATACGATTTCACTGGGAAGCCTGTAGAGGACTGTGTTAATCAGAAATAATCAATCTCCCTATGGGAAATAGTTGTGTTACAGTGCTCTAGTTTACATAGATAAATACTGTAAAAAATCATAATGTAATTCAAATATATAATGATAATCAAAAAATACCGTCTGAAGACATATAGTCATTTATAGTGAATTTGCACAGGTTTAATTATGCTCACAATTGTTATCTGTTATTGTACAACATGGTAATTGCATATGCATGATGATGCAAACTTGAAAATGTAAATATACTTTAACTAATTAAATGCTAAGGTAACAGTTCAAACCAATATTAAGATGTCAGCTCAGTTTTGTAAGTTAAAAAGTAATGTAAACAATGTATCATGTATTCATGGATACAATATTCAAGTTAACATCAAAATCCTTTTTTAATTTGGAAATTGAAGTAAAATTAAAATAAAATAAAACAGTGTGTGTTTTAAAGCCACTAGGACGACTATCTTTACTCAGTCTGATATTAAGGCTGCAGGTGAAGAGCAGTGTCTCCGGCTCTGATGGAGTGAGACGTTGGTTCCTCGGGGAAACACAGATCTGTGTGGGTACGTGACCCTCAGGAAGAGGATAAACATGGGGAGTAAAACCAGCTGGTCCAGGAGCTTTGCCTGGATGATGGTCGGTTCAAGGCTTATTTCAGGATGAGTGGGGGTGGGAGGGGGGGTTGACAGCCTGTCAATCACTACACTTTGTCCATACATGTCTTGCAGCATTATTAGGGTGAGACTGAATGTGAGCTGACGTCAACCATGACCAGACAGTGCCAGTGGTTATCTACAGCTCACCTGAAATACCCACCATGTCTGGTGTTTTCCCATCTAAGCCATGGTAACTGCAGAGAGTCAAGTAACATACTGTAGGTCCAGAGACCCAGCAGCAACCACAGATCAACTCATTCCCTGGTGACTGTTGCATTTTCATCGTGTTTATTTGTGTTGGTCGTTACATTTTCATTCATGTGGCTTAGACACTGGCAGTGCAGTAAGACACCGTGTAACACCCAGCAGGTAACAAGCTGTTTGTTGATGTGGAACAAGTCCAACATGTCCGGACATGTTTAGTGATGTTTACTGATAGAGCCATGACTCTCCTGCTGACATGGACACATTATTTATAGTCATTTTAACATTTTGGACCTACGATTGTCGTGTTGACTTGATGTGGACTCTCTGTTTGTTTGTTTTGATGGCTTTTTGCTTTGTCTGTCTTGGAGACTGTGGGAACATTTGAGGAGTCGGTTACGTTTTCCATATTGACTCTTAATGCCTCGTTGATCAGTGGATGTAGTGCTCAGCAGGCTTTACGCTCCTGTGCTGGTGGGGCACCCCCCCTATAACTGTCTGCTTGATGCTGCCTTCAGATGTTTGGCTCACTTTTCCCTAAAATCATCCGAGGGGATGTTTTAGTGAAGAACTGCAGTGTTCGTTATTTACACGACATTTGCCACGCGCAGCACCTGAGAGTCTCCGGTTAAACGCTATTAAAACCGATTATGTATGTAGCTGGATGTCGTTAATAACGACCCGCTCCCGTTTAAAAGCACTGCCGGTGCAGCGAGCACTCGGAAGTGGGAGTTTACGAGGAGCACGTGAAGGCAGCATCGCTCTGATTCAGTCGAGCACGCGGCCATTCACAGTTTAAGGTCCCTCCGGTGACTCCGGATGACTAGCCGGTGCGCGCGCACGTTTTCAAAAGCTCTCGAGTCGAAGCGGTGGTGGCTTTTTCTTGTGTGTGTGTGTGTGTGTTTTTTTTCCTCCCTGACCCGGTGTTTCCGGCAGCGACTCGGGAGTCCCGGGGTTTGAGTGCGCGAAACGATGCTGATGAAGTTGGAAAGTAATGAGCGAGGATGCTGAAGCTGCCGGCAAGCCCGCTTTGTTCGCAGGAGCGCAAGGCTTTTGTGCCGCCGTCATCCCGCAGCTCATCCCCTGCTGCTTTGTCTTCACTTGGCCCGCTGACACCGACCGGTAGGTTGCACGTCCGCTCGTCGGAGCAGCCGAGGATTCAGCGCTGTCATTGCGTTAGACGGCGTTACACACTTTTTAGTGCATGGCTCCTCGGTGTGATTGACTGTAATGGTAACAGTGCCCCATAAAGGAAATCACAGACTCTGACATCCATGCTTGGGACTCCTCGGTGCTGAGCAGAGTCTTTTCTTTATGTTACTGCCTTTAACGGTGAACATGCTCTCCATGTAGTAGGCTGCTGTGATAAAGGGGCATTTCCTTGTTTGTAGCTGCACGTATCTAGATTTCCTCCACAGAGCAGCTTCCCTGCCTTTGCCCATCACTGTGTCGGTGTCAGCAGCCCCTAAATAATAGATGGGACCCTCACCCCCTCGGGGCTCTCACCTCGTGCTTTTAATAGACTGCCGCCCTAGACGCCGTGTGTCTTTTACTGTGCCTTTAGATGAGCTGTAAAACTTCTCCTCCTCGTACGTTTAACGCATCAAACCGACTCATCCAGGGCTTTTGTTCAGGCTACAGCACCACGAGCCACTGACCTGCGCTCAGCGAAGAGAGAAGGGAAATTGAGGTGTCATTAGGAGGGTGGGTGGGTGGGTGGGACCCCCGGTATTAGGAAACGTTAGCCCTCCTCTCGGGGGCCACCGCCGCCGCCGTGTGAAATCTTGACAGCCGAGTACATTTGCATGGCCATGTGAAAGACGAGAGGAGCTGCCGGCTGTGAGTGAAATATTGCCCCTTCAGCTCCTTTGTTCTTTCTGCCCCGCTGCCCCGGCCACTGCCTGCCTGCCTGCTCGGCTGAAAGGACCCGCGTCTGTGCTCCTTCCTGTGGTCGTTTCCCGTTTCTGCCAAACACTGAAAAACATCAACATCCCATTTTTAGACATTAAAACATACATTTGTGCTGTAGTGTCGGTGGCGCTGGTGGTGTCAGTGGAGTACACACACACACACACACACACACACACACACACACACAACGTATCAGTCACGTCCTGCGAGGTCACTTAAGGAGAGCTAATTGTTTCATCAGTGGAATATTTAACCTTCGTCTAATCAATAACGGAGCTGATGCTGCTCTTTGCTTTGTGTTTTTCCCACTCGCAGTGATGAAGCAGTGTCTGTGATATCAGCTGAGGGACGGTTCATCTCTGTCCGTGTCAGTCGGTTCACCTGAACACACTGAACCAGAGGGAGAGAGGTGTGTGTGTGTGTGTGTGTGTGTGTGTGTGTGTGTGTGTGTGTGTGTGTGTGTGTGTGTGTGTGTGTGTGCGTGTGCACTCGTCTTTGTGTGCACATGTCTCCTTTTCCTCCGCTGCTGTTTTGACCTGTGTCTTGTGTTCAAGGACATTGGCAGACTGTGCAGCAGCTATACTGTGAAGCTGAGCCGTTGTGAACAGAGAAAAAAGACGAGGCTCCTCGTCCGCCGGTTTGATTCCTGCAGTTCGATATTCAGAGGTGAACTGGCAGCCGGTGTGTTATTGATCGATTTTTCTTTGACATGATAAGATCCTGTGTTGTAAATGTGGGGGTTGTGTTGATGTTGATTGAGTCTTTGGCGTCACCAGACTGATTGTTCACAATCCAAACAATAATTGATCCGTGACCTTGACGGTGTGTTGTGTGTGTGTGTGTGTGTGTGTGTGTGTGGGGCGTTAGTGGGAATTAAAGGTGATGTGCAGTTGTCACACTGCTGCATCGTGTGTGTGTGTGCGTGTGTTTTGGGCCTTGTTGCTGCAGCTTGGTCTCTTTTCCGTCTGGCTCTGCCCACCCAGACATTTCACCAATTAGCCACTCAATCAGACCTTTAGTCAGCCGCCTGCCACCCGCCTGCTGCCTGCCCGCCCGCCCTCCCGCCCGGCCGGCCCTCACATCACATCCGCAGCTGCTCGGCCATCCAGCACGCTGAGATGTCAGTCAGTACCCAGGGAGGCGTCTCTCATTACCGGCTTTTGAAGCTCTGCCAGAACGAGCACAGCCTGTCCCCTGCACATGGAAACAGAAGTTATTCATCAACGGTCCACCCTGCACTTTGAAAAAAAAAAAAAAATCCTTTATATGTGAGCTCTGTGTAACAACCACATCCTCCAAAAACCTGCCTCAGCCAGTCCAGCCATGGCCTCGTGTGTTGGAGGTAGAGGCAGCACTCTGGCCTCTTTTTTATACGTCACTGACTGAAGAAAAAGTCCACCACCACCCGCCCGTACCTGCTCCCATTTTTCCATCTCGCTGATGCCATGGCCTACAGTAGTAGAGTCATCATCATATTTCACGGCAGCTCCCCCTCAGGAGAGCAGGGCTCTCTTCATTAGTGAGACCTGGAAGTGTTTTGGCCTTATAAGCACAACGCTATTGATCAGCTGGGCGGCCGTGCTGTCACAGTGGAAGTGAAATTGATGCATTCATCAACAACACGACTGCGGGAATATGAGTAACAGAATAATGCTGAAATGAACGCACTTGATCCGTTTTCTCCAGTCGAGAGAATAATCAGTTTGATTATCACAGACGATGGTTGTTGCAGCGCGACTGTACATGTCCACACGTGACCAAGTGCTTCTGAAGACGTCTGTGTCCTTTTAATAGATCTTTATATATTTACCATCATTTATTTAGAAAGTCCATCCAACAAAAAGAGCCAGACTCACTCACATGTGTGTTAATGCATGCATGAGGATGTGTGTGTGTGTGTGTGTGTTAAAGTCCACTCTGAAAATGGAGGGCAGGTGGTGTAACAGCTCTCTCAGGGCCACTCGTCCGACTCTGGAAAAATATTCGGAGAGCCGCCGGAGGAGGCATCGCCCGCTCAGAGGGGCTGCTACCTATCAGTCAGGAATCTCAGAGAAAACAGCGCGCGGAGCAGAGTAAACAGCCGAGGCCGCTCCTGTTTGTTGTGCTTCACCTAAGTGAGTTCCTCTCGCTCTGATTGTTTCACTTGGACTCGCTCTCTAATGGACACTCGGGGCGGCGTGTTTCTGTAGCTGCGAGCTGACGCTGGCGGTTTGTTGTCGGTCCTGTTCCTGCAGCACTCAGCCTCTTGTAAAGGTTCACATGAGTTGACTGCAGGATTTTTTTTTTAAAACACACTCTCTTCTCGTTCCACAGCTCGGCACACACACGCACAAAAAAAAAAAAAAAACCCTTTACCCCCTGAGCAATTTCTGCACAAGAGGGTGTGTGAGTGTGTGTGTGTGCCTGGAGAGAGTCGAGTCAGTGCAGCGGGTAATCTACCCACTTGTTCCATGAAATCATGCATCAGTGCCCTTTGGTTTCTGTCTGATTAGTAACGTGTGATCCCGCCTGAACTCCCAAGTTGTGACCAAGTGAAAGTTGGGCTCGTGCAGCAGTTTGGGGGTTCAGTTAAAAAACATGGCAGAAAAATGTTTCTGTCCGTGCATGTCGGTCGGAGAATCCGCAGTGAGCAGCTCGTATACGTCCGACTCATTGCAAATAATCGTCTTGACTGTTTCCATTGTTATAGCGGTCTGGGACCAGAGCGGTTTAATTAACTGAATTATGATTGAAATCGTAATGTGGCGAGGTGCAGCATCCAAACTGCTGGAGCAGCAAGGTGAGGCAAGGTGACTTTATTTGTTGTTGCCCACTTTTACAAGCAGTTTGTCTCAAAGGGCTTCACGCAGCATCGTAACAACACCCAACAAACAAACGAGAGAAACCTCAGGGTGAGCGACAGAGGGGGGGGGATCCCTCACCCAGGACGGCCAGATGTGCAGGAGATGTTGTGTACGGACAGGAAAACAGTCTACAACATGCAGTGGTATGGGATAAACGTGGGTTGTCGAGTCAAGGAAGAGCAGGCAGGTAAAACGTGTTGCAGCGTTTGTTGTGCGTTGCTCGCGTCGTAAGTGTTGCGTTGCCACAGTTGCCTACAAATCGTGTTCTCAAGATGTGAAGGAACATTTGTTTGGTCATCGTCGTCGTCATTTTAAAATGAATCGCAGTTGAAACGAAACACAAATCCAACCGTTTCCAACTGAAATCAGAGTGGCAATATGATATGATGCTAAAGTAACTGCATTAACGACAGTGCAGCCCCACACCAGCGTGTGAAACGACTTATCTGTTGTGCAAAACAGAGTTGGGCGTTTCCCCTCGATTTCCCAGATGTGCGGTGGACACATTTGTTGTGCGAGTGTCTGAGCAGCTCAGTCCTGAGCATTGTCGTGACAGAGGAACAGACAGACGTCACTGCTGCTGTAAACTACATCAAAACAAGATCCGTCCCAGGCAGGATCTTATCCTCACCGAGCGAGGAGATGGCGTCCAGTCACACAGATGTGCTGTTGAGCTGCGAGGCCTGTCGTCTGTCACATGGGATGGGTTGGATTGCAGGATGAGGTCAGACTCCTCTTCGCACACATTTGGGAAATAAAGTCACATCATCACCAGGAGACCGTAGATGTGGGAGCAGGAAGTGGAAGGGGGGGGGGTGTAGAATAATGTGAGATCACTGGTAGACTCATGTACAGTCACTGATCAGGGACAATAAGCTGCAGGACACACTGATCCCACTTTGTCTCACAGCGTTCCCGGAGGTGTTTCCCGGTGCAGGACTCGATTCGGTAAAAACAGCAGCTGCTGAGTTCAGCACTGCAGAGCAGGAACAGCTCATCGATGTCACCTCTGATCCAAGAATGAGGCTGCAGTTTAAGTCCCAGACACGGGCTGCGTCTCGCATCAAGGGACGAGTCGGAGGAGAGGACAGTCCTGTCCTGTTCACACTCCCTCCTTCGGTCACGTCCCACCTGTCTGAGGTTTTTCTCTGCAGTCGCCTCAGTTTCTGGCCGTTTTTTTTTTTTTTTGTTTGTTTTTGCAGAGACTCATTTCTGAGGCTGCTGCAGTGTCACGTTAAATTAGCCGACATGTTCCCTGTTAAGGTTTTTTCAGTAAGATGCCAAACTGAAGTTGCAGTTTTGCATCAATTACACTATTTTAAATAACTTGTGTTGGTTGTGAGTAAAGGCAACAGAGACAGGAGGCAATAATTCAAAGTGCTTTGGCTGTAAACCTGTCTCAGATCACCTGAGGCTTCTGGGCGCTCCGTATCGTACAGGTAGATTGGAGATGCATCCAATTTTATAGACACGTTGTGGTTGTAGGATTTTAAAATCTGAAAGACAAGGGGAGCCGTGCAGAGAGGGGCCTCTCTGCTCCTCCACCTCCCTCCGTCCGTCTCTGAGAGCTGATGTCACTGAAGGGTTTATTGTTGCCTGAAGAAAAGTTTCAGAAAAGCTGGCACCATAGACTGAAACCTGTCAGAAAGAGTATCTGCTAATCCAGGCTTTTTTTCAGGCCATCGAGTCCCAAAATATCACATTACCTCACTTTTTACAAGAGAAGTAAGTTTGCAAAGCAGGTTTGGAACATTTTAAAGTGACAGTAACACGTTGAGTGTTTTTGCAACAGTTATCAAAACATTCAGATAACAGTGAGACAACAGTATTTAGCAGCGTGTTCGGCTTGAACGTCTCATGGTCCAGCTGTCGTTCTCACAACTGTGTTCTCTCCCTCATCTCCGCCAGTGACTGTCAGTGTGGTTTGTCAGCGTTGGACTGCGACCACCACCGTCACCAGCAGCAGCAGCAGCAGCAGCAGGTCAGCACCATGAGTCTGTACGGGTCCAGCGCCAGTGGCGGCGGTGCCATCGGTGGTGCGAGAGAAAGAGGAGGGGCCGAACATTACCGGGAACAGCGGCGGCGCTCCAGCGACCGCTCGCGCGACTCCTCCCACGAGAGAGGCGAGAGCCAGCTGACGCCGTGCATCAGGAACGTCACGTCTCCGACCCGGCAGCACGGTGAGGGGAGGAGAAAGAGGGATTTGTTGTCAGAGAGAGTTTAGTGTTTGTTTAGTGTTTGAGATCTCTACAATGTTTTCATGAGTCGTCGTCTCTCTCTCTCTCTCTCTCTCCCTCAGACCGTGAACGTGGAGACGAAGGCTCATCCTCCAGGTCCTCCAGCCCGCGTCCTCCCAGGGTTTCTCTCCCCTACTCCCACATCGGAGGCACTCTGATCGGAGGACACATACCTCGGTCCCTGGGCCTCCCCGGACTCGACCACCACCCCAAGAACCTGGGCCAGGGCCCCTGCGACATGATCTACGTGTACGACCTCAGCGGTAAAGAGGGTCATCGCAGCGGGCTGAGACTGGCCGAGAGAGTCACGCTCATTGTGGACAACACGCGATTTGTGGTGGACCCGGCCATCTTCACAGCTCAACCCAACACCATGCTGGGCAGGTGATGATTGACAGGTTACTGTACCAGGGCTTATATAATTTTTAGCTTATATAAGACTGCACTATAAATAAAAGAAGGATTTATGTACAGTTAGCTGATGTTTCACACAGTCAGCATCATCAGTCATAACCATGGACACCTGCCGCTGTGGGTTTGATCTGATAATTCACTGAAATGATCTAAATTTCACACATTTCAATTCTTAAAAACATGACAGGAGCGAGATGTTATTGACTTCTGACAAGTTAACGTTCACTTTTTGTCTTGTCGTGGCGTTCTGTGGACGAGTGTACTCGGTAAGATATATGATGATCTGGCATGTTTTCCTGTTTATTTATAGACACGTTACCAGAAACAGGCCGTCCTCCCTCTCACTGCCCACAGCCTATTGATAGAACCGTGACGCTGTCCGTGGTGCTGAAGTAACAGGCAGACTAATACAAACCCCTCATCTAATATTAACTCGTCTCCAACAGAAAGATCAGGAGCTCTCAGGCCTCTCAGGTCTGAAGAGACACATCTGGACAGAGTGCAGAGCGACCTCACTTCTCCGAGGAGGTGAACTGTCTGTCGTTGGAGTTAAATGTTGATCAGTGACCTTTGATTTTTAAACACGACACCAACACGACACTGCAGCCGTCACTCTTTAAAACGCCTGATGTCTTTAAGAAGAAGTTTTTCATCCCTTTACTGGAGTTCAGATACTTAAAGAGCCAGGGTCAAGGAGCATTGGATTAAAGCTGGGGGCACACACACACACACACACATACATAATACAGCAGCATAAAGAGACCAGTATTTGTATATGATAAAGGTGTCGATGTGAATGCGTCGCTGCAGCCTTGAGGCTTCAACAGAAAACAGACACGGTGCAGAGTCGTCTTCTCGTCCTCCTTCCTCATCATGCGTGTGTTTTCAGGATGTTCGGTTCGGGCCGGGACAACAACTTCACACGGCCCAACGAGAAGGGAGAGTTCGAGGTGGCCGACGGCATCAGCTCCACGGTCTTCAGAGCCATCTTGGTGAGGAAACATCTGCATCTCTGTCTCACTCTCTTGACTCTGTTTGTCTCTTGCTGCTTTTCTCTCCTCCCACTCTGTCTCCCTCCCTCCCTCCCTCTTCTCTTTTCTTCTCTTACTTGCCATGGCACCGTCTTTCTTCTTCCCCTCCTATGTCTTACTTTCCTGATCTTTTTTATCCTCATCTTTATTCTTCTCCTCTTCTGTGCCTCCCCCCTCTCTCCCTCTGTGGCCCAGTGAGTTCAGAGCCCTGGTGAAATATACAGCAGACGCTGCACTGGTTTATTCATCCTCTAATCCGTCGACTGCCCATCGCTCATGTGAAGGATATCAGCTCGGTCTTTAGATGGAAATCCTCCTGTTAGGAGTCTGGCTTTAGTGGCTTTAGAAGGTCTCCAGATGTATATGATTGATCATTTATCTGCTTTTTTTTTTTTTTATCTCTTCTGCTGTTTATTTCTTCCTTCCTCACCGTCTGAGGTGGGAAAAGAAAGAGAGAAGGTGTTAAGCTGCTCAGCTGTCTAAACCTGCCGAGAGTGAACCATAAAGAAGAAAAACAGAAAATCAAGCTCGACTTTTTATTTAGTGATTTAAGCACTTAATTATATTTTGTCAAGAGCCCTTCGTCATGTAGGTGTTAATTATTACAGCTGCTGTTGAAACGATAAAATAACGCGCAGTTATGTTTCGCTGTTAAAGGGTTAGA